>CAWUFW010002016.1:0-457500 GCA_963921515.1 Calotriton arnoldi
TGTCAGACATTCCTTATGTTGGAGTATGCTGGTTGTGTCATGCATTACCCGTCCTATGAGTAGGGTTGTGTGGGTGGTAGGCATCCAGGCCCCCATGAGTAGGGGTGGTGGTGGTGGTAGGCATCCATCCCCTATGAGTGGGGAGGGTAGTAGTGACAGGCATCCAGGCCCCCTGAATAGGGGTGGTGGTAGTGGTAGGCATCCATCCCCCTATGAGTGGGGATGGTAGTAGTGACAGGCATCCAGGCCCCCATGAGTAGGGGTGGTGGTAGTGGTAGGCATCCATCCCCCTATGAGTGGGGATGGTAGTAGTGGCAGGCATCCATCCCCCTATGAGTGGGGATGGTAGTAGTGACAGGCATCCAGGCCCCCATGAGTAGGGGTGGTGTTAGTGGTAGGCATCCATCCCCCTATGAGTGGGGATGGTAGTAGTGACAGGCATCCAGGCCCCCATGAGTAGGGGTGGTGGTAGTGGTAGGCATCCATCCCCATATGAGTGGGGATGGTAGTAGTGGCAGGTATCCATCCCCCTATGAGTGGGGAGGGTAGTAGTGACAGGCATCCAGGCCCCCTGAGTAAGGGTGGTGGTAGTGGTAGGCATCCATCCCCCTATGAGTGGCGATGGTAGTAGTGACAGGCATCCAGGCCCCCATGAGTAGGGGTGGTGGTAGTGGTAGGCATCCATCCCCCTATGAGTGGGGATGGTAGTAGTGGCAGGCATCCATCCCCCATGAGTGGGGATGGTATTAGTGGTAGGCATCCATCCCCCTATTAGTGGGGAGGGTAGTAGTGACAGGCATCCAGGCCCCCATGAGTAGGGGTGGTGGTAGTGGTAGGCATCCATCCCCCTATGAGTGGGGATGGTATTAGTGGTAGGCATCCATCCCCCTATGAGTGGGGAGGGTAGTAGTGACAGGCATCCAGGCCCCCATGAGTAGGGGTGGTGGTAGTGGTAGGCATCCATCCCCCTGTGAGTGGGGATGGTATTAGTGGTAGGCATCCATCCCCCTATGGGTGGGGAGGGTAGTAGTGACAGGCATCCAGGCCCCCTGAGTAGGGGTGGTGGTAGTGGTAGGCATCCATCCCCCTATGAGTGGGGATGGTAGTTAGTGGTAGGCATCCATCCCACTATGAGTGGGGAGGGTAGTAGTGATAGGCATCCAGGCCCCCTGAGTAGGGGTGGTGGTAGTGGTAGGCATCCATCCCCCTATTAGTGGGGATGGTAGTAGTGGCAGGCATCCATCCCCTATGAGTGGGGATGGTATTAGTGGTAGGCATCCATCCCCCTATGAGTGGGGATGGTATTAGTGGTAGGCATCCATCCCCCTATGAGTGGGGAGGGTAGTAGTGACAGGCATCCAGGCCCCCATGAGTAGGGGTGGTGGTAGTGGTAGGCATCCATCCCCCTATGAGTGAGGATGGTATTAGTGGTAGGCATCCATCCCCTTATGGGTGGGGAGGGTAGTAGTGACAGGCATCCAGGCCCCTGAGTAGGGGTGGTGGTAGTGGTAGGCATCCATCCCCTATGAGTGGGGATGGTAGTAGAGGCAGGCATCCATCCCCCTATGAGTGGGGATGGTATTAGTGGTAGGCATCCATCCCTCTATGAGTGGGGAGGGTAGTAGTGACAGGCATCCAGGCCCCCATGAGTAGGGGTGGTAGTAGTGGTAGGCATCCATCCCCCTATGAGTGGGGATGGTATTAGTGGTAGGCATCCATCCCCCTATGGTTGGGGAGGTAGTAGTGACAGGCATCCAGGCCCCCGGAGTAGGGGTGGTGGTAGTGGTAGGCATCCATCCCCCTATGAGTGGGGATGGTAGTAGTGGCAGGCATCCATCCCCCTATGGGTGGGGAGGGTAGTAGTGACAGGCATCCAGGCCCCTGAGTAGGGGTGGTGATAGTGGTAGGCATCCATCCCCCTATGGGTGTGTATGGCATTGGTGATAGCCATCCCGCCCCTATGGTTCTGCTGTTGCTAGTGTACGTCATTTGTGCAGCCCTATGTGTGTGTGACATATTTCGGGTACGTGTCGTTTGTTTGTGTTGTGGGTGTTTGACTTACCGTCTGCGCCGTACGCGTCCGTACCGGTCCCGGTAATAGATGTAGGGTATTGGTAGGACCTGTGCGATGGGATTCATGGTTGGTTCGCTCTCATTCGGGTTTCTCGTGGCTTCGACTCGTACTCGTCGCTGGTTTGTCCGTCTCGTCGCCGTGGATCGCCTTGTGGCGCGAATCGGAGCTATGTACAGCTCTCCCGGATGCTCAAACGTGCCGGACGTAGCGACGGGTTTGGCGCGTACGGAAGGCGCATCGTACTCGTCCGGCCGGAAGGTGCTGTGTATTTGCTTCCGTGCGACTCGAATCGGCGTTTACGGATCCGGCTCGGGCGGGGAACAGGAGCTGAAATGGGTAAGTACGGCTCGCTCGGAATCTGGGCTGTTGTGCGCATCGTACTTGTTCGTTCGGACGAGTGTTCGAATCGGTTCGGGAAACACGCGTTCGGCTTGTATTTTTCCGGACGAATACTGTTAGGTGCGCTTCCGGCCGAGATCGGAATCGACCCCTAAGTCTCTTACAGCATTCATCACAACGGAAGGCATTTTTCAGTTCACTCGCATGCCCTTTGGGCTAGCTTCAGCTGCGAGTTTTTTCCAGAGAATGATGTCGAATATGCTCAAAGGTCTGTCTGGTGTAGTTTATTTTCAAGACGACATCTTGGTTTCAGGAAAAACCATTCAAGAACACAATGCATCTCTTAAGCAGGTTTTGTGGAAGCGTGAACAACAGGGTCTCACTGTTAATAAAGAAAATGTCATTTTCTCACCAATCAAGTTGATTACTTGGGGTATTCCATCTCTAGTGGTGGGATTTCTCCCAAAAAGAATTTGTTGGATGCCATAAGAAATGCTCCGTCTCCTAGGGACAAGGGCCAGCTTAGGTGATTTCTGGGCTGGTCGAGTACTATGCTAAATTTGTGCATGCATTTGCTGATTTATCTGAACCTTTGAGGAAACTTCTTTGTAAAGGTTGCAAATTTGTTTGGGGCAGTGATGAGTCTGATGCCTTTTCTAAAATAAAGGAGCAAATTTGCAATGCTGGTATTCTTGCACCGTTCTGTGTTTGTGTTCTGTGTTTGTGTTCTGTGTTTCCTGCAAATCGTTTTTTACAGTTGATGCTAGTTTGACGGGCATTGGTGTGGTACTATCCCAACTTCAGAGTGGCACTGAGAGGACAATCGCATTTGCATCGAGAACTCTTACTCAAGCTGAAAGGAATTATTCAGTGATAGAGCGCGAGGCTCTTGCTGCAGCGTGGGGAGTGGAGTATTTCAGAGTATATTTGTGGGGATCTAGGTTTGTGTTAAGGACCGATCACAAGCCCTTAATGAAAATCCTGCTGGCAGGGGGTGCTGGTAAAGGTTCGGCGCGCCTTGCCAGATTTGCTGCGAGGTTACAAGAGTACCTTTATGATGTTGAGTTCATTCCTGGTTGGAGAAACATACAAGCGGATTGCTTGTCACGCATGTCACTTGATTGGGAAACAGTGGACAGGGAAGTGGTCAAGAAACTGGAAAGTGAAGAAGCTGTTGCTTTTGTCTTTGATGTTTGTGAATGCAGTTTGGGTGCTTTCTCTAAGTTACAGTGGTCTGAGGCAATGATCAGTGATTCTGTTTTGCAGGAGGTTATTACGCTTATCAAGAAAGGTTCACCTCGTGAGAGTATGGTGTCAACACCTGTGACGCCGTATTGGAAACTGTTGGATGAATTGTCTCTGAGTGGTAAAGATGTTATCATGAGAGGTGAGAGATTTGTGCCCCCGGCTGCTCTCAGGTTGCACATTTTTAAACTTGCGCATGTGGGTCATTTGGGCCAAGGCATGACTATCAGGCGTATCAAACAGGAATTCTGGTGGCCTGCTATGGATGATCAGATTAGGCACTGGGTGATTGATTGCACTCTCTGCAGAGAGAGTGAGAAGAGACTGAAAGTTGGTTCTCAGCGTCTGATGGGTCACATTGAGGATCCTGGAGAGCCGTGGCATACTATTTGTCATGATTTTATTGGTCCTCTTTCTGAGTTGTCTTTAGACATGAGGTTTGCTGCTGTGATTGTGGATGTGCACTCGAGGTGGTTGCATCTTGAATTTTTGAAAGACGTTACTTCTTTGTCTACGATTGCTGTGTTGGAAACTTTGTTTTGCGTGAGGGTGTTCCGCAAGTCTTACTTACTGACAATGGGACTCAACTCACTTCTGGGGAGATGCGTTGTTTTCTGGAGAAGTGTGGTGTGAGGCATTCATGTACTTCTCTTTACAATCCCATGGGGAATGGCATTGTGGAAAGGGCGAACAGACTTATTAAAGGTACCATACAACTTGCCTTAGTTAATGGATTGTCTCCCAAACGTCTTGTTCAAGACATGTTGTGGGCTTATTGTACCACTTCTCATAGTGTTACTTTGAAGTCTCCTTTCTTTGTTATGAGGGGGCGTCTCCTGGCTCACGTCTTGTCCCATCTTGGCTCAGAAATTGGGTATCTTCTGGTGAGGATCCTGTGTTCGATGTTTCTCCTTCCAAAATCTCCGTTGGTGATTGGGTCAAATTAAAGTCTGGTAGGATTAGAGGTGGTCTTACTAAGTTTAAAGGACCTTTCCGTGTTGTCAGTGTTGGAAGGTATTTTGTTGTTATTGAAGGAGGAGAGCGTTGGAATTTACGCAGAGTAGCTTTGTACCAAAAGGTGGTTCTGTGTCCAAGTGTTCCACAGATGATGAAGGCTGTTCGGCTGCTATGTACATGCCGGATAAGGTTATTGGGTGTGATCCTCAAGCCAGAACTGTGGAAGATGTTTCTTGTTCCAATGACTTGTTTCCTTCTTCCCAAGGCATGGGGGAGGGAGTTCAGGGGGGTCCTCTAACTCTTTTGGTGTTGAGTTGTCTGGTAGGATTCGTAGACCTCCTGTATATCTTCAGGATTATGTTAGATCATGAGTTTAATGCTGTATTTTCTTTCCTTCTTCTCTTCTTTCCCGTTTTCTTCTTTTCTGTTGTTGTTCTTCTTCTGTGTTTTCTTTTTGCATATTAAGGGAAGAGGATGTGATGTGATGTTATAATAGAAATAATACATTATCGCTCTTACCTTGGTTGGAGCTCTCATGCTCCGTATGTTCTGTCTCCATGTTTTTCGTTCTGCTGTAGAATGTGAGGCTGACGGCACTCCATGATTGACAGTTGCAGCTGTGTCGTTGAGGTGGTCGGATGCCAGGTTGTGCTCCTAGTAAAGTACTTACCTTTATCAGCTGGCTACGCGTCTTTCCTTCAGGAATTCATCCCAACAGTTAGCTTGCACTTTGTTGCTTTCTCAAAACCTGGTTGCCGCCACCTATAGCGCTGTCACTCCGTATGAATGTATGACTTTGAGTTGCGTAGTAATGCAGTACTTCTTCGTGCGGCCTTCCCAACAGGTACTCAGTCACCGATGTGTAGACTTCTCAGTGAAGCTTTCATCAGCTTCAGATGATTTACATGGAACTAGTGCAGCACTTTGACTCCACGTACACCAAATGTCGATTCTGTACTTCAACAGAGGCACACGTGGCATGCACGAGCAGTTTGCTAGAGCACGGTCGATCTTCAGATTACTTATCCCCTATCTTGTCGCCAGTTGTAGCGTCCTTCCCAGCCCGGGTACTTGCCAATGACGATGCCACACAGGGAACTTAGAATAACACGTCTTTCTTCTTCTGAGTGTAACCGCAAACTCAACATTCTAAACCTGCAATCAGTTCTCTACACTCTAATGTTTACATCGTTGTTCTATGGAGTCCATCAGGAACCAAAAATGTTCCTTTATTACATACTCACACAACACTACACATCGGGTCCTGAGGGATAAGGTCCCTGGGGCCAGGAGTAGTTTGTAGAGGAGCCGCAATGCAAGGCCCTTCCCAGTAGGATTGCATTTAAAGCAGAGGCACAGGCCTCCAGAGGCTTGGCTTGCCCTGGGGACATCTTCCTTCTTATAGCCGAGCTTTAATTGATGATATCTCTGGTCCTGTAGGGCCAAGTTTGTTGATTTTTGGCTTGTTTTGTTCCTGCTGGTGAGTTCTAGTCACCAGTAACGTTTTCTTTAGGCCTCCTTTTGTTGATTGTTGCTTGACTTTCTAGCTCCTTGCATCTGCACTGTCATCTACCTGGGCTCTTGGTAATCTCTCCTGCTTGGGAGGCATCTTCCACAGCCCTTCCTCAGCTGCCAAACTGACACCTCGCCTACCACACTATCCAGGTTTACAGCCTACTAGCTACTTGAAGGAAACTTGTGTGTCATCAGAGTCAAGGGCTAGTCCACAGAAGTACCAGGATAACCATTCAGGGTCCCCCAGCAGGTCCATTCCTCTTATGGTTCCTCAGACTGGATAAGAGGGCCAGCACCACTGGGCCTGGAGAGACCCATCCTAGTCCTGGGTGCCAGCTAGAGATAAAGTTCTGCAGTGGCATCAGTTGGCTTTTCCTTCGAGTTAGGCATTCTTTCACCATCATTGCTCATAAACTCAGGGTCTTCTGATGAGTCTCTCCCTTGTGCAGGGGTTAAGTGGGGTTGAAATTTCTAGATGCAGGCCCCCTGGCCAAGGCTTGTATGCCATTTCATTACTCCTTTCCTGCCCCAAGCCTTCTGCACAGCATTCTGGGACATTTTAAAATTGCGACTTCAAATGGAAAGACCATCCCTCCTAGCCTCAGCTCTGCCCCCAACTGACCCAGCTGCCTTAACCCTTCCCACCAAAAAATCAAAGGAGAACACCTTCTGAATAAAGTGCCTTAGTGCATAAAATATGTAAAATACAATTCATCTAGGCCAGATCATAAGTAGGCCTGGGTGGAAAACTACGCCTACGCTCGCGTAGTTTGCGTAGGTTTGCGCTACTCGCACAACGCGAATTGCACGTAGCACAGTGCAAACACGCGTAGCGTAGCGTAGTGCAGCGAGTCATGTTTGCTTGCTCGCGGTCCTCAACGTCAAGTTGGCGACCGCGAGCAAGCAAAATGACATCCTGGCGAGACTTTTCTCGCTCGCGATCAGCAACACAAGTTGCCGATCGCGAGCGTGGAAAATAAACCTCCCGGCGTATGCCGCGTATGCTCGCGACCGCTCGCGATGAGAAACTACCAGTCCGCGTTGAGAAAGCTGCCGCTCGAGTAAAAATCTACTCGAGCGGCAGTGAAAGACAGCTCGCACTGTGCAAGATGCCGTTTTCAATGATTGCACAGTGCGGACAAGCATCCGGCACTGTGTAATCATTGCGAACATGCACTACGCAGTTCGCGTAGTGCTACGCGAAGCTCGCGTAGTGCGAACTTCACTTTGCGTAGCTTCGCGAGCGCTACTCGCGAACTACGCCCAGGGTTAATCATAAGAGGATTGCAAAAGAGAGGAGCCGGTCATTATGTTTTCTCTATTTCCTGGTAATACTCCTATGTTTTACAGCAGAGATACACATACTTCACCAGTTTGGAGCAACTGCAAATATTCCATAGCCTCCTTGCATTTCCTGATGTTTAAGTACCTCAGAAGCGATTTGAGTATCCGGGTTCTTTGGTCTTTGTACAGCTCACAGAAAAACATCATATGTAATTGAGATTGGAGGGCTATTGAATTGCATGGACATGATATCAGGTCTTTTTCTGTATATAAATTGGAGAGATAGGAAACCCGAAAATGAGCCAAATTAAGCCTGAATCTTAATAAATAAAATCTTTGATGGCGTGACATCTTCAGTAAATATGGCTCAATGCCAGGTGTTGTGCATAGGGGAGGTATGACGCCTCCAACCTCTTCCTCAGTTCACCCTCCTGTCTCACTGCTACTATCGATCTTAAGAATCCATTTTTTACCAGTGATTTAGCAGAATGGGTAATGCAGGGCAGATTTTCAAACAATTCAATTCTGTTAATAGCTCGTAGCTCATTTTTCATATACATCAGCTATTTGAATTTATGTGCCACTGTAAGGGTCAGACAATCAGTATCAACTGTTTGTGTCATGCGCTATTATGAAAGGAACACTGCATAGGAGTGATAACAGTCTGTGCAAAAAATAGTTTTCACTAGTTTGAAGTTGAGAATGATTGGTGTATCCCCAAACCCCTGCACCATAGGTGGCAATCGATACAGGTCTAGCTTTGTATATAGTAGTGGCGGTGTCTAAGGGAATAGAACCTAACTTAGCTGCAAATGTAAACAAAGAAGCAGTCACTTGTTCAAACTGGGTTACCCTCATGCTCCTCAAGTGCTTCCACATACTCAGGCTGTCAAATGGAATCCCCAGGTAAGTAAATGTGGGTACACTTTTGAGGACAGTACCACCAGTAAAAAACAGAGTTAGTCTGCTCCGGCGGCATCCGCAAATCATGGCAAAGGATTTTGTTTTATTTGTAGAGAGACCTAACTCAGACATAAAAGCTAAAAAACTGTCTAAAAGCTTCTGGAGACCACTCCACATTCTAGCCATGGGCACGCAATCATCAGTGTACATGAGTACAGGTAACTAGGGGGTCAGCGGCTGCATCTATCAGGGTGTCGTCTAAGTCATTAATGTAGAGACTAAAAGAAAGGGAGCAAGCACACAGGCTTGCCTGACCCCTTCCTAATCTTTATATATGGGGGTACTCCCCATTTGGCCCAAACTTAATGCTACCTTCTACATCTGCATGCAACTGGGAGAGGAGGTGGACAATTTTTGGATTGGCACCTTTATTTATTAGCATTTTCCATAGCTTCCCCCAAGAAACATTGCCAAAAGCTGCACTTAGGTCAATATATGCCAAAAGAGGCATCCCTCTTTAGCAGCCACGTATTTACTCATGATTAAATGCAAATTCAAGCACTGGTCAATGGTTTCTAAGCCCCGTCTGAAGCCGTATTGTCCAGATGTTAAAATGCACTTCTCATTTACCCATGTTTCAAGTTGGTCCAGCAAGACTTTACCCAGTGCCTTCACTGTGGAGTCAATTAAAGATGTTGGCCGGTAGCATTTGGGAGCACTCCTATCCCCCTTTTTAAAGATTGGTACAATAATTGCCCTAGACCAAGATTTTGGGGGAGGCAATGCAAACTGCACTTCGAATCACGTTCACCAGTATTGGGGCCCAGCGTGCCAGGTTGTTAAACAGTTGTTAAACAGGTCAACTCAAACCCCATCCAGTCCTGGTGATTTATTACTGGGGCATCTTTTCAAAGGGGAAATGATATCCCCCGGGGAGAATTTTAATTCTTCTTCGGCTCTGGGTTTAATGAATCCTCTGTGGCATTATACTCAGCGAGTTCCACTTCATTCGAGTCATACAGTTTGGTGAAATGATTGACCCAGAGATGCTCATGGATGGCTCAATGCCAGGTGTTGTGCATAGGGGGAGGTATGACGCCTCCAACCTCTTCCTCAGTTCACCCTCCTGTCTCACTGCTACTATCGATCTTAAGAATCCATTTTTTACCAGTGATTTAGCAGAATGGGTAATGCAGGGCAGATTTTCAAACAATTCAATTCTGTTAATAGCTCGTAGCTCATTTTTCATATACATCAGCTATTTGAATTTATGTGCCACTGTAAGGGTCAGACAATCAGTATCAACTGTTTGTGTCATGCGCTATTATGAAAGGAACACTGCATAGGAGTGATAACAGTCTGTGCAAAAAATAGTTTTCACTAGTTTGAAGTTGAGAATGATTGGTGTATCCCCAAACCCCTGCACCATAGGTGGCAATCGATACAGGTCTAGCTTTGTATATAGTAGTGGCGGTGTCTAAGGGAATAGAACCTAACTTAGCTGCAAATGTAAACAAAGAAGCAGTCACTTGTTCAAACTGGGTTACCCTCATGCTCCTCAAGTGCTTCCACATACTCAGGCTGTCAAATGGAATCCCCAGGTAAGTAAATGTGGGTACACTTTTGAGGACAGTACCACCAGTAAAAAACAGAGTTAGTCTGCTCCGGCGGCATCCGCAAATCATGGCAAAGGATTTTGTTTTATTTGTAGAGAGACCTAACTCAGACATAAAAGCTAAAAACTGTCTAAAAGCTTCTGGAGACCACTCCACATTCTAGCCATGGGCACGCAATCATCAGTGTACATGAGTACAGGTAACTAGGGGGCCAGCGGCTGCATCTATCAGGGTGTCGTCTAAGTCATTAATGTAGAGACTAAAAGAAGGGAGCAAGCACACAGGCTTGCCTGACCCCCTTCCTAATCTTTATATATGGGGGTACTCCCCATTTGGCCCAAACTTAATGCTACCTTCTACATCTGCATGCAACTGGGAGAGGAGGTGGACAATTTTGGATTGGCACCTTTATTTATTAGCATTTTCCATAGCTTCCCCCAAGAAACATTGCCAAAAGCTGCACTTAGGTCAATATATGCCAAAAGAGGCATCCCTCTTTAGCAGCCACGTATTTACTCATGATTAAATGCAAATTCAAGCACTGGTCAATGGTTTCTAAGCCCCGTCTGAAGCCGTATTGTCCAGATGTTAAAATGCACTTCTCATTTACCCATGTTTCAAGTTGGTCCAGCAAGACTTTACCCAGTGCCTTCACTGTGGAGTCAATTAAAGATGTTGGCCGGTAGCATTTGGGAGCACTCCTATCCCCCTTTTTAAAGATTGGTACAATAATTGCCCTAGACCAAGATTTTGGGGGAGGCAATGCAAACTGCACTTCGAATCACGTTCACCAGTATTGGGGCCCAGCGTGCCAGGTTGTTAAACAGTTGTTAAACAGGTCAACTCAAACCCCATCCAGTCCTGGTGATTTATTACTGGGGCATCTTTTCAAAGGGGAAATGATATCCCCGGGGAGAATTTTAATTCTTCTTCGGCTCTGGGTTTAATGAATCCTCTGTGGCATTATACTCAGCGAGTTCCACTTCATTCGAGTCATACAGTTTGGTGAAATGATTGACCCAGAGATGCTCATGGATGGCTCAATGCCAGGTGTTGTGCATAGGGGGAGGTATGACGCCTCCAACCTCTTCCTCAGTTCACCCTCCTGTCTCACTGCTACTATCGATCTTAAGAATCCATTTTTTACCAGTGATTTAGCAGAATGGGTAATGCAGGGCAGATTTTCAAACAATTCAATTCTGTTAATAGCTCGTAGCTCATTTTTCATATACATCAGCTATTTGAATTTATGTGCCACTGTAAGGGTCAGACAATCAGTATCAACTGTTTGTGTCATGCGCTATTATGAAAGGAACACTGCATAGGAGTGATAACAGTCTGTGCAAAAAATAGTTTTCACTAGTTTGAAGTTGAGAATGATTGGTGTATCCCCAAACCCCTGCACCATAGGTGGCAATCGATACAGGTCTAGCTTTGTATATAGTAGTGGCGGTGTCTAAGGGAATAGAACCTAACTTAGCTGCAAATGTAAACAAAGAAGCAGTCACTTGTTCAAACTGGGTTACCCTCATGCTCCTCAAGTGCTTCCACATACTCAGGCTGTCAAATGGAATCCCCAGGTAAGTAAATGTGGGTACACTTTTGAGGACAGTACCACCAGTAAAAACAGAGTTAGTCTGCTCCGGCGGCATCCGCAAATCATGGCAAAGGATTTTGTTTTATTTGTAGAGAGACCTAACTCAGACATAAAAGCTAAAGAACTGTCTAAAAGCTTCTGGAGACCACTCCACATTCTAGCCATGGGCACGCAATCATCAGTGTACATGAGTACAGGTAACTAGGGGGTCAGCGGCTGCATCTATCAGGGTGTCGTCTAAGTCATTAATGTAGAGACTAAAAGAAAGGGAGCAAGCACACAGGCTTGCCTGACCCCTTCCTAATCTTTATATATGGGGTACTCCCCATTTGGCCCAAACTTAATGCTACCTTCTACATCTGCATGCAACTGGGAGAGGAGGTGGACAATTTTTGGATTGGCACCTTTATTTATTAGCATTTTCCATAGCTTCCCCCAAGAAACATTGCCAAAAGCTGCACTTAGGTCAATATATGCCAAAAGAGGCATCCCTCTTTAGCAGCCACGTATTTACTCATGATTAAATGCAAATTCAAGCACTGGTCAATGGTTTCTAAGCCCCGTCTGAAGCCGTATTGTCCAGATGTTAAAATGCACTTCTCATTTACCCATGTTTCAAGTTGGTCCAGCAAGACTTTACCCAGTGCCTTCACTGTGGAGTCAATTAAAGATGTTGGCCGGTAGCATTTGGGAGCACTCCTATCCCCCTTTTAAAGATTGGTACAATAATTGCCCTAGACCAAGATTTTGGGGAGGCAATGCAAACTGCACTTCGAATCACGTTCACCAGTATTGGGGCCCAGCGTGCCAGGTTGTTAAACAGTTGTTAAACAGGTCAACTCAAACCCCATCCAGTCCTGGTGATTTATTACTGGGGCATCTTTTCAAAGGGGAAATGATATCCCCGGGGAGAATTTTAATTCTTCTTCGGCTCTGGGTTTAATGAATCCTCTGTGGCATTATACTCAGCGAGTTCCACTTCATTCGAGTCATACAGTTTGGTGAAATGATTGACCCAGAGATGCTCATGGATGGCTCAATGCCAGGTGTTGTGCATAGGGGGAGGTATGACGCCTCCAACCTCTTCCTCAGTTCACCCTCCTGTCTCACTGCTACTATCGATCTTAAGAATCCATTTTTTACCAGTGATTTAGCAGAATGGGTAATGCAGGGCAGATTTTCAAACAATTCAATTCTGTTAATAGCTCGTAGCTCATTTTTCATATACATCAGCTATTTGAATTTATGTGCCACTGTAAGGGTCAGACAATCAGTATCAACTGTTTGTGTCATGCGCTATTATGAAAGGAACACTGCATAGGAGTGATAACAGTCTGTGCAAAAAATAGTTTTCACTAGTTTGAAGTTGAGAATGATTGGTGTATCCCCAAACCCCTGCACCATAGGTGGCAATCGATACAGGTCTAGCTTTGTATATAGAAGTGGCGGTGTCTAAGGGAATAGAACCTAACTTAGCTGCAAATGTAAACAAAGAAGCAGTCACTTGTTCAAACTGGGTTACCCTCATGCTCCTCAAGTGCTTCCACATACTCAGGCTGTCAAATGGAATCCCCAGGTAAGTAAATGTGGGTACACTTTTGAGGACAGTACCACCAGTAAAAACAGAGTTAGTCTGCTCCAGGCGGCATCCGCAAATCATGGCAAAGGATTTTGTTTTATTTGTAGAGAGACCTAACTCAGACATAAAAGCTAAAAAACTGTCTAAAAGCTTCTGGAGACCACTCCACATTCTAGCCATGGGCACGCAATCATCAGTGTACATGAGTACAGGTAACTAGGGGGTCAGCGGCTGCATCTATCAGGGTGTCGTCTAAGTCATTAATGTAGAGACTAAAAGAAAGGGAGCAAGCACACAGGCTTGCCTGACCCCCTTCCTAATCTTTATATATGGGGGTACTCCCATTTGGCCCAAACTTAATGCTACCTTCTACATCTGCATGCAACTGGGAGAGGAGGTGGACAATTTTGGATTGGCACCTTTATTTATTAGCATTTTCCATAGCTTCCCTCAAGAAACATTGCCAAAAGCTGCACTTAGGTCAATATATGCCAAAAGAGGCATCCCTCTTTAGCAGCCACGTATTTACTCATGATTAAATGCAAATTCAAGCACTGGTCAATGGTTTCTAAGCCCCGTCTGAAGCCGTATTGTCCAGATGTTAAAATGCACTTCTCATTTACCCATGTTTCAAGTTGGTCCAGCAAGACTTTACCCAGTGCCTTCACTGTGGAGTCAATTAAAGATGTTGGCCGGTAGCATTTGGGATCACTCCTATCCCCTTTTTAAAGATTGGTACAATAATTGCCCTAGACCAAGATTTTGGGGGAGGCAATGCAAACTGCACTTCGAATCGCGTTCACCAGTATTGGGGCCCAGCGTGCCAGGTTGTTAAACAGTTGTTAAACAGGTCAACTCAAACCCCATCCAGTCCTGGTGATTTATTACTGGGGCATCTTTTCAAAGGGGAAATGATATCCCCCGGGAGAATTTTAATTCTTCTTCGGCTCTGGGTTTAATGAATCCTCTGTGGCATTATACTCAGCGAGTTCCACTTCATTCGAGTCATACAGTTTGGTGAAATGATTGACCCAGAGATGCTCATGGATGGTCACATCTATGCTGGTAGTGGGACTTTTTGAAAAGGAGCATGCATTAACTACCTTCCGAAATTGCGACACATCATTCGTTTCACAGGCAACAGCTAGCTGATCCCAAGTCTCCCTCCTAATCTCTTCTTTCCTTAGCTTGATGGCTTTCTTGTAGAGCTTCCTACAATTCCTAATTTTTGGCAAGCTTGTTGGGGGTACAGTGACTGCTTAAAACTGGATTTTAGTGCTAGATGTGTGAGGACACTAGGATTACCATAGTACACTCCCAACACACACTCCAGCCCTCAGAGCCAATGTTTAGTGAGGCTGAAGAGTTTGGCCATAGTGAAAATGCCTAAAGTCAGTAAGTGTAGCCCCAGGAACCTTTACCCCATTGGTTAGGTCTTGCCCACCCAAAAGCTCATGCCAAGAATAAATGTGGCATTTCAAAGCACCCACTTCGGAAAACTCCTGGACCTGTAGAAGATTAGACAAGGATTGAGCCTGCTGTTGGAAACCTGAGAAGAGCCTAGAAGAGAGGCCCTGTCCGCCCTCTGGTACCCAGTACAGAGAAGTGGACTCTAATGTTGATAAAGCTGACCTCCTTTTAAAGCTACAGGGACACAACAAGCTACAAGAGGCCTTTTCCTGCAACTGCCTGGCTGACCAGTGGCTACTGTATCTGGAATGGACTCTTCTGTTGGTATCCGCTTCCTACCCCCATGAGTCTCTAAGTGCTTCCCGGAGGTCCTGGGGAACTTTAGAAGTGTACAGCTGTGGTAGATTAGGACTTACAGCACTGAAGTCAGAAGGTAAAACTTTGACCAGGGCAAATCTGGTTGGTGTATTCGAACCATAGTCCATCTTGGTCAGCGTCCAATTCTGCCTAGGTCTCAGCTACAGTGACCTTTGTGCTTCTTGGCACTATTTCTCCATAAAAATTTGGAAATTCATATCTCCCGTTCCCTTATTGGATTTTGTCATATTGGTATAACTTTGTTTATTACATTGTAATCTATCTTTCAAATTCATTTTGGCATTTTTATTGTTTTGCTTTTCTACTCTATTACTGCTTTAGTACTCAATAAATACTTTGCACATTACCTCTAAGTTAAGCAGGTCTGCTCAGGCCAGAGCTACTGTGTGGTTGAGCTCAGATTTATTTGGAGACTTTAGAGGTTCACCCTGACAAGGATTGTGATTTTTACTTGAGGTGGGTACTTACCCACTTCAACTAAAAAATCTATTTCTTAGGTAACCTTATGCATTCAGGACTATCGCGAATTAGTCCTAAAACTTTCAAAGCACAGCTTAAAAGGTGTAAAACCTTGGTAGGTTTATAAGGGGTCCATCACTCATGAGTTGTTCATGGCATGCTTCGTCATTGTGATCCCTAATCAGAATGGTGGTATATCTGAGTGGGCTCACCCTTGTTAAGGGAGCTCCTAGGTATTGGCAGAACGTAATTTATTTGTGAATTAAATTACCGTGATAAGGTTAAAAACAACAATGATACTAATCTTTACTGGAGTAGATGCTTGGAGTTGTCCATGACACTAGTGTTCCTGGTCTACATGCTACGACCAAAGAATTAGGACATATACGTCAGGCCTTCATCAGGACTATAACTATCACTAAATAATATTTCTCATAATCCACTAGTGATTCACTACTCATGAAATAATGACAACCAACATATAAGAGTATCTACAGGAAGCTTTTGATATCCTAATACTACTCAGAACAGCAAAACAACACAAAAGGAAACAGGCACCTTGGAGAAACACAGAACTTAAAGGGATAAACCAGCCAATTAGAAAGCTGCAATGTACCTGGCTAAAAAACAGCAATCAAGACAAACTTCACCTACAGGAATTTAACAGATTATACAAGTCAACAATCAAAAAGTAAAAAAAGGTACTATTCAGACAGAATTCAAAATGTTAAATGTGCAAATAAAGAATTTTGTAAAATTCTCACAGAATTTTAGTAAAGCTCAATGCACAGAAGGAACTCATTACATTACTCAATAATTAAAGGACAAACTGGTGAATCATTACACAACCAAAGCAGACATGTTTGACTCCTATTTAAAACAAAGGAAAACTACCAACACCAACCCATTTCCAAAAGTCCCCTCCAACCTAACCTCTACATTACTTAAACAAATATCACAGAGTGAATTTATCAATCCGGTCAAAGCAACCAGGCCGGCCGGCAGCCCTTCTGACCCCTTTTCCACCACAACTCTCCAAGACCATTCTTTAACTAAGGGAACCTTTCCAGAAGACCTAAAAGAGGCATACATATCCCCATTATTAAAGAAAACTAAGCTGGTCCCACTTGACCCGACAACTATAGATCAATTATAAATGGTCCTTTGCTGGGCAAACTGATAGAAAGAGAAGCATTCTTCCAGATGTCAAAGTTAATTGTAGATAACTCCATACTTTCGGACTTCCAAACATGATTCCATCCAGGAGGAGGCACAGAATCGGCCCTCATCGCAATCTGGGATGACCTTAGAAACACAGTAGTCCAGAACTGGGTTTCTGCACCACTTCTCTTGGACCTCTCAGCTGCATTTGACACAGTTGAGCATGACACTCTAATACAAAGACTCTACGAAGCTGACATAGAGGGACTGCTCTCGACTGGATCATACCCTACTTCAAAACAGAACAAATGTCATCCATTCTCCCCCTTTATCATCCAAACCATATTTCACAAAATCAGTAGTCCCTCAAGGCTCTATCATCTCACCCATGCTTTTCAACAGCTACATGAAGTCATTGCCAACAATGATCACTGAATTTCAGCTCCAATGCTATAACTATGCAGATGACCCGAAAATACTCCTTAAACTGGAAAGCCCCAAAGACATTAGAAACTCACAAATCTTCAGTTGCCTCTGAGTCGTTGATCAGTGGATGACATGTAGCCATCTCAAATTGAATGCTTCCAAAACAGAAATACTCACATGTGGCAATTGGAAAAATTATAACCCACTCGGCGCCTGGCCTGACGATCTGGTACCACCACCTAAACTATCTAAGGGAGTAAGAACCCTTGGAAGTACCATGGACTCCAAGTTATCAATGAATGGCTAAGTGGACAAATTAGCAAGATCAAGTGTTATTACCATGAAATCTCTGCGAGGCATCTTCCCCCACCCGGGATTCCACACAAGGTCCAGGCTTCTATCTCTCTTGCACTGTCTAAACTTGATTACTCCAAATGGTCTCTACCACGGATAATCTTTATTAACCATGAAAAGACTACTACGGATTCAGAACTCTGCTGACAGGCTACTCCTACATGCAAAGCTACAAGCCCACATCTCCCCTGCCTTGAGGGCCCTACATTGGTTACCGGTTGCCAGATGATCCACATTCAAGCTGCTTTGTATCACCCACAAAGCAATGCATGGTAATGGACCGCTTTTCATCAGGAATAAAATCACCAAATACATCCAACAAAGGAACTCCCACTCCAGATAGGCACCTCTGCCTCAAAATCCCTCCATACAAGAAAAAAACCATAGGTGGCACATTCTTCTCAGTTCAAGCAGCCAAACTATGAAACTCATTACCCCCAAGCATAAGATCCATGGATAACTATTTTATCTTCAGAAGACTACTCAAGAGTTGGCTCTTCCCTACATAGCCACCATACTCAAACACAAATGTAAGGCATATCCCTGTGTATATAAACATATAATTTGATTATATATATATATATATATATATATATATATATATATATATATATATATATATATTCACTTAAAAAACCATAGGTTTTAGGGACAGTTATAGTTAGTTGGACATTTCACTCGTACAAAACCATAGAAATTCCCCCGTTATAGTTAGTTCAGCTAACTATAACTCGCGCCCCCGCAATGCACTGCTGATGACGTCACATATTACATCACTCATGACATGGTCAGTGACATCACTGATGACATCACTGATGACATCTCAAATGACATCACTGATGACATCATCCAGTGACTGTGTGTTTCTTTAAAGTTTAAATATGTTTAATATATATAGGGAAAGGCGTATTGAAGAATGAGTGGGTGTATAAGTGTCTGTATGGATGATTTAGTAGGTGCGTGACTAACTCTATAAGTGAGTGATTAAACGTATCTTACTGAATGCATGGGTTAGTGACTAAACTGGGTGAATGTCTGTATCCGTCTGTCTATTGCTGTGTAAGTGGCTGCATGGGTTTGTGAATAGCTACATGAGTGTCTATATGAGTTATTGATTAGTTGTCTGAGTATCTGTATGGGTGCCTGAGTGTTTGTGTGGGTGGGGTGTGTGCGACTCTGTGCATAGATGTGTGAGTGGGTGATTCACTGGTTGGATGGTTTCAAGAGTGCATCTGTGATAGACTGTATGGGTGGGTAAGTGTGTGTAAGAGTGTGTTTGTGAGTGAATGTATGTCCCAGTGGTACATGTGTGAGTAACTACATATGTGAAAGGCAGTATATATGTGTGTTGGAGTATATAAATAGCTATAAGCAAGAGTGTGTGACTGTGAGAGTGACTGTATGGATGAGTGTGTGCTTGTATCAGTGATTGTATAAGAGCGTAAGAATGTGCTAGTATTTGTATGAGTAAGTGAGCTGGTGTGTGTATAACTGTATAGGTGAGTAAATGGCAGTGTGTTTAATTATTTGCATGACTGACTAGGTGTGTGAGTACCTCTATGGATGAGTGGCGGTGTTTGAGTGTCTATATAGGAGTATGAGTGCATATGATAGTCCTGTACTGAGTGACCGTAAGTATGAGTGACTGTACGGGTGAGTGAGTGGATGTGTGTGTAGACCTAAGAATCAGTGAGTGGGTATGTAGTTATTGGTGTTGGAGTGTCTATGGTTTTGCGAATGGCAGTCTGTAATTTAGAGTGGGTGTATCAAAGGTTATATCAGGGTGTGAGGAGGTGCATCAGATTATCACGTGGGTGATGTCATCAGTGATGTCATCAGTGATGTCATTTGAGATGTCATCAGTGATGTCATCAGTGATGTCACTGACCATGTCATGAGTGATGTAATATGTGACGTCATCAGCAGTGCATTGTGGGGCGCGAGTTATAGTTAGCTGAACTAACTATAACGGGGAATTTCTATGGTTTTGTACGAGTGAAATGTCCAACTAACTATAACTGTCCCTAAAACATATGGTTTTTTAAGTGAATTTCAACGGTTTTTTAAATGCTAATTTCTAACTATAACGTGTCTGAAACCTATGTTTTTTTCAGTGAATTTCAAAGGCTTTTTAAATGCTAATTCCTAACTATAACATGTCTGAAACCTATGGTTTTTTTCAGTGAATTTCAAAGGTTTTGTAAATGACAATTTTTAAATGTATTAATTGTTATATTTATTTTTTTGATACTGATTTACTACATTTTTTTAAACTATTTATTTTTACATATTTTATTTTTTAAATTACATTGTAATTACATTATACATTACATTACAAAATATACTTTCTCAGAATGAATTACTTTAGTTTAAATACTTTGCAAATAGGCAATAGACTTTTAAGTATAGTAGTTACAGTTGTTGCAATGGGCAACACAATTTCAAACACAATGCAACATTGAGCTCAATGTGAATTTCTAGTTAAATGCAATTAGTTACTTTATGCATTACTTTTTCTAACCACAGGACTGGATCCTAGATTCAGTCCTGGGACATCTCCTGTAAACAGTTGAGTAAAAGTGTTTTGGTTACAGTAGTGATTTTTAAGGAATATTATTGTATTTTAAAAGTTGACACTTAGAAACTTTTTCACATAGAATCACCAATGTTATCATATGGGAGGAAATTCACTTAGCAGGTAAGTAGTGTTATAGTTACTTTTTCTTACTCAGTGGTGGATCCTGTATCCAGCACTGGTGCATCTCCTGTAAACAGTTGAAAGAATGCGTTTAAGTCATACAGGCGATTTTTAAGGAATATTTGTAGTTTGTGAAAATCAACACTTTGAAACTTTTCTGCTGAAAACCAGTCAATGGATTCCTATGGAAGGAAATATAAGTTACTGGTAAGTACGGTTAAAATTACTTTTCAGGATCAGTACTGGGCTGAAAGATGCAGCACTGAGGTCTCTCCTGATAACAGGTGAGTAAATCGGAATTCGTATTTTGGCTGATTTTAGAGGAATATTTGTATGTTTCAAAAATCGACACAGAAACTTTTTCAGCAAAAAGCAGGCAATGATATCCTATGGAAGGAAATTCAAGTTACTGGTAAGTACGGTTAAAATTACTTTTCAGGATCAGTACTGGGCTGAAAGATGCAGCACTGAGGTCTCTCCTGATAACAGGTGAGTAAATCGGAATTCGTAGTTCGGCTGATTTTAGAGGAATATTTGTATGTTTCAAAATCGACACTTAGAAACTTTTTCAGCAAAAAGCAGACAATGATATCCTATGGAAGGAAATTCAAGTTACTGGTAAGTACGGTTAAAATTACTTTTCAGGATCAGTACTGGGCTGAAAGATGCAGCACTGAGGACTCTCCTGATAACAGGTGAGTAAATCGGAATTCGTATTTCGGCTGATTTTAGAGGAATATTATAAAGTTCCAAAACTCTACACACAGAAGAATTTCCAAGTGAAACCAGTCAATGTTAGCCTATGGAAGGAAATTCAAGTTACTGGTAAGTACGGTTAAAATTACTTTTCAGGATCAGTACTGGGCTGAAAGATGCAGCACTGAGGTCTCTCCTGATAACAGGTGAGTAAATAGGAATTCGTAGTTCGGCTGATTTTAGAGGAATATTTGCACAATGGTGAAGGGAGGGGCGGGGCCTGAGGTGACATCTGTGCAAACGCGCCCGTGGCGCGTTTTAAGTTGGGGGATTAAGTCCCCTTGAATCATGAGGGTCCCTGGGGTCCAACTAGCCCACCCTGTACCTCCAGTATGCGCCAGGAGCTGCGTTGCAGAGAGGTGTTCAGAGGCCACGCCCCTTTTGCACCTCTTTGCAATGCAGCTCTGTGGCGCTTTCTGGACGTACCTGTTGGGCTAGTTGGCCCTCAGGGACCCTCAGGATTGAAGGGGATTTAACTCCCCATCTTAAAAACGCGCCACTGGGCCTGTTTGCACACATGTCACCTGAAGCCCCGCCCTCCCTTCACCACTGTGCAAATGCGCTCCGTGGCGCGTTTTAAGTTGGGGGATTAAGTCCCCTTGAATCCTGAGGGTCCCTGGAGTCCAACTAGCCCACCATGTACTTCTAAAGCGCCACAGAGCTGCATTGCAGAGAGGTGTAAAAGGGGCGTGGCCTCTGTACACCTCTCTGCAACGCAGCCCCTGGCGCATACTGGAGGTTCCTGGTGGGCTAGTTGGCCCCAGGGACCCCCAGTATTCAAGGGGAATTACTTCCCCTTCTTAAAACGCACCAGGGGGCGCGATTGCAGAGTACTGCAGGGAGGGGGGGGCCTCCGGAACGATGCCGGTCATTTTTTTTTTTTTTTTATGGGAGGGGGGCTGCGTGGCCCCCTTCCCTTGGCCACTTTTGGCCCCGGGGACCCCATCCCCGGGGCCTGTGCATTTTATTTATTTTTTAAATTCCCCAAAAACGGGAAGGGGGCCGCGTGGCCCCCTTCCCTGGGCCTGTATTGTCCCCGGGACCCCATCCCCGGGACATGCCCTCGATGTTTTTTTAATTATTTTGGAGGGGGCTGCGTGGCCCCCTCCTCAGGCCATTTAAGGCCCCGGGACCCCATCCCCCGGGCCGGCCTTGCCCTTTTTAAAAAAAAAAAAATTATTTGGGGAGGGGGGCTGCGTGGCCCCCTCCCGGGCCACTTATGGCCCCGGGGACCCTATCCCCCGGGGCCTGGCCTTCGTTGGAGACTGTGGGGGTCCCCAATCCCCCACAGTCCCAGCCGGCTCCCCCACCTCCTGCGCGAGCCGCATTGCTTTTCACATGGGGAGCAGCTAACATGCTGCTCCCCATGTGGAAAGCAATTGGTTTGCATTTTGAAAGAGAGAGCAGGTTTCCTGCTCTCTCTTCAAAATGCAAACCAAGTTTGCTATGACAGGACGGAGCCGCGAGGCTCCCGTCCTGTCATAGCAAACTACAGTGTCCCGGGGTAGGCACCCCGGGACCCTGCAGGAGCCGGCCCTGGGGGTGGTGGTCCCCAGGGCCATCACTGGCTCCAGGAGGGGGCCGCGCAGCCCCCTCCCAACCACTTCACAGCCCCGGGGAGGTGGTGGTCCCCGGGCTTTGGGGTCCGTAACGGACCCCGATATTCAAATCTTTAGTGCCCCGGGGAGGTGGCGGTCTCGGGCGTGTGGGGGCTGGAGCCCCCCACACAGGTTAAATTTTTTTTAAAAAGAAGCCCCGGGGGTGTCGGTCCCGGGGCTGCGGGAGGGCAAAGAGCCCTCCCGCACCATTATTTTCTAAAGCCCCGGGGGTGGCAGTCCTCGGGCTTGGGGGCCTTAGAGGCCCCCACATTAAATCTAAACCCCCCACCATGCCCCCGGGACTTGGCCCACCCGGGGCAAATAAACATCGAAGCGCGGGAGACCGCGCTTCGATTTTCTCGGCAGGATCCGCGCACCCTGAGCCCATCCTGCCGATTTTTTTTTTTTTTAAATGCTTTTTTCTGCCCAGGGGTCCTTGTGGGACCCCTGAGCAGACCTAGGGGTCAGGGTGTTTCTACCCTGCTCCCTTTGTGCGTTGCACACTTGCGATTTTTTTTTCTCAGCGGGATTCGCACACCCTAAGCGCATCCCGCCGATTTTTTTAAAAATGCTTTTTTCTGCCCAGGGGGTCCTTGTGGGACCCCTGAGCAGACCTAGGGGGTCAGGGTGTTTCTACCCTGCCCCCTTTTGCGCTTTGCTCACTTGTTTCTGTCTCTCGGTTCTACCGAGGGATAAAATGGCTGCCAACACTTCCTGATTTGGAGTGTTGACAGCCAATTAGCATGCAGCTCGTGATCGGGAGGGTGCGCGAATCCGACGCGGCCATAGATATATATGTGATTTTCATTTTGATTTTCACAGGAACTACTGAACGGATTTACACCATTTAACAAAAAGGGTTCTTTCTGAACCAAGAACTACCTCTTTGCCTAATTTGGTGTAATTCCGTTCAGCAGTTCGGGCTGTAGCCATGTCTAAAGTTTCCTATGGGAAAATGAATGGGGAAAACACGTTTTGGGACCCCCTTTTTCTAGGCCCCCGCTTGACGAGTCACCCTGAGACTTTCAGGGTAGGAGCGGACCGGAGCGGGCCATACAGTTTGAAAATTTCGCAAGATTCGTCAACCGACGCAAGAGTTATTTCAAATAGAATGTCGCGGATTTCCTATGGAAAATAGGTCCTAACTATAACTATCTACTGGCGACCGCCAGTAGATAATATATATATATGTATCTAGATATGTAAATTTCTTTGTACAAATATGTATAGTAATTATGTTTTTAAATATAAAGATATTCTTTAGGTCCGCTTAACAAATGTACATAATACATGTGATATATATAGATATCAACTTATTCCATGACCTAGTAATTGCCGATCTTGAAAGCATGGAAAACGTAACATCGAGGAAAGAGAATCTGAGCAGAAATGAGAGGACTGCATTACAAAAACTTATGGCAAATGACAAAATAACAATCAAACCGGCCGACAAGGGCGGGAACGTGGTGATACTCAACACTGAGGATTACATAAATGAAGCCATGAAACAACTAAACGACCCAAAAACTACATGAAATTGTCAGCAAATCCACTTAATGCATTGACATTGGACTTGGAATTGAAAATTACAGCATGGAAAAATAAGGTACTCCTCAATGAGGAGGAAGCCAGGTTTCTTCATAATGACAGCCCAGTGATGCCGACCATATACCGAAAGTAGATAAGACCCTAATAAATCCACCTGAAAGACCCATCGTATCGAGCTGTAACTCTCTCTATGAGAATATCTCAGTATACGTCGACCATTTTCTTGCCCCTATGGTAACAAATCTTAGTTCCTATATCAAGGATACGGGGGACTTCTTGCGAACCTCACCAACATGGGATGACAAAAAGGGTTCCTATTAATAACTATCGATGTAGTGTCATTATACAATTCGAATGATCACGAGATCGGGCTGAAAGCTGTGGGTACTTTCTAAGCCAAAGAAACATCCAGGAATTAAGACATACTGAAATGTTGATGGAAATGATCGAGCTATGCTTAAGAAATAACATCTTTCTCTTCAACCACCAAGTGTATACCCAATAGTGCAGGACTGCCATGGGCGCTTTCATTTTCTCCCAGCTACGCCAACCTTACCATGGGTTGGTGGGAGAAGTTCGTGGCATGGAATGAGGAAAATGAAAGATACAGATCTAAAATCGAACTATGGGTAAGATACATAGACAATGTTTTTCTGATCTGGAATGGAAGTATGGAGGATTTAAATTTTTTTTTGAGGTCTTGAATAATAACAACATGGGACTAAAATTCACGTACAACATGAGCAAAAAACAAGTCCAATTTCTGGATGTATCGGTGTATATTGATGAAGATCAAATCCACACGAAGATATATCGGAAGCCGACTGCTACGAACAGTGTACTCCACGGTGCAAGCTTTCATCCGGCACAACTGAAGAAGAGTATCCCATACGGGGAGTTTATCAGAATGAACAGGAATTGCTCGGATACTGAAGTAGCAAAGAGACATCTGAAAGAAACAGAACAGAGATTTATAAGGAGAGGTTACAAGTATAGGGATGTGAGACAAGGCTTGAAAAAGGCAAAGAAAATCCCCAGAGCAAAAATACTTGCAAACAAAGACATAGACACAACTAAGGAATCAGAGGATACAACCAGATTGATCCTAACATATAGCAAGGAGAGCTACAAAACTGTAAATATTCTAAATAAGTATTGGAATGTCCTGGTGAAAGACCCTGATATCGGACAAAAAATTGGAATAAGACCAAAGGTAACATTCCGAAAAGTGCCGTCCCTAAGGGATAAATTGGTAAGAAGTCATTTCTCCATGAAGAAACAAACAACATGGCTGATGGAGAAACAAAAAGGCTTCACACAGTGCAATAAATGCAAAGCGTGTAAGATCGGCAAGAGCACTAAGATGATTAAAGATTTCCGAGGAAGGACATTCACAATCAATGAAAAATAACTTGTGAAACAACATATGTTGTATATATGATCGAGTGCACATGCGGCCTACGCTATATAGGAAGTACAATCTGTCCTCTGTGTAAACGGATCCTAGAACATCTGAGAGTGATCCAGCATGGGGACATGAACTACGCAATATCGAAACATCTGCACACCCAACATAAAACCAACTGGCAAGATATACGATACTTTGGAATTGCAACAGTCCCTGTTAATGAAAGAGGAGGTAATCGGACATTAAAGTTGAGGAGATTAGAGTAGCGTCTGATCATCAGATTCAAGACCAAGACTCCGTGTGGTCTGAACGGAGACGAGGAGGTATATATTTATCTGTAGGGCGTACCTATTTAAGCTGTAGGAATCAGCAATTATACTCAGAATAAAGATAGATATGTCCAAAGGGTACTAACCCTGAATTATCCAATTAGAATGCATGAAAAGTGGGGGTAAAAAATGTCTGGCTTGTACACAGAAAAAATAAGGTAGCTACCCGAATAGGACAACCCTTGAAAAACTGGGAAAAACAAGATATCAAATGATTATAACCACTCACACAGAAGGGGGCCCCTGAGATGGATAGCAGGCAGATCGGATAGGGGAAAGGACCAAGTAACAATCAGAAAACAACCCAAACTGCCTGAAAAAAGCTTATGAAGCGCTCAAAGTCACTGATAAGTTAGGACATAGCCATACAAACAAAAGCTTCCCCAAATGGAGTAGGAAAACAAACATGTAAAAATATAATATTTATTTATACCATTTTGTCAAGGTTGATAGAAAAAGACATACAGCAAATTGGAATTCCAACATAAATAGACACATATAAGGTCCCACACATACACACTCTCAATGCACACAAACAACCTCAGACCCAACCATACTCATGCACTCTGAAAGCTCATAATGGGATTAAAATATTGTACATTTCAAAACAAAAGATAAATGGTCCTTCCAATACGGAAGTGAGTTGAAGCTAGAAGAAAGGATAAGCAATGGAAATCGAAATGTCGATTGTCTCAGATGTTAATACAGTCCATAATCCAGTATCTTCTCTTTAAGGAAGGTGGAAACAGAGGAGACACTTGGCTCTCCAGCGCCGATGCGCGTTTCGGTGTCTAACCCGGGTATGGGTCACAACTTCTTCAGGGCGAACAGATCATGTGTGGGACACAAGAAAAGACGCGCCTAGAAGGATAACAGATATGATATAAACATACAACATGTCATAACATAAGGTACATCTAGGTTTGTCAAAGAGGATATAATTCCTACATTGAAAGCATAAGGAGGGAGAACCATTGTTTGCAAGCTAATAGAATAGGATATGAGGTAATCAAGAAAATATTTCATAACAATAAAAATGGGAGGCGTGCACACTAAGGGACATAATGAGAATTAAAAAACAATGTAAGAAATCACCAGAGAAGCACCGATAACAGATATATAGAAAAGAAAATCACCAAGAGACACCATTGTGAAAAGATCTAGGGGTAGCAGTGATGACAGATTAAAAAGAGGCAGACAGCCGGACGGAAATACCTGGAGTCGTGATCACTGGGAAAAATACAGGAGGTATTAAGATTAAGAACAAGGGACAAAAGATGGAAGGCTCCACCCGGAGATCTGGATAGATAGAATATATATATACATGTTAAGTTTAAAGATTAAGGGAGAAAGGGTTCCATATTCAATATATCTTGGGAAAGTGCTCAGCTTACCCGGAGTGGAAGAATAAGGACAGCTGTAATGGTACCGAATATTGGCGTTACATGGACCCAGATATTCACAGCACAATATGCAAAGGAATAGAGATAATCCAAGCTCCAGGAGGCCAGCACTTTACTTTTTAGGCGGCGCAAATTCCGAAAATTTTGGAAGGCATCTAAGAGAGTGAGAAAGGCACATAACTAGTACCAACATTCAAGAGACACACCCCAGGTAAAAAACTCTAGGCTAAATATACAGGAAAATAACTTATGTGTCTAATGGTCCATAGGAGAAAAATGGACAAGAAAATCTACAAGAAAATGCGGGTAAAATTGAAGCAAGAGACAGTAGAGGTCCTTATACACAATAATGAGCTATACGGGGACACGCAAGAAAGAAAGTTATGAAGACAATTTGAACGAATAGGTTAAGAACGACCTCACAAGTCCAAGGTGTACAAGGAAAATGCAGTAGGCACGACCCGGCATATTCTGGGAGGTGAGTACTGGAAAATATTACATAGAAATATCAGCCCCAACTAACACTAGACAACTTTAGAGAAAGTCTTGAGCAAAAAAGAGACAGAGGACTTCCCGTACATACAAGTAGTTTGGAGCAAGGTGCACCGAAAGACACTTACCCGAACATCGGTTTAACCGCAGCAGCAGCAGCCATCCAGCGGCGTACAGGGAAAGGTAATCCCACCGATAGAAATAAACGAACAGCTGAGCAATAGAAAGAGGCACTCGGCAAGTTTAAATAGATTCGGCCAATACGGGGAGGCCGTTCATGACGCAGAAGGAGCGCTCCTCCTTAAAAGCCATAACGGACACAAAGGGAGGACTGATCCTCAAGCATAATGAAGGGCTTGTTAACGGGGGCCATATTGGAATAGGGTAGGGATAACTTTAGCCAATTATGGAAAAAGGAGTAAGAATAAAATAAAATAAGAAACTCAAGTCAGAGGAAAACCGAAAAAAATATTCAAAAATAAAACAAGGGAAAAAAGGTAAACGGCGTCCCTAAATAGAATCATATAAAAAGGGATGTGGATCAGGGAAGGCAGGTTCACGGCATCAAAAGAGATGCAAAATATAACAGAATAGGGGCGGACCCACAGAGCCTTAAAAGGGAGATAACAACAGTGTCTCAAAAAAAAAAAAAAAAAAAAAAAGGGATAGATCTAGACAGAAACTGGAATTAGAAGGTATGAGGACAAGAACACATCCAAGTGGGAGATTGAAATGACCGGTCAGAGGAAACCTCAAAACTCCCTAGAAGGTAGACTAAAAAATAAAAAATAGGGAGGGCGAGCTCCAACCAAGATTCATTCAATCCTTTAAGATTGAATATCCAGAAGACTTCTTTTCCTTCATATAAAGGTCACGTCTCTGCCTGTTTGAGGTTGGACTTTCTCCAGAATGGACCATCTGAGGTCACTCTCTACATGGGCTGACTCTGTCCAGTGATTAACCAGGGGAGCCGAGTGTTTCTGTAGTCTAATATTGGATTTGTGTTCCCCAATTCTTTTTCTACATTCTCTGCCCGTTTCACCGACATAGGCTAGGTTACACGGACAGAGAATGATGTATATGAGGTTCGATGAACGACAGTTGGTCATCTCAGAGAGAAAGACAGTTCTTTCATTCACTCGAATGTTGTCACTAACAATCGCATTAGGACAAGCCTGGCAGGAGCCACATCGATGGTTGCCTTTAATGGGCTCACTTCCACTGATGGATTTTTGACAAAAGTGTTGCATTCAGGAATCTTGGCTCTAACCAGATGATTACTGAGGTTTTTGTTCCTCCTAAATGCAAACAGAGGTTTAGGTAGCTTTTGCTCATGACTATCAATATTAAGAAGGTGCCATTGAGAGTTAACAATCTGGCGTACCTTCTGGTCAAGGTTAGAATGTTTGGTCACATGGACCAATTTGTCAGATTGTTCAGTGTTCTTAGGTCTAAACATGACTTCATGATTGTAGTATCTTGCTCTCTTGAGAGAGTCTTTAATCAATCTGGTAGAGTAGCCCCTATTTCGCAATTTTCTTTCAAAATATCAGCCTGCTTTAGAAAGTCACTCATGCTCGTGGCAATTTCTCCGAAAGCGGAGAAATTGACTGAAGGGTATGCCCTCCTTCTGGCACCGAGGATGGAAGCTGCTGAATTGTAGCAAGGTGTTTCTTGCCGTAGGTTTAGTGTATAACGAAACCTGAAGGTGGGAGTCTTGGTGCTCAATCCAGACGTCAAGAAATTCAAGCTTGATGTTACTGTAGTGTGCCGTGAACTTAAGATTTGGATCGGCAGAGTTGATCCAGCTGGTAAATTCATCCAGAGTCTCCTCGCCGCCCTGCCAGATTAAAAAAATGTCGTCGATGAATCGCGACCAGGAGCGGACATTTTCAAAGAAGGGGGCCATCTCATTGTATATGTTGTGGGCCTCAAAATGCCCCATGTATAGACATGCTACACTAAGGGCACAGGGTGCGCCCATACTTACTCCCTGTATCTGCTGGTAATAAGTGCCATTAAACTCAAAAGGTTTTCTCCAAGCACAATTTCCAGGCATTGGAGGATAAAGGACGAGTTGGTTATCGTAGGGTCTGATTGTAAGATTTCTCTGAGTACTCTCATGGCACCCTCTTGGGGGATGTTGGTATATAGGGACTCCATGTCCATCGTGACCAGTAGTTCCCTATCACAATTATATGGCGTGTTTTCAATCTTAGAGATGAAGTGCCCCATGTCCTTCACATATGAGGTAAGGTTGCATACCAAGGGTTTGAGGAAACGATCAACATACTTCGAAATTGGTTCAGTAGCAGCCCCGATGGTGGACACTATGGGTCTCAAGGGTGGATTGCATACATCTTTGTGCATTTTAGGAACACCGTAGATGATAGGTATACGTGTACAAGTGGGGGTAAGAAATTCCGCTCTTTAGTACATGTATGTCCGTTATCAACAGCAGTTTCTACCGTCCTAAGGATTTTGCGTTTCAAACTGGGTTCAGGATTAGCAGTAATCATCTTATAGTGTCTGGTGACCCCAAGTAAGCTGTTGATCTTTTCCACATATTGTGGGGTGTCAAAGATGACAATACTCCCTCCCTTATCACAGGGTTTGATAGTAAGGTTCCTGTTGTCTTTCAAAGATCGAAGGCGGCATTCTCCTCTCTAGAGATGTTAAAAGGGGGTTTAGGCACGTATCTGATGACTTTCTGCATTTTGGTTATCACCGCTTTTTCAAATATTTCTACCTCAGACCCTAAAGAATCAAGGCTGGGGGTGAAGTCAGATGGCGGTTTCAGGCCGAATACGTTGTCTTGAGTATCAGTGGGAGGTCTGGTTTGGAAAAACTTTCTAAGTCTTATCCTACGAAAGAAAAGATGCAAGTCCTTCATAAGCTCAAATTTGTTGAGACTGGTGGTGGGGACAAAAGAGAGTCCTCTAGACGGAAGGGCCTCCGAGTTGGGGTCAATATTGTTGGAGGACAGGTTGAACACTGAGATAGAGTTCACTTCTCCAGTACTGCTGGTTGCGCATTTGAATGTATTTCTGAGGCTGTTCCTGCTCTTGACGGTAGCCCCTTTGTTGTTGGTTCCGAAATCTGGGACGAAAATTGCCCATTCGGTTGCCTAAAAACGGTTGTAAGTTGGGGGTCTGTTAAACTGGTCCTGTCTCGACTGGTAATTAGGATTATAATGTGATCCTCACCGTCTGAGTCCGTAGTGTCAGAAAAGGTTGTAATACGCCTATTGCCCCAGTGGGGGGTACCCCCGCCTGAGGAATTCTCACCACTGGTAGTATAGAAGTTTCCAGTAAGATAGGGGTATGCACGTTCTTGGGAGAAAAGGCGAATATCTTTCTTAAGTTTTTCGGTTTTTCTTTGAGAAGATATTCAGAAAAAGAGTCTAATTCATACGAAATTTCCTCAAGTTTCCTTTTCCCATCCTCTACGCTGTTGTTTTTTAAAGTTTTTCTTCTAGGTCCTGAATCTCCTTGTTGAGGATAGATATAACCTCCCTGGCGGTTTCAATAATAAACATCATCCAGTCCCTGAAACATCTATTTGATATTAAGGCCCACTTTTCCAAGAACTGTCTGATTTCGACAAAGAGACCGGGTATATTCCTAACCCTCAGGCCAATAGGGATGGTGCCAGCTTTTAAATATTCCAATATAAAGTTGGCGTGGGACTAAGATTAAGGAGTTTAGTCCATTCTTCTTCTAAGCCCTTCGATAATGTGAAGGGTTTGTCACTGCCCGAAGGTTGGCCAATAAGGCGGGCAAGGTCTTCATCTGAAAACCCGAAGGTCTTAATTTTGTCCATAAGAAGGGCAAATGATAAATTGGTAACAACAACCAAGAGGTGAATAAAGAGGGGAATAAAGATACAAGAAAAAAGACAATTATATCACTCCAGGTAGTGATCTAATACACAGGATACTAAAATACAAAAAGAGTTAATTAATATTATCACAAAGACAAAAAAATAATGAGAGGAATATCTATAGTATTAAATGAACAAAAACATGCATGCAGAATAATGGACAAAGAGTGTGCACAGCTGCCCAAAGTGGAACACAAAGTAACCCCCACAGCTCAAGGCTGGGAAAGAGTAACCACTCACACAGAAGGGGGCCCCTGAGACGGAAAGCAGGCAGATCGGACAGGGGCAAGGACCAAGTAACAATCAGAAAACAACCCAAACTGCCTGAAAAAAGCTTATGAAGCGCTCAAAGTCACTGATAAGTTAGTACATAGCCATACAAACAAAAGCTTCCCCCAAATGGAGTAGGAAAACAAACATGTAGAAAATATAATATTTATTTATACCATTTTGTCAAGGTTGATAGAAAAAGACATACAGCAAATTTGAATTCCAACATAAATAGACACATATAAGGTCCCACACATACACACTCTCAATGCACACAAACAACCACAGACCCAACCATACTCATGCGCTCTGAAAGCTCATAATGGGATTAAAATATTGTACATTTCAAAACAAAAGATAAATGGTCCTTCCAATACGGAAGTGAGTTGAAGCTAGAAGAAAGGATAAGCAATGGAAATCGAAATGTCGATTGTCTCAGATGTTAATTAATCAAATGACTATAAGCCAGGAAGGAGAAATGAAGAAAAAGCGACCAAAAAGGAAAAAATTGGACTGAACATAATATGGATGAACTCTGGGAAATATGAGACTATCTCATTATAATACATGTGGTCTCAACATAACAGCAATGAATGTAAACTGTAAAGAAAATGATTTAAATGATGATCAGTAATGAATGAGACATTTATGATCTGAAGTGAAATACAAGTCCCAAAATGCCTCGTAATGGGCTAACATGGCCAAACTATAAAGCAGGAAAGTGAGGATGGACTCATGTGAACCGTGAGAAAGACCATTTCTTGGTCGAAACGTCGGTGATGGTGGTGGTGGTAATTGTGCTTTAATAAAAGTACAGCAGTTACTAATGACTCCTGGAGTGCGGTGCAATTTTTGCTTGGAAACGTATTGAGAGGTTTGGTCCGACCTCGACATTCGGCACCTGCTGTGCAAGAGAGCGCGCCGATTGTGGACTGTTTGATGAGAGTATATATATATATATATATATATATATTCCTCGCAAGTTTCCCCAGATTCGAGACCGCACTCCCAAGCAGGTAGGCAACAGCCTTTATTTGGAAAACAGCATTTGGATTCTCTCCCCCGTATCTTGTCCCTGGCCTGACGCGTTTCAAAGCATTTGTGCTTCTCTTCAGAGGCCGTGTAGTCAGAAAGTCAATTACGGTTGCCACAACCCCATTCCATGCATTTATTCACTTCAAGGCTTCCGGTGTGCCTGCATAATTAATTGATTACTCACATTGCACGTTGGGAATTGTAGTCTTCTAAACCAATTTTATACCCTCCAGTGGGTCTGTCTGTTACACGCATTATGGGACCATTATTAGCCCTCCAGTGGGCTCCAGGGAGAGATTACAGATGCCGAATTAATTTCACCCGCTCAGCCCATTCCAAAGTGAAGGTTCACCTCTGCGGGTCCTAAAAACGTTTCAAGATGGTGCGTCGCCTCAGCGGCCTGGAAGCGCCGCGTACATACTCCTCGCAAGTTTCCCCAGATTCGAGACCGCACTCCCAAGCAGGTAGGCAACAGCCTTTATTTGGAAAACAGCATTTGGATTCTCTCCCCCGTATCTTGTCCCTGGCCTGACGCGTTTCAAAGCATTTGCGCTTCTCTTCAGAGGCCGTGTAGTCAGAAAGTCAATTACGGTTGCCACAACCCCATTCCATGCATTTATTCACTTCAAGGCTTCCGGTGTGCCTGCATAATTAATTGATTACTCACATTGCACGTTGGGAATTGTAGTCTTCTAAACCAATTTTATACCCTCCAGTGGGTCTGTCTGTTACACGCATTATGGGACCATTATTAGCCCTCCAGTGGGCTCCAGGGAGAGATTACAGATGCCGAATTAATTTCACCCGCTCAGCCCATTCCAAAGTGAAGGTTCCTCCTGCGGGTCCTAAAAAACGTTTCAAGATGGTGCGTCGTCTCAGCGGCCTGGAAGCGCCGCGTACATACTCCTCGCAAGTTTCCCCAGATTCGAGACCGCACTCCCAAGCAGGTAGGCAACAGCCTTTATTTGGAAAACAGCATTTGGATTCTCTACCCCGTATCTTGTCCCTGGCCTGACGCGTTTCAAAGCATTTGCGCTTCTCTTCAGAGGCCGTGTAGTCAGAAAGTCAATTACGGTTGCCACAACCCCATTCCATGCATTTATTCACTTCAAGGCTTCCGGTGTGCCTGCATAATTAATTGATTACTCACATTGCACGTTGGGAATTGTAGTCTTCTAAACCAATTTTATACCCTCCAGTGGGTCTGTCTGTTACACGCATTATGGGACCATTATTAGCCCTCCAGTGGGCTCCAGGGAGAGATTACAGATGCCGAATTAATTTCACCCGCTCAGCCCATTCCAAAGTGAAGGTTCACCCTGCGGGTCCTAAAAACGTTTCAAGATGGTGCGTCGTCTCAGCGGCCTGGAAGCGCCGCGTACATACTCCTCGCAAGTTTCCCCAGATTCGAGACCGCACTCCCAAGCAGGTAGGCAACAGCCTTTATTTGGAAAACAGCATTTGGATTCTCTCCCCGTATCTTGTCCCTGGCCTGACGCGTTTCAAAGCATTTGCGCTTCTCTTCAGAGGCCGTGTAGTCAGAAAGTCAATTACGGTTGCCACAACCCCATTCCATGCATTTATTCACTTCAAGGCTTCCGGTGTGCCTGCATAATTAATTGATTACTCACATTGCACGTTGGGAATTGTAGTCTTCTAAACCAATTTTATACCCTCCAGTGGGTCTGTCTGTTACACGCATTATGGGACCATTATTAGCCCTCCAGTGGGCTCCAGGGAGAGATTACAGATGCCGAATTAATTTCACCCGCTCAGCCCATTCCAAAGTGAAGGTTCACCCTGCGGGTCCTAAAACCGTTTCAAGATGGTGCGTCGTCTCAGCGGCCTGGAAGCGCCGCGTACATACTCCTCGCAAGTTTCCCCAGATTCGAGACCGCACTCCCAAGCAGGTAGGCAACAGCCTTTATTTGGAAAACAGCATTTGGATTCTCTCCCCGTATCTTGTCCCTGGCCTGACGCGTTTCAAAGCATTTGCGCTTCTTTATTTGGAAAACAGCATTTGGATTCTATACCCTCCAGTGGGTCTGTCTGTTACACGCATTATGGTCCCATAATGCGTGTAACAGACAGACCCACTAATAAAGGCTGTTGCCTACCTGCTTGGGAGTGCGGTCTCGAATCTGGGGAAACTTGCGAGGAGTATGTACGCGGCGCTTCCAGGCCGCTGAGACGACGCACCATCTTGAAACGTTTTTTAGGACCCGCAGGGTGAACCTTCACTTTGGAATGGACTGAGCGGGTGAAATTAATTCGGCATCTGTAATCTCTCCCTGGAGCCCACTGGAGGGCTAATAATGGTCCCATAATGCGTGTAACAGACAGACCCACTGGAGGGTATAAAATTGGTTTAGAAGACTACAATTCCCAACGTGCAATGTGAGTAATCAATTAATTATGCAGGCACACCGGAAGCCTTGAAGTGAATAAATGCATGGAATGGGGTTGTGGCAACCGTAATTGACTTTCTGACTACACGGCCTCTGAAGAGAAGCGCAAATGCTTTGAAACGCGTCAGGCCAGGGACAAGATACGGGGGAGAGAATCCAAATGCTGTTTTCCAAATAAAGGCTGTTGCCTACCTGCTTGGGAGTGCGGTCTCGAATCTGGGGAAACTTGCGAGGAATATATATATATATATACATATATATATATATATATATATATATATATATATATATATATATATATATATATATATATATAATCTACTGGCGGTCGCCAGTAGATAGTTATAGTTAGGACCTAGTTTCTATTGGAAAAGCGTTTTTGTTTTCCCAATAACTTTGGCGCTGGTTGACGAATCTTCATGAACTTTTCAAAACTAGTGGCCCGCTCCGGTCAGCTCCTGTCTTGAAAGTTTTGGGGTGATTCGCCAAGCGGGGGCCGAGATAAAATGGGGGTCCCAAAACACATTTTCCCCATGTAATTTTCCATAGGAAAGTTTAGACAAAGCTACAGCTCGAACTGCTGAACGGAATTACACCAAATTTGGCAAAAAGGTAGCCCTTGGTTCAGAAAGAGCCCTTTTTGTTAAATGGTGTAAATCCATTCAGTAGTTCCTGAGAGATTAAAAAAATAAAAAGTTTCGATATCTGGGCGGAGCCTAATCCCCGAGCACGAGCTTGGCTCTAATTGGCTGCCAACACTTCAAACCAGGAAGTGTTGGCAGCCATCTTGTGCCTCGCATCGAGTGAAAGTTGGTTTGTGCAGTGCGAGAAGCAGCTCTCTGGGAGCCTATTTTGGGCTGGATTTTACTAATAATAATTCTGCTTTCTCTGCGGGGTCGTGGCTGGGGAGGGGGTGGGAGCCCGGCTGCCTGCCTGGAGAAGAGACAGCACATCGCAGGCAGCTCTCTCGCCTGGATCGCGCGTTGTGTCACTCGAGGTCTTCGGGAGAGGCTGTCGGACCTGACCCCGCCCCAGAGCGTGGCGCGCACCGCTCTCCGCCGGAGCAACCCTGTGTATCCCGGGAGGCAGAGGCTCAAGTTTCCTGCCGGGTCTGGCGGTGCAAGGATTCGGAACCGGCCATGTAAGTGACTGAGTTTGGGGCTCGGAGGCTGCATTCTGTGCGCCGTGGTCAGAGGGACCCGCTGCTCCGTAAACTACTTGATGCTGGTGGAGCCGCCGGAGTGCATGCGGGGGACGTGACTGGACGGGGAGGGACCCGAGGATGAATGCAGCCCTGTGCAGGAGTGCGCGACCCTGGGGCTGGGGAGGGGGTCGTCGGCTGCTCCGTAGAGGGCACGGAAACGGGAAGGAGATAGAAGAAAGAGAGAGCTTGCAGCTGGGGATGAGGAAGAGAGGGGAGCCGAGGAAGGAGAGGGGAACGAGAAGTGCGCCGGAGGAAGGGTGCAGTGGGAGAGAACCCAGAGAAGAGGCAGGACGGAGTACCGGGGGCAGGGGTGCAGGAGAGAGGGTGAATAGGAGAACATCCGAAGGGGAGGGGTGCTGATGGAAGACCCACTCCACAGGGAAGAGGTTCAGGGATATGAGGTTCGGGCGGTGTAAGCAGTGAGAGAGGGGTGCGCCCAGGGGATGGCTGCAACTTCCGTGACATGCATAGATGGATGAATGGTTCACGCAGGAGAAGCGGTGAGAGCGGAGACAGTCCGTGGGGAGGGGCGGGGTGATGAAGTGGGCAGTAGGTGTCCACAGATAGATGCTAAAGTAAGGTCTGGTTTAGGAGGGCAACAGAGGGCATCAGGCGATCTAAACATGCGTGTGTGGGTTGGGGGATGTAGGGTGCAGAAGGAATTGCTTGGACGGTAGTAAAGAATGGACCCAAAGAGAGGTTGTGGGTGAGCCTGTGACAGAATCAGCGGGCCAGGGTGGGTGTTGAGTTGGACTGCGAGCCAGAGATGGGAAACAGCAGTAAACACGGCAGCGCGATGTCCGGGGGTAGGAAGTATTTAAAGTTGAGAGCGGCGGACGTGCTGGGGATCTTTGCGCTCGTCCAGTGACGCCGACCTGCGGAGAGGTCACTGTGGGGCACTTCCTTATTTATTTATTTAAAGTTGTAGATCCTCGGTGCCAGAGCGCGTTGCTTTTGACAGAAGATGATAACATTTCTGACAAAGCCATCAGTACAATATGCATATGTCATGCTGGGTGGTTCCCATGGGGGTCTTTAAAGCGGGCTGCTATGCATTTCATCGAAGAATGCATCGCCTCACTTAAAAAGGCACCCTTTAAATATTTTGAAGTTGGTGCAGACCATGCCGTAACCTCCCCAGCATGACCCAGACTCTTCGAGGTATGCCCCACAAACATAACGCGTCATCGTCCCTGAAAGTGATATCATTCAATGTATGAGTTCCATGTGTGTTTAAATGTCATTTCCCAGCCGCGCTGCTGCTTCCCGTTTCTGTGGTGTTTACACTGGGTTTTCTTTCAGGCGGGTTCCTTGTTCTTCCAGCTCGTTGCTGGTGTTGAGTTCCTGCTCTTTCAGAGTCCCCTCTCTGCAGCCTCAGTTTGTTATTCTTTCTCCTTCTCTGAAGTCAGTTTCGGATTTATTCTCTCTGTTTGTTTCTGTGCCTCGACGGTGAACATGTCCACTGGGGGAGAGGAGGGGACAGCAGGATTACACCATAAAACTTTAAAATAACAGGATTAACTGTTCTGCAGACCACAGACTAACCTGTTCTGAAGGTACCAATCTTAAGTCATAGCTGCCAAGTTTCCCAGGTCTATTTACGCCCTGTCCGGGCTTTTGTCTTCGAATCTGGGACTCGCAGTCGTGGTTATCTCAGCATAAAACCAAGACTACAAGTCCCAGAATTCTGTGAGAAAAAAAAAATCAGACGTGGTCTAACTAGTCACGCTTGGATGTGGGAAACTTGGTAGCTCACCCGACTGAACAGTATTCATCTTCGGTGGTTCCTTCATAGGGTGAGGAGACAGAGCTCACAGGTCTCCAGACTGAAAATGTAATCACCCCTGAGTTCTCTCTATAGCATGCGGCTTCAATTCACCCAGTATAAAGGCATGACTACAAGTACCAAAATGCAAAGGGGGAAATAATAGCAGGAGTGGGGGAGCTGCCAGGATCCTGTGACTCACAGCTTTGCTTACAGATTTCTACAGCAGGTGCTCAACCCACTGAGATCTCTAACCATCAGTATGTAACACTCAGGCTTCCAACAAAAAGTTCTGCATGAGGTGATGAATAGATTTTTCACCATTAATGTAAAATTGTAGTATATAACACACAAGAAGAGCATGGAAGACTGGCAGGTAGAGTTGCTGCTGCGTGATTGGTTCATACAGTATCTTCTGTTTTCATTGGTGGTGACTGGCACTCAGAAAAACAAACTGTTGACTGATCAGAGAGTCGTTCAAGTCAGGTGTATGTCGCGATAGCGAAGTCAGGTGTGTTTTTGCATCTCACTTGCCTCTTTCTGCACTTTTCTTGCTTCTTTCTACACCACTGTTGCTTCTTTCAGCAATTCTCTTGCCTCTTTGTGCACTTCTCTTGCTCTGTTTCTGCACTTCTCTTGCCTCTTTCGGCACCCATGTTGCTTCATTCTGCACCTTCCATGCTTCTTTCTGCACCTGTCTTGCTTCTTTCTGCACACCTGTTGTCTCTTTATGTACCTCTTTTGCCTCTTTCTATACTTTTCTTGGTTTATTCTGCACCTCTCTTCCCTCTTTCTGCACATCTGCTGCCTCTTTCTGCACCTCATTTGCTTCTTTGTGCAGCCCGGTTGTCTCTTTCAGCACTCATTTCCCCTCTTTCTGTACCTTTCCTGCCTGTTTTTGCTCCTCACTTGCCTCTTTCTGCACTTTTCTTGCTTCTTTCTACAGCTCTGTTGCTTCTTTCAGCAATTCTCTTGCCTCTTTGTTCACTTCTCTTGCCTGTTTCTGCACCTCTTTTGCCTCTTTTTGCACCTCTGTTGGCTCTTTCTGCACCTCACTTGCTCCTTTCTACACTTCTCTTGCCTCTTTCTGCACCCCTGTTGCTTCATTCTGCACTTTCCAGGCTTCTTTCTGCACCTGTCTTGCTTCTTTCTGCACCCCTGTTGTCTCTTTATGTACCTCCATCTGCCTCTTTATGCACTTTTCTTGCCTTTTTCTGCACCTCTCTTCCCTGTTTCTGCATGTCTGTTGCCTCTTTCTGCACCTCATTTGCTTCTTTCTGCACCCCTGTTGTCTGTTTCTGCACTCGTCTTCCCTCTTTCTGTACCTTTCCTGCCTGTTTTTGCATCCTCACTTGCCTCTTTCTGCACTTTTCTTGCTTCTTTCTACACCTCTGTTGCTTCTTTCAGCAATTCTCATGCCTCTTTGTGCACTTCTCTTGTCTGTTTCTGCACTTCTCTTGCCTCTTTCTACACCCAGGTTGCTTCATTCTGCACTTTCCATGCTTCTTTCTGCACTTCTCTTGCTTCTTTCTGCACCCCTGTTGTCTCTTTATGTACCTCTTTTGCCTCTTTCTGCACTTTTCTTGCCTTTTTCTGCACCTCTCTTCCCTCTTTCTGCACGTCTGTTGCCTCTTTCTGCACCTCATGTGCTTCTTTCTGCACCCCTGTTGTCTCTTTCTGCACTCGTCTTCCCTCTTTCTGTTCCTTTCCTGCCTGTTTTTGAAATCTCACTTGCCTCTTTCTGCACTTTTCTTGGTTCTTTCTACACCCCTGTTGCTTCTTTCAGCAATTCTCTTGCCTCTTTGTGCACTTCTCTTGCATGTTTCTGCACCTCTCTTGCCTATTTTTGCACGCTCTGTTGGCTCTTTCTGCACCTCACTTGCTCCTTGGTACACTTCTCTTGCCTCTTTCTGCATCCCTGTTGCTTCATTCTGCACTTTCCATGCTTCTTTCTGCACCTGTCTTGCTTCTTTCTGCACCCCTGTTGTCTCTTTATGTACCTCTTTTGCCTCTTTCTGCACCTTTCTTGGCTTTTTCTGCACCTCTCTTCCCTCTTTCTGCACGTCTGTTGCCTCTTTCTGCACCTCATTTGCTTCTTTCTGCACCCCTGTTTTCTCTTTCTGCACTCGTCTTCCCTCTTTCTGTACCTTTCCTGCCTGTTTTTGCTCCTCACTTGCCTCTTTCTGCACTTTTCTTGCTTCTTTCAACACCTCTGTTGCTTCTTTCAGCAATTCTTTTGTCTCTTTGTGCACTTCCCTTGCCTGTTTCTGCACTTGTCTTGCCTCTTTCTTCACCCCTGTTGCTTCATTCTGCACTTTCCATGCTTCTTTCTGCACCTGACTTGCTTCTTTCTGCACCCCTGTTGTCTCTTTATGTACCTCTTTTGCCTCTTTTTGCCCTTTTCTTGGCTTTTTCTGCACTTCTCTTCCTTCTTTCTGCACCCTTCCTGCCTTTTTCTGTACCTCTCTTGCCTCTTTGTGCACCCATCCTACCTTTTTCTGCACCTCTCTTGCCTCTCCCTCCACCCCTCTTCCCTCTTTCCGCACCTCTGTTGGTTCTTTCTGCACTGCTCTTGCTTCTATCCACACCTTACTTGCCTCTTTCATCACTTCTCTTTCTTCTTTCTACACCTCTGTTGCTTCTTTCAGCAATTCTCTTGCCTCTTTCTGCACTTCTCTTCCTTGTTTCTGCACCCCTCCTGCATCTTTCTGTACCTCTCTTGCCTCTTTGTGCACCTCTCCTACCCCTTTCTGCACCCCTTTTGCCTCTTTTTACACCTCTGTTGGTTCTTTCTGCACTGCTCTTGCTTCTTTCTGCACTTCACTTGCCTCTTTCTGCACTTCACTTGCTTTTTTCTGCACCTCCCTTGCCTCTTTCTGCACCTGTGTTGCTTCTTTATGCACCTCTCTTGCCTCCTTCTGCACCTCTTAGTTAGAGGTAGTTTTAAACCCCCTGCCCTATTATGTACTAGGGCCATACAGGGGAGGTCATGCCAATCACAGGGGTACCCCAACCCATAGTGTACCCTAGTGTATGTAGGTTGTTTTCACTGTATTCTAAGTGTCTTTCAGCATAGCACTGGCTCCAGGCCTGGTTAGTCAGAGTCAGTTACCACCAGTACCCGTCAGCAAAAAGTTGAGGGCACAGGATGACTTATCAACAAGGCCTCTTTCTGCTCCTCTGTTGGTTCTTTCGTGCACATCTCTTGCTTCTTCCTGCTCCTTTCTTTGTCTTTCTGGACTTCTGTTTCCTCTTTCTGCATTTCTCTTGCTTCTTTCTGCGCCTTTCTTCCTCTTTCTGCACATGTCCTACTTTTATAGACATAGTTAGAAATTAGCATTTAAAAAACCTTTGAAATTCACTGTAAAAACCACAGGTTTCAGGGACGTTATAGTAAGAAATTAGCATTTAAAAAACCTTTGAAATTCACACAAAAAACAGGTTTCAGGGACGTTATAGTTAGAAATTAGCATTTAAAAAACCTTAGAAATTCACTGAAAAAAACACAGGTTTCAGGGACGTTATAGTTAGTTGGACATTTCACTCGTACAAAACCAGAGAAATTCGGCCGTTATAGTTAGTTCAGCTAACTATAACTCGTGCCCCCGCAATGCACCTGCTGATGACGTCACATATTACATCATTCATGACATGGTCAGTGACATCACTGATGACATCACTGATGACATCTCAAATGACATCACTGATGACATCACTGATGACTTCATCCACGTGATAATCTGATGCAACTCCTCATACCCTAATATAACCTTTGATACACCCACTCTAAAATACAGGCTACCATTTTTGAAACCATAGATACACCAATACCAGTTAGTACATACCCACTCACTAATTCCTAGGTCTACACACACATCCACTCATTCACCCATACAGTCACTCAAACATGCAGTCAACCATCAATACGGCACTATCATATGTACTCACATATCTATACAGACACTCACACACCGCCACTCATCAATAGAGTTACTCACACACCTAGTCAGTCATGCAAAGAATCAATCACACTCCCATTTACTCACCTATACAGTTATACACACTCCACCTCACTTATTCAAACATATACTAACACATACTTACACTCTTATACAATAACTAATACAAGCACACACTCATCTATACAGCCACTCTCACAATCACTCACTCTCACATATAGTCATTTATATACTCCAAAACTCACATATACTGCCTTTCACATATGCAGTTACTCACACATGTACCACTGAGGCATCCATTCACTCACCAACACACCCATACACACACTCACCCACCCATACAGCCCTTCACAGATGCACTCTTGAACCCATACACCCAGTGAATCACCCACTCACACATCTATGCACAGAGTCACACCCCTACACCCACCCACCCACACAGACACTCAGGCACCCATACAGATACTCAGACAACCAATCAATAACCCATATAGACCCTCATTTAGCTACTCACCAACCCATGCAACCGCTTACACACCAACTGACAAACTAAACTGTGTGAATGTCTGCATCAGTCACTAACCCATGTATTCAGTAAGACACATTTAATCACTCACTTATACAGTCAGTCACGCACCTACTAGATCATCCATTCAGACACTTATACACCCACTCATTCTTCAATACACCTTGGTCTATATATATATATAAAACATATTGAAACTTTACAGAAACACACAGTCACTGGATGATGTCATCAGTGATGTCATCAGTGATGTCATCAGTGATGTCACTGACCATGTCATGAATGATGTAATATGTGATGTCATCAGCAGTGCATTGCGGGGGCGCGAGTTATAGTTAGCTGAACTAACTATAACGGCCGAATTTCTCTGGTTTTGTACGAGTGAAATGTCCAACTAACTATAACGTCCCTGAAACCTGTGTTTTTTCAGTGAATTTCTAAGGTTTTTTAAATGCTAATTTCTAACTATAACGTCCCTGAAACCTATGGTTTTTTTTGTGAATATATATATGTATATATTATTCTATTCTTGACATGAATATAGGTCACTGCATAGTTTTCAGATAAGTTATTTGACTAGATGTTTATGGTTCTCCATTTATTTACCTACCACAATATCTAAATATTATCATGACTGTTTATCTACAATTGCTTCACTATTGAAAAATACTAAAAAATAATAAAAAAGTTTAAAAACCACACATATAAATTAGCTTAAAGTACAGCAACACTTGAAAGTCTGAGTTCATTAAATACAACTTAAAATCTTGATGTATGACCTTCCTTATACATGTATACTCTTCAAGCACATATGTATCTACATATCTATTTCTTTACTCCTACTGTAAAATTGAAGAAAAAAATGAGTCTCTCCAATGCACTACCCTATGTTTCACCCTATAGCTCTCTCAATATATCCTCTACCTCTATTTCTGACTCATCCCAAACCTCATTCTACTGCTATGATCTCCAAAATAAGCCTTTCTAAAATCTTCCCTCATGTATCCATCCTTAGACTCATCCAAAAATGTATTTTAGTTCTATGATCTCCCTAATCCATTTCTAGAGACTCTTCCCTCCTCCATCTCTCCTTTACGCATGCCAGATCTCCTCCTACTACTACTATGATCTCCCAATAAACACTTTCTAGACTCTTCCCTCTTCTAACCCTCCATTATCCTTTTCAATCCAACTAACAGTCTCACATGTCGGCCGCTCAAATGAACTCATATTTTCCTTTACTAATTCACCACTAATCCTTTTCGGGTTCTGGAGTAGCGTGCTACTCACCAAAAAGCACTTGACGCCTCGTCAGGGGTAGTAAGCGGTATATAAATGATATTACGACTACAATTATACACTCATGCACTCTACATACATTTCTTGGGAAATTCTTTTGTCATCTGAGGAGCAGGAAAACATCATTGTTTTCATTATTGGATTAGAAATTGGGTTACTGGTTGAGGGTATGGAAGCCCCACTCAGGACACAACACGAAGTGTGGCTCTCATGTTGCCGGTCAATGCTGGTGGTCGCTGTAGCACGAACAGGTCTTACTGGTCTCACCAGAGCTTCGAGTTAGCAGTTATTCTGGGTGGCAGAGTCTTGGCACAAACGGGCCGTTTTGCGGTCATGAGGAGCCCAAGTGTAAGGATTTTCACCTTTTCTAGCAGAGGAGCCTGATGCCAGCCAAGGGGAGGCACTTCTTGGGAATCAGGGGCTCACTCCAGCGGAGGCCATCAGTGCTCAGGCAGGTCCAGTTGCAGTTCCAGGCAGGTCCAGATGAAGCAGGTCTGCTGAGCAGGTGCAGGGAGGCCTCTGTAGCTAACACAGGAGGTCAGCCAAATTACCCTTGGAATCACTCTGGGTTGGCCTGGAATTAAGGCAAGCAGGTCCAGTCTTCCTACTCAGACAGCAAGGTAGTCCTCGGCAGCAGGCAAGTCCTTCTTCTGTAACTTCCACAGGTCCAGGAGTGTACTGAATAGTGGCTCTGGAGGTCCAAAATGTATACCTGGTGTCAGCCTTTATGTGAGGGGAACTCTCTATTTTACCCCATTATCTGACTCTGGAATGTTCTTTCCTTTCCTCTGTCAAGCCTCCAAACCATCTGGGATGACAAAACACAGGGCAGGCCTGTTGTTAGAATCCTTTGTGTGTACAGGAGGCAAAGTCCTTTGAAGTGTAAGTGGAACTGGGTATAGCTCCTCCCACAGTCATTCTGCCAAGATGGCCCAACCTGTGTTCCACTAAGCACCTTTTGTGTTACTGTCTGGAAGCAATACCCAAACCCCAACAGCAGAGCCATTCACAGTCATGTGACCCAGGACACAATCAAAAGGCAGGAACAAATGATTGAGACAGGAAAATGCTAACTTTCTAAAAGTGGCATTTTCAGGACTGTGACTTAAAATCCGACTTTTCTATTAAAGAGTATTTTAAATTGCAATTCATTTGAGTGTAATCAGCATATCTCTAAATGCTCCCAATCTAAAGTTAACACTTCTTACATGAAATAAGGTAACCCAGTGTTAGTCAATGGGAGAGATAGGCCTTACAACAATGAGAAACAACTTTAGGAGTTTTCACTGCAAGGACAAGTAAAACATAAGCACACGTGTCCTACTTTTTTAAATCAAAGCACTGCTCTGTGAGCCTTAAGGGACTAGCTTAGGGGTAACTTATAAGTATTAAAAGGAAAGTTTAAGCTTGGCAAAAGGTTTATTTTGACGGGTCAAAATGCAAGTTTAAGTTGCACTACAGACTGCAGGGGCAGGCCTGAGACATGTTTTAAAATGCTACTTTAGTTGGTGGCAAAATGAGTGCTGCAGGCCCACTAGTAGCATTTAATTTACAGGCCCTGAATACATGTATTACCATTTACACCAATCAGGTATATACCAATAGTACCATGTTTTAGGGATAGAGAACAAGCACTTTACCACTGGTTAGCAGGAAAACATTCCTCAGAGTCCTAATGCCAACAAAAACCTGTTAAGCAACAGAAGGAAATAATCTGGGGAAACCCTGCAAAAATGGCCAGGTCCAACAGTCATATCTTAAAAACCATCTCATAGTAAGTGAGACATTGCATGGTGAGGCTCAGTTAGTGACAACACTACACATGTACTCTTGTGAATGTGCTACAGTAACTCACAGCACACTAAGCAAAACAGGCAGTGAGACACACATTTATCAAGTCCCATGCTTATTGGATTTATAGAACCCTATCACTGAAAAATAGCATGCTATCGGGCCACTATTTTGGGTCAGTAATAAGATTTATTGTTAGGCACCGAACCCAAAGCTAGAGCATAATGTCCCCCATAGTGTGAGTGGTGGTGACCGGCTCTGTAGTCAAACACTACAAGGGAATATTAGTATGATAAAAATAGTTAAGAAAATCTCTCACATAAGACCATTGTTTTCCATCAAAATTCTTTTCCGAAAGGACTCACATCTTCAGGAGTCTGAGTCTGCAGTCTCATCTATTAGGAATGCCTAATTAGGATTGTTGCAAATTTGATTAGCATTTTTATTTGGCTGTTGCCCCAACAGAGGCCTAATATGTCCTTGGAGTCAAGTTTTAAGTTTATTTTATTACTTGATTTAAACCTAAACAGGCACACAACCATGACACAAACACATATCATAGCACATAAAAAAAAAACCTGATACATTTACTGTATTGTTAACATCTAAATTTGATTCATTATTAATATTCTTAATAATCATATATAGAAACATACTAAACAATTATGGACTAATATACCCCTCAAAGAGGAAACAGGGAAGCAATATTAATAACACACTCTTCACATTGATCAAGCCTGATCTATAATTAGCAACTCTCCAGTTTGCTATTAAGGAAAAAAATATGTAGGTAGTACGAATACCGCCAGTAAGTTACAATGAAGAGCAGAGGAGTGAAGAGAAACATTAAAAATCAAAAAACCCTATCCAACAATCCTAAAGTTTTGGCAAATCAGGATTCTAGCTAATTACAAGCCTACAACTGTCTAACAATCTACAGATACATCTGCTTCTTTATACACTCTTTAGCCTTATCGGAAGACACAGCTCTTGAATATACTAAAACTATGAATAAATGTAAAAGCTAATAAACTAACATTTTGTGTTATTTTGAGACCAATATGCATAACCATAACATTAAACTAAGGGTTTTAGTCAACAACAACACCACACAAGTCCTAATAATGGGCAATTTTAACATAAAATGCTACGTCTTCAATTAGCAGCATGTTCATTTAGCATTGTTTACATAAATTGTCCATTGCCTAGTGGTTTTGCCAATTAAACCACCTATTCATTGCTGCTTCAGATTTGATATTACTGCATACCTTTATAGTTGTTATTGGGTCCTTAAAGATCATACCTGGTGATCTCAGAAATTCAAGTGGTAACAATCTCCTCCTTTTTTCAAAGGCAATGCATTAAATGATTCGGTAATAAAATTACCATATGCATTCTTTACAGCAGTGGCAAGTATACAGAAACAATATCTTATAATGACATAGAGTGTTACTTGCTCATTAACAGCAGATTTGTTTATCAGCATGGTCATTAATACTACATTACTTAATGATTAGGCCAGACTTTTCATTACTGCTTCCAGAAATGTGCCCACACTGTAGCATAATCTGATATTACTACAAGTCATTATAATTGATATTAGTCCTCTAGGCGTCATATCTGGTAGATGGTCACTAATATCAAGTTGAAGTATTTGCAAAGAATCCTAAATTATTGACTGTGTGTATGCCCTGAGCTTATGGATCATTTAGGCACCTAATCAAATGCCATTTAAAGATACAGACAGTAATTCCATGTTCAGTGAACCTAGACAATATCACAAAGGCTTTAGAATCATCGACAACAGCCAATCTAGAAGACATCTCAATTGTCCCTAGGAAAAAGAATGATAAAGCGTCTGGTTAAAGACTTTGCCTTAAAAAGTGATCTGGAAGACTGCACGAAGAGAGCTCAATTGTCACATTTTTAGTTTACAGATTATAATGTGTTAGACTGACAGCCCCTAAGGTGGTCTATCCCCAAACGTTTTTGCCTACTCACCTCCTGTTTGCAGAATTTGTTTTTGTTGGCTAAACAGTGCTAAAATGCCTGTGCTCACTCTTTAAAACATGGTAAAATTGACTTACACCCAATTGCCACATTTAATTTGCTTATAAGTCCCTAGTAAAGTGGTACAACAGGTACCCAGAGCCTGTAAGATAAATGCTACTTGGTAGCCTTTTGAAACATGTCCCAGACCTGCCATTGCAGCCTGCATGCAGTTTTAAGCTGCCAATTAGACCTGGCAAAAATCAACCTTATGCTAGTCCCAAACCTCAATATTTAATAGACATAAGTCACCACTGAAATGGGCTCTAAACAGCCCAGAAGACAGAGTGCATTGAATTTAAAAGGTAGGACATGTGTTTCTAAATTGTTTTCATGTCCTGGTATTGAAAAACTCTTAAATTAATTTCATACTTAACATTGAGTTACCCTATTACATTTAATAAGTGCTAACATTTGATTGGCAACAGGTTGAAAAGTCAAGTTTGATCTCAAAAGAATAGTAATTTAAATCCTTTTTAATGTTAAATATTGATTTTAAGTGAGAATACTGAGAATGCACTTTTAAAAAGTTGGTATTTTCTTGTCCCAAACATTTGGTGCCTGCAGCCTGTGCTCTGGGTCATATGACTGGGTGTATTTATAAGTTGGTCTTTTTGCATTTCTCCCAGGCAGTGAGACAAAGGGGGACTAGCTGTTGGCCGGATGGGCCATCTTGTCAGGAAGGGAAGGGCAGACTTGTTCCCTGCACCAATTACATTTTTAAGGGGCTGCCTCCAGCACACTCACAAAGAACTTGACACTAACCAGACCCCTTAGAAACTGGGATCTAGGGGGCGTGGCTAGCGGCCGCTGGGAATGGTCGCTCTTTGAGGCGGCTCCGCAGCCCTCACTGAAATATCCGACATTTCTCCGTTTTTAGCAAGGCAGATTTCCCTATCACCTCGGGAATCTCCTATCCAACCGATCCAGCGCGGAGGCGCTGCTCAAAGATTGTACCGCGCCTGATCTGAAGCCGGAGTGAGCTGCCGACTCGAGACGCTCTGTAGACACCAAAATGGCGGCCTGAAAAGGAAAAGGAAAAACTACTGCCGGAGCCTGCGGAGCACAGCAGCACTGCCTCCGGGGACGGGGTCGCCATCGCCTGGAGCTGCTGTACCCCTCGGGGGCCACCGAGGAGTGGTGGTGAGGGGGTGACGGTCGAGCGCTGTAGTGGGAGGCGGCGCGAAAGAGACGCATCTGCGACCCGCGGGTGGCTGGGACTGGGCCGGGTGGCCATGTGAATCGAGGCCCCCGGCTTTGGGGCCGCACGCGAGGCCACCGGGACACGCCTGGAGCTGCTGCACCCCTTGGGAGCCATCAGGGAGTGGAGGTGAGGAGGTGCCGATCGGGCGCTGTGGTGGGAAGAGACGCGACAGGGACACCTCTGCAGCCCGCGGGAGGCTGAGATCTGGCCGGGCAGCCGTTTAAAATCGAGGCCCCGGCTTTGAGGCCTACCCACGAGGCCACCGAGACACAACCACTCCTCCCTGATTCGGGACCGCAGTAGTGGGCGGGGGAGGCGCCAGGCCCTCGGCCTTTATTCAATGCATCGGCGGCAGCTGCAACTGGGCCCCCTGCATCTTTCGGTCTCCTTGGGGGCTCCCTAGTGAGACGCCAGTGGAGGTGGGGCTGGGACAAGGCCAGGCGGCCCTGCACAATCGAGGCCCAGACTTTGAGGCCTACCGGCGGCAATTACGAACACTCATCTTGCACTTCAGACTCTGGGCTGCACTGGCGAGTGTAAGAAACACCAGACCCTTGACCTCCACTCAGGACGACAGCAGCAGGTAAAATTTAGCGATCCGGCCCCCTGCATCCTCTGGCCTCCTCAGGGGCCCCTTAGCGGGACACCACTGAAGAGTGAACTGCACTGAGCCGAGGATCGACCGGCTCCTTCGAGTATCGAGGGTGGCAGAGAGGGGACCCCCCCCCCCTGAGTGACCGGCTTGCGGCGCGTCCAGTGCGTTGCTAGCTGTAGTGAGGTCCTTGCATCATCAGGCCATAGACTGCACGCAAACTGCTCCGATACCAGGAAGGACTCACCCTGCTATCTAGGGTCGACCAAACTCCCTACTTACCTATCTGTACCACCTGGAACACCGACAGGCCGGCGGAGGGCAGCCTTTTCCTCCGCGCAGGCGGCAGCAAGTACAGGTGTGTCTTCCTGAATCTTTGCACTCCCTCGCCTCCTACACACCAGAGATGGCCAACAACAAAGGACTCAAATTCCAGGCCCAAAAACAACTGGCAAAGTTTGCCTGGACCAAACAAGGTGAGGACACCGACGCTACGCCAGGAGACGACCCCAAAACTTCACAGCCTCGCCCTTCAGCTAAAAGCCTCACCCTTGAAGACGTCATGGAGGCCATGGCAGGAGTTCGGACATCATTAGAGACTCGTATCGACTCAGTAAACATTGAGGTAACTCTCCTGCGAGCGGACCTAAAGAAAATGGACTCCAGGGTCAAGGACGTGGAAACCCCTACGAATGCTCTCGTATCCGACACCTCTACTCTACAGCGGCAGGTAGCTCAGCTCCAGGATCAGCGAAAAAGAATGGAGGAGCTCCTGGATGATTATGAAGGGAGGGCGAGGCGGAATAACATCTGTATCCTGGAGGTTCCTGAACGAGCGGAGGGACCGGCCATGGACCTCTTTGTGGAAGACCTGGTGATGAACAAACTCCAGCCTAAACGTCTCTCCAGCTATTTTTCCATCGAACGGGCCCATGGGGTTCCCGGGGGGCGTCCAAAGCCCGGGGCCCCTCCCAGGCCTATAATTGCAAGAGTCTTTAATTTCCGCGACAGAGACGTCATTTTACAAACAGCACGGGCCGGACCTCCGTTGAAAATTGACAATGCAAATGTTACCTTTTTCCAGGATTTTACTGTTAAAGTTCAGGCACAGAGACGCAGTTTCACAGCGGTTAAAAAAGCCCTACGCGACAAAGACATTAAGTACTCCATGCTGTTCCCGGCTAAACTCCGGGTAGAATCCGAGGGTAAGACATGGTTTTTTCCCTCCCCGGAGGAAGGCTGGGAGTGGCTGGAGGGATGGCGTCGAGTAGGGAGACCGTCGGAAGGTCGCAACAACAAGGGCCCCAACAATCGCCAACGTGCTCCTCCTGCATCAAGATAGCATCACTCAGAAGAAGAAGACTCAGACGGGAAACTCTGACTCAAGCCGCCGGGTTTCGTTGGCTCTAACCAACACATATAGGCCACATGTGTACTTTCCAATCCCGGGACTTGCGGCCCACATGAGATGTCTTCCTAGGTGATTGTCGGCACTGTATCCGAATCAACACTGGCTGTACTGAGCTTACACCTCAAAAGTTTAACGCCAACACACAACAAGCATATGGATTGGACCAGAATTGACTGCTCTTAAGTATACTATGAAAATATTACGCTGACTGGGCGAGGGGTGGAGGTGGTTAGCCAGGCGCCTCACACATGGAGGGGTGGGCGACAGGCACTCTGCCTTGTTGGGTAGTGGAAAGTTGGAATTCCACTGGCAGGTGGGCAGGGAGGGGGTTCGGGCTGAGGGTAGGGGGTGGTTGGGGTTTTCATCATTGTAGTTTTCTTTGCACAGAACATCCAAATGAACCTAACTTCGCCAGATCAATATGCTAGACTACTGACACCACCTACATACTTGGGGGGCGTGACTGGGGGGGCCCCACCACTATTTTTATCCTATACCGCTCTCCAGACCTGGGGTCGCTACGCAAGCCACCAAAGATTGCATTACACTCCCCCTTTGCTCTCCACTACTACCTGACATGACAGACATAGGGGACGTGAAGTTGTCGATAATGACGTGGAACGTTAATGGTCTGGGCAGTAAAATAAAAAGAGGAGTGGTTCTGCAGTACCTTAAGAGGCAATCGCCAGACTTGATACTATTGCAAGAAACGCACCTGGTTAATAGTTGTAAGGCTCTCAACAGGTGGGGATACAAGCTTTTGGTCCATGCAGGGTTTACATCCGGGTCCAGGGGTACAGGTATCCTTATACGTAAAAATCTGGCCCTCACTCCTACCCGTATGTGGGCCGACCCACAGGGCAGATTCGCTGTATTGGAGGCGCTCTGGGAGGGTAAGCCACTGAATGTAATATTGGTCTATCTTCCACCTGCGCTGGGAAAGACAGCATTGCAAGACCTGGGTAAGATACTGATAGATCTTCCCCCTGGTACTCTTATATTAGGAGGGGACTTCAACATGATAATGGACGAGAGGCTTGACAGGCACCCCCAGAAATCGTCTCTCCGGCGTAGCACGCACATGGCTGACTTCACCCAGGCACTGGGCCTCACTGACATTTGGCGCACGCTGCATCCCGCTATAGTTCATTACACACACTATTCCAATGCACACAAAAGTATGTCCCGCATTGACTATTTTCTTACTTCCCTTGCGGACATAGGTCACTTCCAACACCCCTGGGGGCTCCCAAGAGGTATCTCCGATCATTCCCCTCTAAGGGTGGAACTTACTTTTTATCGGCAATATACCCGAGGCCCCATAATTATTAACCCATGGCTCCTTACGATCCCAGATATTAAAGACGACCTTGTTGAGCACACAGACCACTATTTCACTGAAAATGTCGGTTCCGTCGATTCGGCAAACACTATATGGGAGGCCTATAAGGCAGTGATTAAGGGGCATGCCCTAGCATTGAAGGTAGGATATATTAAAAATCAAAATGCGCAATTGACTCAACTTGAAAGTGACTTGCTTCAACTAGAAAAGGAACATAATGCCTCTCCCACCGAAGCCACGGCCCACACTCTCAGGACTAAGCAACTAGAATACAAAGCCCTAGCACGTGAAAAAACCCAGGCAAAACTCCTCCATACTCGCCATAGGGTGTATTAGCTTGGAGATAGGGCCGGCAAAATGCTGGCGTGGCTGTAGCGGCGAGATCAGGCAGCTCGATGGGTCCCTGAAATCTTACTTGAGGATGGGAGGCGGGTGACGGACCCCTAGAGGTGGCGGAAGCATTTGCAAACCACCTGGAGGCAGTGTATACCTCCAAGACCACCACTTCCTCAGACGACTCACGTCAGCTCCTGGAGGAAATGAACATACCCACACTTTCGGACAGTGACAGGGAAGCTCTAGACGCAGACATAACAGCAGAAGAGATTTGTAAAGCTATCTTTGCTATTCATTCAGGGAAGGCAATGGGGCCTAACGGAATTCCAATCAAATTCCTTAAAGGGTAGGCCCTCAAAGTGGCCCCACATCTCAAAATCATGTATGAAGAGAGTCTGGAGCAAGGTATCCTTCCCTTAGATCAGAGGCTAGTCTCTATAGTTGTCATACACAAACCCGGTAAACCAGCGACCAACTGCGGCTCATATAGGCCCATATCTTTAATAAGCTCAGAAGCCAAGGTATTGGCGAAACTTCTTGCGTCCTGTCTGATTGCGGTCCTCCCCTCCCTGGTCCATGAAGACCAATCGGGGTTTGTACCGGGCCGTAATACCGCTTTAAACTTTCGTCGAGTCCACAATGTCCTAGGCAGACAGCCATATTTGCAGGAAGATGCGGTTATACTGTCATTAAATGCCGCTATGGCATTTGATTCGATAGAATGGCCTTACCTTTTTGAGGTCTTGGCAAGGTTCAGCTTTGGTCCACGATTCCGACAGTGGGTGGCACTGCTCTACACTGCGCTTCTAGGTCAAGTCAGAGTAAACAATCACACGTCACGGACATTTGCTTTACAAAGAGGGACCAGACAGGGTTGTGCCCTGTCCCCATTATTGTTTGCGTTGACTCTTGAACCGCTAGCACACTGGATACGACGTGACGTTTCGATACGCGGACTGCGATGGAGCGAAGACAAGAAAGACAAAATATCATTATACGCTGACGATATCCTAATATACATGGCATCCCCACGGGCCTCTATTAACAGCCTGCTCAGCGTCATTACTAACTTTGGCAAATATGCGGGTTACTACACTATCAACTGGTCCAAATCTGTACTATACGTCTTACACGGCCCCCCACCTAGGCTGCCTCGCGGCTACACGATTGAATTGGCCACTGAGGGTTTTAGGTACTTAGGTATCTTTATCACGCCTGACCCCAAAGTATTTTATGATCAAAACCTTCTGGGCCCCCTCAAACGGCTTCAAGAAGATGTCAAACACTGGAGGTCGCTACCCTTGTCCCTCCTGGGAAGGGCAGCCTTATTTAAAATGCTTGCACTCCCTAGATTCTTATACGTACTTCAAAACTGTCCATTCCCAATTGCTGATAATTATTTTACTACCATTGAAGGGGAAATCCGTACTTTATTATGGGACGGGAGGGCGCCTCGCATCGCCCTCCAGAAACTCACAAAGGGGTGGTACGATGGGGGGATTGCCCTTCCGGATCTGCGTCTATATTATTGGGCCTCACAACTGGTGGCAATCAACCACTGGATTCATGGCTCCCCGTCGAATCCGTCTTTCCAACTAGAAAAATATCAAACGGGGCGGGAAGGATATTTAGGTGCTCTCTACAGTAAGGTCCGAAGGGGCCGTTACATGGGGCCCATGTCACAAACTGTGGCCATTTGGCATAAGGCCACCAAGCGCCTGGGATGGGCAGATAAACTCACAAAAGCTACATCGCTGTGGTCCTCTCAGCGGCTGGGATTGCTCTGCCACCACACAGGGTTCGATAAATGGGACACCATTGGCATAACAAACATAGGAGACCTAATCTGCAGGGGCAAACTTCTCACATTCAAAGAGCTGCAAACCAAATATGCTCTTACACCAGGGGAGATCTTTCGATATTTGCAGATCAGACACGCTCTTCTCACAAATATTCCAGACCTACCCTCCTTACCAGCCTCCTCCCCTTTAGAGGACCGCCTGCTCTCAGAACCGCTCTTGACTAAAGCTATCTCCTGCACCCATCGTAAACTCTGTAACAACTTATCTGACTCCTTTCAGACTCTTCGGGACCGCTGGCAGACTGACATGGGGCACTAGATGACGAAGACTGGCAGTCAGCACTAATGTCCCCCAGGGAAACGGCGATAAACCATCGCTTTCGCCTCATACAACTAAAAGTTCTACACAGGTCCTACCTTCCCGGGGTGCTCCTAGCCAAAATAGGCAGCCGTATGGATGCATTGTGCCTTAGAGGCTGCGGCCAAGACAGTACCTTTTATCATATTTTGTGGGACTGTCCTGAGATAAGTCCTCTGTGGAACAATGCAACCAAAAAAATGAGGGACACATTGGGTAAGCAGCTCCAATTGTCACCGCGGTTGGGATTCCAAATATATGGGAGGCCACCGACCTGACGGAAATCGAGCAACAATGGGTGGCACTGGGGTACCTTCGGGTGAAACGGGCTATAGCGATGCTCTGGGGATCCACTAAACGGCCTTTGACGGTTGGATGGGTGGCGGAGATGGATAGATGCATGATAGCGGAGAAGGAGGTCTACAAACTACGGGGCTGCCCCAAGAAGTGGGACAGGAAATGGGGGGTGGAATGCCTTTAGGGGGAAATCTGTACTTCACCGACAGAAGATATAGCGTTGCGGAGACGACCGGAACAGTAATCTCCCAAACCACTAAACATTGATGCACTGTATTTCACTGAAATTGAACTGTAATACTGTATTGTAATGATGACTCTGTGCTTCCAACTTTAATAAAATTGTTAAAATAAAAAATAAAAAAAGAACAAAGGAAATGTGGTCAAGGATACAAAGGATGAAACTAAGGGGGTGAATTGAAAAAATGTAAATGCTTTAGGTGTGGTAATCCCAATCACTTGTCCAACAGTCCCACTTGTTATACCAGACCAGAAATTTAACTTGTAGGGGGTGTGGAAAAAGGGGGCATCTTGCCAAGGTGTGCAAGAACACAAAGGTGCAATATGTTGATGATCACCCTGAGGAGCACCAACAGGCTATACTAGGAGTTTCACAGAGCCAGGCCAGTGAAGTTCATCAAATGAACAAGAGTGATGTGGGGCGTGGTGGTGTGTTTGCACTTTCCTGTCCCAGGAAAGTTTTCTCTTTACAATGTATATCTATGGTTTTCCATTGTTGCTGTAGAATGTTTTTATGTCATTTGGAATGTACCTATGTAATGCCTTGGAACGTGAGGAGAGAAGCGGTTGGAGTTGGTTGGAGCAGGACGTGTTTTCCTGTGCACTAGTGGGTCATTGTAAGGCACTTTAAAATAAACCTTTTATTTTTGTATTACCGTCTCCTTCGCCTTCTTACAATGGCGACGAGTTGTTGGTGCTACTCTAATTTTGCTACTCTAATTTTTTTGGGGGGGTTATTTACTTCAATGTTGATTTCACCCTGCTTTTATCTTTCGTTGCAACGGAGGACGACTTTGGCCGTTCTGTCTACAGTCGTTGAGGAAGACACCAGAGTGCCGGCATCTGTTTTGTGGGTTTCGTGGTGTTTGATCCGTTTAAGGTACTGTCTATTCCTTATCTTACCGTTGTGACGGTTGAGCCTCTTCCTGCATGCCTGTGATTCCGGCACGAGAGGTATTCCTCGAGCGATTCTCCAGCTGTGCGCTGCCCTGGTGACGCGGTGTTGCCCTGAGACGTCTGATGGGCATATCATGGATTACGGCTGCGGTCCATCTCCTGTGACGGCAGCACGCAAGACACGTTATGTGGCGGCCAACTTGGGGGAAATCCAGGAATTTGTCGTATGGAGCCCGTCTTGCTATTGCTCAGTTGTTTCTTGCTCCCCAGAGTCATGTGTGTATTTCAGTGATGAGCACACTTTTCACTGAGCATTTCCTGGTATTCATGTGTGTATTTCAGTAATGCGCACACTTTTCACCTATTTAAGGCCTTATTTTGTAGCATTGTTCAGGCATTTTCGTGTGCGTTTCAGTGATGTGCACACTTGTCATTTAATCAGAGCCTGTTGGAATCATGTTGGCTTCCGGTGTGCATGTTTCAGTGATGTGCACACTATTATTCTCATACCGCAATCAATTATTTCGAGCAATACGGAGCAGCAGTTCTGACATTTTCTGTGCATTTCTGTGATGTGCACACTATTTCACCGTTCGGAGCAACTCTTTCCTGCTGTGTCAGTGACACACACACTTCACCGCCTATTCATGTACTTAACGTTGTTGTGTGCACTCTGAAGGTTATTACTCGATTCAGTTTTTCATTTGTTTTGTGCTAATTTGAGTATATTTCTTAGCGTTTTTTTTTTTCATACAAGTCTTCTGCTTATACATAATTTTTTTCTAATTCCTGTTGCACACAGGAAGAAGGAACATCATACTCATGGCTAGTTCGCAGTTGTGCAATCAACCTGCTATTTTTTTTACAGGTCCCTGGTAAACCAAAATTGATGTGGAAAAAGAGGTTTAAAACTTTTGAAAACTATCTATTGGGGATTGATGGAAATGGTTTTTCTCCAAAGAGAAAGAAAGCAATTTTATTTAGTTTTTTAGGTACAGCGGCCATCGAACTTTTTGAGAATTTAACTCCTGTAACTGCTCCAAGAGGTCAAGGTGACGGATGGAATGTTTTCAAGAAAGCAGTTGCTAGATTGGAGAACCAGTTTGTGGATGAGCCTAATGTAATGATTGAACGACACAGCTTTTATAAAAGAAAACAGTATGCTGATGAATCTATTGAAGAGTATGTTGCCGCACTTCGAGTGTTGGCAGCCAATTGTGAGTTTGGGGCCAACGTTGACTACTGTATAAGAGACCAATTTGTTTACAATTGTGAGTCTAAAAAAGGGGCAAGAGAGATTATTAGCTTGCCGTAATCCTACTTTGGCAGAAGTTTAGGATCTTGCAAAAGGCATCGAGAGGTCTATTCAGTCTGCCAAAGCCATTACTATTGATAATGCCAAGTCTTCTTCTCCTGTATGTGCCATTCAGTCGGTTAAGAAACCGGTTAGAATGGGAGCTGGGAAAAGCAGTAAGCCTAGTTGCTATAGATGTGGCTCAAAGATGCATCTTGCTAATTGTGGGGACTGTCCTGCTTTAAGAAAGAAGTGTATGAAATGCAATAAGTATGGCCATTTTCAAAGTGTGTGCAGGGCTTCAAAAGCATCTCCTAATACGTCTGTGAATTCCATTTCCAGTGTTCAAGATGAATTAGAAAATGTACTTCTTACAGTGTATGATCCTTTGTCAGAGTGCATGACCAATAATGTGGGGGTACCATTCAAGGCAACGTTCGGTGTTGTTCATATTGGAGAAGTGAGTCTGGAAGTCATGGCAGTCTACGGGTCACCCATAACTATCTCGTCTGACGTTTTCTTTAAGGGAAATTGGTCTGATATCAACTTAAAGCACACTAATATCAATCCCAAAGCCTTTGGCAATTTTGATATTGACATGTTAGGGTATTTTGAGGAAAATTTGTAATTTAAAAGACGCAATGTGTTTACAAAAATGTATGTGGCCACTGGTGGAAAGAATATTGTGGGTTGGTATGATCTGGGTAAGTTGGGTATTATGTTGTGTCCTGGTACGGATTGTCCCATTCGGTTGTGGGACATTTCAGTCAATTCTGTAAATATTAAGGACTCAAGAGTGGAGTGTACTCTAGCCAAACCCAGTTCTGTTTTCCAGAACAAAGTAGGTCAGGTAAAAGGTTTCACTCACAGGATCAAACTGAAGAAAGGGGCCATCCCTGTCCTGCACAAGTGCGTACGGTTCAGTTGGGGGTGCGTCAATATTTGAAGGCCCATTTGGATGCCTTGTGTGCTGAAGGCATCATCGAACCTACAGATAGTTCTGAGTAGGTTTCGGCAATCGTTATCACACTTAAAAAGAATCAAGAATTGAGATTGTGTGTGGACCTGAGGTCATTGAACAAGAATATTGTGGTCGATACTTACCCCTTGCCCAGAATACAAGAATTATTAGCAGCTGTCAATGGAGCGAAATATTTTTCTGTTATTGATCTTAAATCTGCCTATCACCAGGTTGTCCTTGATGATTTTTTCTAAAGACATCAGGGCTTTTGTTACACCGTTTGGGGTTTATAGATTTTTGAGGATGCCGTTTGGGCTGGCCTCAGTGGCCAGCGTTTTACAGAAATTAATTGAAGCTTTATTCCAAGGTTTGAAAGGAATGCAGGCTTTCCAGAACAACATTTTGATTTTTGCGAGAACCTGCGAGGAGCATGACAACATTTTGGATGATGTATTAAGTGTGTTGGAGACTAAAGGTATGACGGTGAGCAAGGATAAATGTAAATTTTTAGTCAAAGAAATTGACTATTTGGGTATTAGAATTACGAGGAGTGGCATTTCCCCCATGGCGGATTTGGTTAGCGCTTTAGACAAGGCTAGCAAACCCTATGATAAGGACTCCCTGCGCTCATTTTTAGGGTTAGGTGAGTACTATGCAAGGTTTGTGAGAGGCTATGCTTTGATTGTGGAACCTTTGAGGCAGCTTCTTGAAAAGGGGACAGCTTTTGTGTGGACTCAAGAACACAATGAGGCTTTTTGTCAGGTCAAGAAACTTATTGCGCAGGCTCCTGGTCTCAATACCTTTGATCCTAATTGCAAGACATTTGTCACTGTGGATGCCAGTGCTTTTGGTATGGGTGCGGTTTTTACCCAGCTGGTGGAGGGTGAGGAAAGAGTTATTTCTTTTATTTCTAGAGACATCAGAGGAGCTGAGAAACACTACAGTACTATTGAAAGGGAGGCCCTGGCATGTGTGTGGGCGGTGCAAAAGTTTAAAAACTTTTTATGGGGGCGACCTTTTGTTCTGGTCACGGACCACAAACCCTTAGTCTATATGATGGATGGGGTGAGATCAGGTAATGCCTCTTCTAGGTTGGTCAGACTTATTGCACGACTACAAGAGTTTAACTTTGAAATAAGGCACATTTCTGGAGGTAGGAATGTAACGGCAGATTGCTTATCAAGACTTCCTCCCATAGAGGTGTCAAAAGGGGAGATTGTTGATCATGAGTGTGTGGTTGCGGTGGTGGATGCTCTTGCAATATGGTCATTTCAGAGAATGAGTGGAATGAGTTTATGAATAAGGATGATGTTTTAACCAAAGTCAAACAGTTTGTGGTGAACGGTTGGCCGCCCAGTAGAAATTTGTATTCTTGCTTTCAGAGCTTTGCTCAAGTCACTACCGAATTGAGTATTGAGAATAACATGCTATTGAGACATGATTTATTTGAGCCTCCTGCAGGCATCAGGAACAAGCTGGTTGAGTTAGCTCATTCTGGACATCCTGGTGTCTCTGGTACTAAAAGATTACTTAAGCAACATTATTGGTGGCCAGGTATGGATGCGGTTGTTGAACGTTGTGTGGATAATTGGAAAGTTTGTGTTCGTTCTGACAAACATTGGAAGGTATCAACCAAACCTTTAAGCATTCAAGAGGTACCTTTGGAACCGTGGGAAAAATTTCCATTGACTTTTCTAGTCCTTATGATTATTTAGGCAGAGAAAGTAGATTTCTGATGGTGGTCATTGACAATTTTTCCAAGTGGATGTATTTTACATTCGTTGAACATCCTAATACTGATGAGGTTGTGTCTTTTTAGAGAAGATTTTCCAGGTGGAAGGAGCACCTAGTGTGCTCATGTTTGATAATGGGGTTCAGTTTATTTCTTCTAAGATGCTTGAATTTCTCAAAACGTTTGGAGTCCGTTCAGAGAAGGCGCCTTTGTATTGGCCGAAGACCAATGGCCAAGTGGAACGGGGTAATAGGTTCATCAAGGAGGGGATTCAATCTCGTTGGAGAGCAATTTGGATGTGTTGAAATTTTTGAAGGAAAATGTTTGGAGTTATCATATTACTCCTCACTCAAGTACTGATGTGTCTCCTTACTTTTTGATGAGAGGTAGGCAAGGCAAGACGCTGATGACACCCACTTTTGTTAAAAGTGTCAAAGGTCAGTCTCTTGAATGTGGTATTGCCAAAGCAAGAGACAATTTGCTTTTCTCTCGAGTTTCTGGTAAGTCTTACTATGATACTTATCATAGAGTCAAACACAAGGTGGTCAGTGTTGGTGATTGGGTGCGTGTTATCAAACCCACTCGGCACACAAAAGGCTCTTCTAAATTCTCTTTACCATTCATAGTGGAAAGAGTCACTGATTCTGCTGTTTTAATGAAAAACAAAGGGTGGTGGAACAAGAGTGCGATTGTTGTACTCAAGCCTGGGCAGGAATATTTCTTTGAAAAGGAGAGGTGGAAGAGCGATGGTACCTTGTTTTGGGAGGATGGTGAGAAGAGTGATCCGTTGGTAAGTTCCGCTGCAACTCCTTTTGACTCTGAATGTTTCACTAGGAGCACTTTGGATTCCGAGAATGTAGAACAGGTTGGGGGTCATTTGGATGTGTGTGCTGAGGAGGGAGTTTCTGTTGAGAGAGATTCCTCTCTGCAAAAGAGGATTGTTAAAGTGCCCAAGAAATTTGAAAATTATGTTTTGGAGTAGATAGTTGTTTTTTATATATGTATTTTTTTGTGTACTTTGTTTAACCCTTTCGGTGCGTCGGACGGCCGGGAGCCATGCGACGCACCAGTGCTCATGTGCGTCGGACGGCTCCCAGCCGTCCACGCACATGGCACAGGAAATCCCTCTGGTGCGGGCACCAGAGGGATTCCCTTTTTGTCAAAACACCCTCGGGAGCTGGGGAAGAGCTTCCCCAGCTCCTGACGGTGTTCTGATGACACTAGGCCCCAGGGATTTTTTTTTACGCCTGTAGGGGTGGGGGCTGCCCATAATGGGCATGCCAATGCTCCCCCCCCCCCAAATTCCAGTCTTTCTGCCCCCCCGGGAGGCAGATGGGGGTAATCTGCTCCACCAGGGGGGGGCAGAAAGCACACTAGGCAACAGGAATAATGTTTTGCTTTTTACACCAGTAGGGGTGGGGGCTGCCCAAAATGGGCATGCCATTGCCCCAAACCCCCCCCAAATTCCAGTCTTTCTGGCCCCCGGGAGGCAGATGGGGGCAATAGCCCCCAATCTATCCCCCCGGGGAAGGCAAAAGGAACGCTAGGCACCAAGGTTTTTTTTCTATTTACGCCTGTAGGGGTGGGGGCTGCCCAAAATGGGCATGCCAATGCCCCCCCATTCCACAGTCTTTCTGCCCCCCCCAGGAGGCAGATGGGGCAATAGCCCCAACCTGCCGCCCCCCCCGGAAGGGGCAGAAAGCACACTAGGCACCAGGGATTTCTTTTTTGCTTTTGACGCCAGTAAGGGTGGAGGCTGCCCAAAATGGGCATGCCAATGCCCCCACCCTCAAATTCTAGTCTTTCTGCCCCCCCTGGAAGGCAAATGGGGGCAATAGCCCCCAATATGCCCCCTAGGGGGCAGAAAGCACACTAGGCACCAGGGATATTTTTTTCTTTTTACGCCTGTAGGGGTGGGGGTCTGCCCAAAATGGGCATGCCAATGCCCCCACCAAATCCAGTCTTTCTGGCCCCCGTAGGAGGCAGATGGGGGCAATAGCCCACCATCTGTCCCCCCACCGGAGGGCAAAAAGCACACTAGGCACCAGGAATATTTTTTTCTTTTTACGCCTGTAGGGGTGGGGGCTGCCCAAAATGGACATGGCAATGCCCCAACCTGTCCCCCCACCCCCCCAAATTCCAGTCTTCCTGCCCCCCGGGAGGCAGATGGGGGCAATAGCCCATCTGTCCCCCGCCCCCCCCCCGGGAAGGGCAAAAAGCACACTAGGCATCAAGGTTTTTTTTGTTGCTATTTACGCCTGTAGGGGTGGGGTCTGCCCAAAATGGGCATGCCAATGCCCCCAAATCCACAGTCTTTCTGCCCCCCCCCAGGAGGCAGATGGGGGCAATAGCCCCTGACGGGGGGGCAGAAAGCCAACTAGGCACCAGGGATTATATATATTTTTTTATAGGTGTGGGCTGGCCAGAATGGGAATGCTAATGCCCCCACACCCAAAAGTCTTTCTGCCCCCCCCAAAGGCAGATCGGGGCAATAGCCCTTTATCTGCCCATTCAGGTGGGGCAGAAAGCCCACTAGGAACCAGGGATATGTTTCTGGGCATGTCAGGGAGAAGCCCCATAGGCACGGGTCACTCCCCTTTTTTTAGGCACACATTTTGGCTGTTTCAGTATTATTTTTAGTCTCATCTACCCCCAAGCGGGGGGCCGAAAACCACTAGAAACCAGGGAGAGTTTCTGTGTGTGAGAACTGGAGTTTGGCTGATGGTCGGCGTATAAGGACCTTTAGCTGGCATTTCGCTGGCCGTGTGTGTGTGCTTGCACTTAGCTAATGGTGTGTGTGGACTCACGCTTGATAATGATGTGTGTAGATTGGTGCTTGCCTGGTGGTGTGTGTGGAGTGGCACTTGGCTGGCAGTGTACGTGGACCGGCACTTGGCTGACAGTGTGCGTGGATGGCGCTTGACTGGCGATGTGCGTGGATGGCGCTTGGCTGGCGGTGTGTGTGGATGGCGCTTGGCTGGCGGTGTGTGTGGATGGTGGTGTGCATGTACTGACTCTTGGCTGGCGGTGTGGCTTGCATGGATCCTGCAGAGTTTTCTTACCTAGAATCCCCTGCAAACCTCCTATTTACTTACCAAGTCACAATTTCCTCACATTTCTGTGTGGGTAAGTTGTAGGATCACCACACAGAAACAAATTTCCTACCACCCAGCGTTCCCCTTGGTCTGGTGAGAAAAATGATGCCTCACTTGTGTGGGTGCCCAAATTTGGCCCTTTCATGTCATAGGCACTTGGCTCATCCACACATGTAAGGTATCATTTTTATCGGAAGACTAAGAGGAATGCTGAATGGTATGAAATTTGTGCCGTGATCCCACAACTTTCCCCCACAGATATTCCATACCTCCCTGGACTCCCACGGGGTAGTTTTCAGAAATGTCTGGGCTGTTTAGGTTCCCTAGATGTCTGCAAGCGCGGGACCAAAAAAACAGGTGTCCACATATCTATCACAAAATGACTTGGTTTTTCAAGGGTGTCGCCTGCGTTTTTGGTCCCAGGCTCAGCAGCCATCTAGGGAGACCTACAAAACCCAGACATTTCTGAAAACTAGACACCTATAGGAGTCCAGTGCAGCTTTCTTGGATCTCCCAACATGTTGCTACCCAGCATCTCCTGAAAACCTCAAATTTAGCTTTAAAAAAAAAATCACGTTTTCCTCACTTTTGTGTGTGGGAAAGTTGTAGAATCCCCGGCCCGGCACAAATTTCCTACCACCCAGCGTTCCCCCCAGTTTCCCCGATAGAAATGGTACCTCACTCATGTGGGTAGGCCTAATGCCCACGACAGGAAACACCCCAAAACGTACTGTGGAGACATCAAAATGACCTATCACAAAATGACCTGGTTTAGCAAGGGGGGGGGGGGTCACCTGGGTTTTTGGCCCCGGGCTCGGTGGACATCTTAGGAAACTACCAAACCCACATTTTTCTGATAACTAGACACCTGGGGGAGTCCAGCGATGTATGGCTTGCGTGGACCTCCCAACGTTTTCTTACCCAGAATCCCCTGCAAACCTTAAATTTAGCTGGGAAAAAAATCAAATTTCACAAATTTCTGTGTGGGAAAGTTGTGGGATCACCAGGCTGACACAAATTTCCTACCACCCAGCGTTCCCCCACGTCTCCCGATAAAAATGGTGCCTCACGCACGTGGGTGGGCCAAGTACCCATGACAGGCAAAGGCCCAAAACGTATTGAGGAGACATCAAAATTATATATCACAAAAAGATATGGTTTTGCAAGGGGGGCACCTGGGTTTTTGGCCCCGGGCTTGGCAGCCATCTAGGGAAACCTACCAAACCCACACATTTGTGAAAGCTAGACACCCAGGGGAGTCCAGGGAGGTATGGCTTGCGTGGATTCCCCAATGTTTTCCTACCCAGAATCCCCTGCAAACCTCAAATTTAGCTGGAAAAAAAAATCACTCTTTCCACATATTTTTGTGTGGGATCACCGTGCCGGCACAAATGTCCTACCACACAGCGTTCCCCTTAGGGCCCTTGCCTGTCACGGGTAGTTGGCCCACCCACGCGAGTAGGGTACCATTTTTATCGGGGGACGTGGGGGGGGGGGGGAACGCTGGGTGGTAGGAAATTTGTCAGCCCGGTGATCCCACAGCTGTGCCACACAGAAATTGAGAAAAATTTGATTTTTTTAGCTACATTTGAGGTTTGCAGGGGATGCTGGGTAGGAAAACATTGGGGGGGTCCACGCAAGCCATACCTCGCTGGACTACCCCGGGTGTCTAGTTTTTCAGAAATGTGTGGGTTTGGTAGTTTCCAAAGATGGCCACCGAGCCCGGGGCCAAAAACCCAGGTGACACCCCCCCCCCCCCCTGCAAAACCAGGTTGTTTTGTGATAGGTAATTTGGATGTCTCCTCAATACGTTTTGGGCCCTTGCCTGTCACAGGTACTTGGCCCACCCACGCGAGTGAGGTACCATTGTTATCAGAAGACTTTGGGGAATGCGGGGTGCGTGGAATTTTGTGGATCCACACAGATCCCAGAACTTTCCATCACAGAAATGTGAGGCAAATGTGTTTTTTTTTTTTACAAAAGTTTGAGGTTTGCAAGGGATTCTGGATAAAAGAACCGGGTGAGAGCCACTCTCAAGTCACCCCCTCCTGGATTCCTGTGGGTGTCTAGTTTTAAAAAATGTATAGGTTTGCTAGGTTTCCCTAGGTGCTGGCAGAGTTGGGGTTCAAAATCTACAGCTAGGCACTTTGCAAAAAACAGGTCCGTTTTCACTGTAAAAATGTGGTGTCTACGTTGCGTTTTGGGGCGTTTCCTGTCACGGGCACTAGGCCTAACCACACAAGTGAGGTACCATTTTTATCAAGAGACGTAGGGGAACTCAGACTTGTAGAGCAACTGTTATTACCTATTGACTTTCTATGCATTTCTGCCTTCCTAATGTGAGACAATGTGTAAAAAAAGAAGTCACTTTGAAAAATGTCCTACAATTCACAGGCTAGTATGGGTAACCTCAATTTCGGAGATGTGCAAATAGCTACCGTTTCTAAACTCTATATTTTGTTCCCATTTCGGAAATACATAGGTGTCTTTGATACCTATTTTTCACTCTTTATATTTTATCAAATTAGTTGCTATATACCCAGTACACAATGAAAAACCACTACAAGACGCTTCTTAGTTATTGACTCTAGGTCCCTCGGGTTCTTGGTGAACCTACAAGTCCTATATATCCCCACAACCAGAAAGGTCCAGTGGATGTAACGGTATATTGCTATCAAACATCTGTCATACTTAGAAGTTACAGGTGAAAACGTTGGCACAAATGACTTTTTTTCAACTCATTTTCGATTTTTCTTATTTTCAACTGTAAGTTTCTATATATAAAAAAAAAACCTTGCTTTATCTACACAAATGACCCCTTACTGAATTCAGAATTGGGTCTACATTTTTGAGAAATGTATAGCTTTCCGAGATCCACTATTGTTTTCACACCCATTTCTACCACTAACTGGAAGGAGGTTGAAAGCACAAAAAGTAGCCAAAATAGGCTATGTCCCAGTAAAATGCCAAAACTGTGTAAAAAATGTTGGTTTTCTGACAAAGGTCTACTTGTCCCTGAAAGCTGGGAAGATGATGATTCCAGCACCACAAACCCTTTGTTGAAACCATTTGCAGGGGAAAAACCAGACCCTTTCTTCTGCAGCACTTTTTCCACATTTTTCACAACAACAAAAAAAAGCTATATTTTGGCTAATTTCTGGGTCCCCTCCAGGGGAATCCACAAACCCTGGGTACCTTTAAAATCCCCATGCTGTTGGAAGAAAAGGGTGCATATTTGGTGTGGATACCTCAAGTGGACAAAAAGTTACAGGGGCCTAAGCGCAAACTACCCCAAAAAAGACTTAGCACAATGGGGGGGAGGCCTAGCAGCAAAGGGCTTAAAAAAAGGGGGGGGAGATATGTGGTGTTTTTGCACTTTTCTGTCCCAATAAAGTTCTCTCTTTACAATGCATCTCTATGGTTTTCCATTGTTGCTGTAGAATGTTTTTATGTCATTTGGAATGTACCTATGTAATGCCTTGGAACGTGAAGGGAGAAGCGGTTGGAGTTGGTTGGATCAGGACGTGATTTCCTGTGCTCTAGTGGGTCATTGAAAAGCACTTTAAAATAAACCTTTTATTTTTTGTATTACTAGCTCCTTCACCTTCTTACAAGCGTGTGTTTGCCTGAATGTCAGATTCTGGTTGATGGGAGGGAGATCACAACACTGACACCCTGTTCTCTCTCATAGGTGAGAAAAACTAGGAACACATATTTGGAAAGGACAAAATTAAGTTGTGTGCCCCAGACATTTCCCCTGGAGGTTATGGTGGTGTTATAATAGATCTTATTGGTTACACCATAATGTCTATAAATTTAAAGGGGTGTAAAACCACAAAGTGTATGTGGCCAAGCAGGGGGGGGGGGACAACCTTTGAGTGGCGACACCAGAAGAATTGGACGCTCACACTGAATTCCAATGCCACGGACAGAGTTGGGTTTACTGAGGGGGTTTGAGGCACAAAATAGTCCTTAAGAATAATGCCAAGCCTGTGGTTCATAGAGTTTGGAAGGTCCCAAACCTCATGCTGGCCTCCTTGAAAGAAGAACTGGACATGTTGGATGTGGTACAAGAAATTAAGTTCTCCGAGTGGTTGGCCTCTGTGGCTCTCGCACCCAAGGACAATGGGTCCAAGCTGAGAATATGCATGGACCACAAGGACCTTAACCAGTGCTGTATAAGAACTTTATTGTTGGTTAATTAAAACCCTTACAATATAAAAACGCAAGCAACATATTCTTAGAAAAAACATTAATTAAAATTATTCAAATTACAATTAATATTTTACTTAAAACTATGCTGAATTTCTCAGCAGTGATGATCGACTCGAAGGTCGGGTTCTGATCAACAGTTTATTGATGGTCGACAAACTGTTACTGTGTCCAATGGTGGAATGTCGCGCTGCTTAGCAGCGCCAATGGCTTCCAGCAGATTTAACGCCTTGATAACAAATTTTGTTAACCCGATATTCAACTTCGTGTTGTCCGGGTTAAAGGCTGCTATTATGGCTTGACGGCATGATCGAATTCCAAGCCTTTTCCATTCTTCCCGCAGTAAAAATCGTCTAGAAGTAAGCATTGCTGGGCATAAACAAACTATATGTTCCATTCCTTCGGTGTGGTAGCCGCACAACCTGCATTGGGTATGATTGTCTTGGCGGCGCCATTCTGGGAGATTCTTTAGAAAAGGCCATTCACCCAACCTCAGGGCCAGGAACTTTCGTTTCAAATAAAGTGCGAACGTGCTTGATAAATAAAATTAAGTTGTGTGCCCCAGACATTTCCCCTGGAGGTTATGGTGGTGTTATAATAGATCTTATTGGTTACACCATAATGTCTATAAATTTAAAGGGGTGTAAAACCACAAAGTGTATGTGGCCAAGCAGGGGGGGGGGGGACAACCTTTGAGTGGCGACACCAGAAGAATTGGACGCTCACACTGAATTCCTATGCCACGGACAGAGTTGGGTTTACTGAGGGGGTTTGAGGCACAAAATAGTCCTTAAGAATAATGCCAAGCCTGTGGTTCATAGAGTTTGGAAGGTCCCAAACCTCATGCTGGCCTCCTTGAAAGAAGAACTGGACATGTTGGATGTGGTACAAGAAATTAAGTTCTCCGAGTGGTTGGCCTCTGTGGCTCTCGCACCCAAGGACAATGGGTCCAAGCTGAGAATATGCATGGACCACAAGGACCTTAACCAGTGCATTTGGGTGGACAGACAGCCCCTTCCAAATATTGCTGAGATATAGCCTATGCTCATTGGGCCCAGGTATTTAGTCAGACCCTCCAGCATTTCGCGATTCACGAAAAAATCGCGAAATCAGCTGACTAGCGCGATGGCCGCTATATTTACAATTATTGCCGCGATATTTACAAAAAAGTGTCAACAAAACAAACAATGCTCTTTCATTGGCTGTGGGCGCACACGTCACTACGTGCCGCTGTCCAATACCCGCTTCCTCCTGGCCAAGATCCAAGCCTTTAGCTATCCTGAGTTCAAGCAACACAGGTCTCAGGGAGCGGCGTGCTTTCTCCTTCAGCTCCGGGAATGTGCTTTTCTCTGTAGGTACTGTACAGTGAACAGTTTTAAAAATGGTAAACGCGCGAAGTAAGGCTTTTTATGTTATGCATCTAGCTGTTCTGCTTGTGGTTTGGAATTACTCTATGAATCTAGCTTGCAATTCTGAACTGGTAGACGAGGCAGGAGTAATATTATCGAAGCACTGCTTGTTCGCACTGTACTTTACTTATAATCTGCAAAGCGGAGTTGAGACAGGCTTTACAAGCTTCTTTTAAAATATGCTGGGTCACCGCAAGTACTGCTCTCAAATACAGTGTTGTTTTAAAGGAGTAGACGTATAAGCAGCGCCGTGTTAAGAAAACGTCAGCTCGGCAAAAACAGAAGGGAATGCATGGTTTCATTACCATTACAATAGCGACTCCCTAGCGGAAAAGAAATAGAAATGGTTATCTCTTATCGGTTATTCAGAAGAGAGCGCGATGTTTGAATAGTTGGAGCCAGCTCAGCAGCAGTCCCCGCCTTTCATGCATGAGGTTGAGAGTTCGAGTATGCAAGACGTCCAAGCATGTCAGGCTGACCTGGTGCCTCCCGTGCATTACATGCTTGCTAGATCATATAATGGATCAAGTGCTCGATTTCTGAATTGTAGGAATTGTGGTTCCACCGGTCCATTTACATGTTTTGTTTACTTGCTCCAGGACATAAGTCCGAAAAAATAGAAGTGGGGTACCAACCAAGTTGGGCAGTATGCAAGTGACATGATGTGTGGCATCATACAGCCCATGACTTCACAGGAAGTGATATCACAAGTGACATCAGATCTTCAGACCTCACACATGTTGAGCAGGTCTATCAAAATCACATTTAAGCGCATTAGGAGATTTTGGGTTTGTGCCAAAAAAGTGACGCAACCCCGACACAAAATCTAGGCCTCAACTTATACATTTTTTTTAAAAAAACCTCTGCAACAATGAAATTGGCAACAAGGAGAAATGTGGTAGTAAATGTGTTCTGTTCAATTGGTTGCAAAGTCTGGATCTTAAATTATCTTTTGGGGTTAACACACCTGCTGCAGAGGTCTTTGTGTGCCCAGTAGATCCCAGGGAATAATAATAATGAAAAAACTCTAGTAAAGCGCTTAAGCAGCAAAGCAGGACTTCCTGTATGGGTCATATTGGTATTATTAATATATTTTCTATGTTAAAAAGGGTGATAGAAATTACTGTTTTTTAAAATGGACGGGTCCAGGAGGTAGCGGTGCCCCGGCAGGGGTGCATACATGGGTGCTAGAACACCCCAGGGAGAAATAGGGCCCCCTCTCACGAGGTGCAGATTGGAGCTGTGCTTCTGTAGAGCCATGAACACTTTAAACATGCCAGTTTCACAGTGGAATACCTGGCTAAATCAGTTTACATTGATTTAAGGCTGAAAAGGAATGATTACGAGTAAAATAAAGTGCCGCAATAATGCCGCTAAATTTCCATTTTTGTGCCGCTAAATTTCCATTTTTGTGCCGCTAAATTTGCACATCTATGCCGCAATATCCTGGGGGGTCTGTTTAGTGTAATGGACCTGTCTGCAGCATTTCACCAGGTGTTGTAGCACAAAGATTCCTGCATTCTTACATCTTTTGTATCCCCTGTAGGAGCATTCAGATTCAAAAGAATGCCCTTTAAGTTGGCTCTAGCGGCTGCATGTTTTAAGAGACTAATGAAGGGAGTTCTGGATGGGGTTGGCAATGTTCTGTTTTTTCCAAGATTACATTTTGGTTTATGTGAAAGACAGCGCAACCCACATTGCCATCTTGAGGCACGTTTTAGGGAGACTCAGGGACATTAGTCTCACATTAAAGCACACAAATCGCAAATTCAGGGTGTGGAAAGTATCGTACTTGGGGCATACTCTCTCAGGAGAAGGCATCAGGCCCAAAGTGAGTCTAACAGAGTCCACCAAAGCCCCAGCGGGAATGGATAGTGTTCAGTCATTTCTTGGACTTGCCGAATTCCATTCAAAATCTGTAAAGGGGTTTGCAGGCATGGTGAGGACCTTAAGAGCCATGTTGAAGAAGGGTGTCAGGTTTGAGAGGTCTGCCGAGTGTAAAAAGGCTTTTTCCGAAGTCAAGAGGATAATTTGGAGCATGCCTAGTTTGGGACATTTTGATGTTACTAAGAGGACCATTTTAACAACACATGCCAGCCTCAGGGGTCTGGGAGCAGTTTTAGCTCAGATTGTTGATGGTGAGGAAGGAGTCAAAGCATTTGGTTCACACTCTTAGAAGGAGCTGGGGAGAGAGGTTATCGAGCGTGAGGCACTTGCATGTGTGTAGGCTGTCCATCACATTAAATTTTCTCTCTAGGGTCTGCCTTTCACCTTGAGATCGGACCACAAGCCCCTAGAACAAGTTTTTACTTGTAAGGTTTCAGAGAGGGCAACCCCCAAGATTAAAAAATGGATTGAGGGAGTGCTTGATTTTTATTTCAGAACAGAGTACTTGCCCTGACTTTGTAATGCTGCAGCAGACTGCCGCTGGAAGACAGTACTCTCTGAGGTGGACATCCCGGTGAAGGAGTCAGCTTTGGGTGAAGAGGAATGGATAGATGAGAGCGACAAGGATGAACTTGGTGGAGGTGATGAAATAAATTGTAGAGGGTTGGCTGGATCGCAAGTTTTTGTCAGAAGTGGTGAAGAAATTTTGGGGAGTGAAGAAAGAATTGTGTATACTGGATGTGAATTGCTCTGGGGTGACCAATTGGTTCCACCGGAAGGGCTGCGGAACAAAATTGTGAATTTAGCGCATGAAGGTCAGATAGGTTGGAATCCTACCAAGGCCAGGATAAGGAAGTTACTGGTGGCCTGATGTTGACAGGCAGACGGAAAGTGTAGTAAAGGATAGTTGATTATGTGCAAGCAGTGGCAAGTCCAAGGTGGTGAGGACGGCACCCCTGTCCCCTATGGAGGTGCCAGCTGAGCCCTGGTACAAACCACGGTGGGACATTGTGGGGCCTTTTAACCTACTGCCCCAAGGGGAGAGGTTTGTTTTCGTACTGGTGGATTACACTTCCAAATAGGTGACTACATGTTATACGAACTCTATCACCACAGCCAATTTTTAAAGGATGTGTTCACATGTGAAGAGACAGAGGGTAATTGTTACTGATAATGGAGTCCAGTTCGTGTCAGAGGAGATATGGGGTTTCCTTAAGTTGTCTATTGAACATCAGCACACTGACCTGTATTCCCCCCCCCAGGCCAATGAACAGCTTGGTGAGAGATGGTGCCCTAGCTGCGGTGATAAACAGAGGGTCGCTTAGAGGACTTTTAAGAGAAATTTTGCGTGCACCATACCACTCCCAACACTAACTGCAGTTTCTATGTTCCATAGTTTGAAAGGACATCTGGCTGGGCCAAGCTCAACCCTAAATGGTTGAAGTGGGAGAGAAAAACGATATGGCTTGACAGGGACAATGGTGGATTACAGAAGAGGGCACAAGGAGCATTTTGATGCCAAACATGGTGCCATTTGTAGATCGTGGTGGATAGGAGAGTAGGCTTATGTCATGCGACCTAGATGGTCTCTACCAATGGAGGATCCAAGTTCAAGGGACTTTTCTGCATAAAGGAGATGAAAAAGAATGTTGCGTAGATGGAAAATGGTGAGATGTGGAGCATTTCTAATCTGGCAAAGTGCACCTCATGCTTAGCAGGGGGAGTTCCTGTGAGATCTGGGTGAACGTGGAACCTATGCTGAGCACAATGGAAATATTGAATTGGAGACTCCCATAAGGTGGTCATCTTTGGGAACAAATTTTGAATAGTATTTGGACAATCCGAGAAACAACAGAACACCACCATTGTCCGCTGGGGCTTTGGTGATTGGCTCCGTTAGACTCACCTTGGGCATGATTCCTTCTCCAGACACAGTATGTCCCAAGTACAATACTATACGCACCCTGAATTTCACTTTTTGCGCTTTAATGTGAGACCACTGTCCCCGAGTCTCCCTAAAACTTGCCTCAAGATGAGATCCTGGGCTGCTCCGTCTTTCCCACAAACCAAAATATCATCTTCGAAAAACAGAACATTGCCAGCCCCATCCAGAACTGCTTTCATTAGTCTCTGAAAACATGCAGCCGCCGAAGCCAGTCCAAAGGGCATTCTTTTGAATTGGAATGCTCCTACAGAGGTTAAGATGGTGGGAACACTTGTGCAACACCACCTGGTGATTTGAAGCAGACAGGTCCATCACACTAAATGCTTGGGTCCCACTGTGCTCAGCATAGGTTCCACATTCACCCAGATCACTCACAAGAACTCCCCCCCTCCCAAGCACGAGGTGCAGTTAGCCAGACGAGACATGCTCCACAATCTCACCATTTTCCATCAACAAAACATTCTTTTTGATCTCCCTTAAGTGGAAAGGTCCCATGAACTTGGATCCTCCCTTGGCAGACCATCTAGGACGCTCGACAAACATACCCTCCTACCCGCCACCATCTACAAAAGTTGCTGATGTCGGCTAAACCATTGCGCCACACTGTGGTGGACGAAGAAACTGATTGCATATTCAACGGACCAAGCAGTGAAGATGAATTACCATAAACACATATGTATACTCTAAAGATATTAAAAAACCGGTTCACTTTTCGTTGTAGCAATAGAAATTGGTGACACATATCCGTGTCCTGACACTGATATCTGCTTTTAATCTTAATTGAATGGACTTATGCCTGGCGTATCCGCCTTATTACAATCTATTAAATCATTAACTACATGATACATACCAGTGTCTCTACTCGTGGCTTGCTTTGAGCTCTTTACAATTAGATAAGTCTTGATTATATGTACACTTGGGTATTATCTCACTCATTTTGTAATATAGACCTGCCGGGTTGGAATTATCACCGGCATCTCGATTTCACTGTTTCGTTTACCAAAATTACAGCCCTGAAGAAGTCGTGGGAGTAACCTCCTAGACAAAACACGTGTTGGGTGGTTGTTGGTTTTTTCTGCTGATTACCTTTCAACGTGGTTTGAATTAAAGAAATAAGAAAAGACTCTTCTGTGAACTTTACTTCAACTGATTTTCCTATGGACTTTTGATAATTTCCACTTCATGTACACACCTGTATACGTGTGCCCAGGATTTGGTTGTTCAACATGATGAAGCAGCCCTGACTTTTTGTATAAGTCAGCATTTTTTATTTACTGATCTAAGGTGGATGGGTTAGGAGGAAGAGGAAGGGAAAAAAAAAAATGTAAAAAAACACCAGGTGTGCAGTAACATGGGCTCGTGCCACAATTGCTTCCCATTTGGGCTATCACAAGCACGCCAAGAGTCATGTGCAAATCTTAGTCCATTTATTTTGATTCATATGGCAGCAGATGAGGACTCTACGACAGGCAAATCAAAAGTACACAGAACAGCGGATACGATACCCGATATTTACTTATGCATGCCTACAGGGCTGTTCATGTAGGAAGTGATGCCTTTTAATACAAATGCAGAAGCACTACAATGTACATTATACATGTACAAATGTAGAGCGAAATGAATTTATACATTCAGAAAATAGACTATATGCCATAGATACGTACTACACAATTCAATGTTCATAAAATGTCTTAGCAGCATAATGTACACTTTTGTACCATACTGAGACCAATTCAAAATAGGCATCGTTTTCGAAAATTTATTGTGAACATCTCCCTCAGATTAAATGGGTCAAAAGACTATGAGGAAAATGTTTTTTATTAGTCATTGCATTGTACAGGCGATTAAAGTGAGCAAGACTGTCTCAGTCAAACAAGTCTTCTGCTGCCGCATGAAGGGAAATAAAGTAACTAAGATTTGCACATAACTGAGTGCAGGTGCCGGAGTTTACAAGACCTGCGGGCAATTGAGAATTAATATATGAAATAAAGTAGAGCAATAAAAGCTATTTAAAGCAGAAGGGCCGACAGCAGAAAAACTGACCCTCCCGTCCAAAAAACAGCTAACATTAAAAACAAAAAATGACAGTAGGGGGCAATGGAGGAACAGGAAACAGGAGTGGAACACAGCACACAATGGAGAGCAACACAACGGACTTGGGAGAACCACGCAAAGGGGAAGAGAGCAATACTAAGCATGCAGTGGGAGAAAAGCACAAGGGCGAGAAAGACTGGCAGAAGGAAGTACATTGATAAACAAAAAGAGCACAGGAGGAAGGGAAGCACATGAGAAAACTGAACATATACCAATAGTAAGCAGGGGATAGGCTTTAAGCCCATTGTAAAACGACTATAGGTCCATTTTACCCCAACAGCTCTGCTGTATGGGAGGCTCAACCAAAAAAGGATTTTGATAGTTGAATGGAAAGACAAGATTCGCCAACTTGAAAGCTCACATTTTTACACATGTATCCAACTGTATAGGTCAACGTAGGTAATGACATCTGCTACACAGAAGAAATCAACGTGGACAACGGAAGGCAAGCAATAAATAAACTAAAGGCAAAGAGGTGAAATAGGTTTCAGCAATATTTATTTTGCCCTTGTCAGATATTTTAACGTGATGCTTTTCAGCCCAGAGTAACAAGAAATGACTGCTATTTGTACGCGCTATGGAGCGAACATATTCAAAGACGTAACTGACAAACAATACCCCTAATAAAAAGTAAATAACCAGTCTTCCACTTTGAATGCAAAAAAATGTAGCCATCCATCAGCTTAGAAGAGAGCAATATGCCCAAGTCGGATGGGCACCTCGAGTGAGATGTGGATTAAGGAACGGAATGTAGCTAATGGTAACCCTATCAAAAAGCCCCTTATAAACTAAGGACCGAACTCCTTTAATGCTAGCGTCTCAGTGCGGTGTTTAGCCAGTGGTGGACGGCTTCAAGCTACCGCTCTCAGAGAGAATCTTTATCACGTTGGGGATGTCGATGCCCCTGAAGGCCGGGTTTGTTGCAGCGATCTTGCGGAGAGTTGCCGACACCTCCTCGGCGTCCATGTTCTTGATGCTTGTGAAAAACTCGATGGTGGCTTTGTTGGTCTCCTGTAGAGGTCCAAGTGAGCCCCCGGGAAAGCCCTGCGGGGCCTGAGTATTTGTTGCTGCAGGACCTACGTTCTTGGGATTCTGAGATGTTGAGGCAGGAAGCATTTTGTTCGAAACTGGGATAGTAGGGGTCGGGTTAGTCCCAGCAGCTGATCGATGTGCCTCGGCGTTGTAGGGGGACACTACAATCTTCTGCCCAGGAGGGTTTTTCGGTGGGTACTCGGTATATATATTATGACCAGTAACTGGGGGGGCTTCCGTTTGTGGCTGGGTGACAATTTCTGGGGGAGCTGCTGCCGCCTCAGCTTTAGCCCTTGCCCGATACTTTACTAAAGACTGTGTGAAACTTTGAGTGACTTTTAGGACAAATGTAGCATCGTCCTCGCAGGTGATCTGGAACTGCCTCAGGTATTCAAGCAGTTCCTTCTTGGAACCAAAGCCATCGTCGTTTCTCTCTGGTACCTGTTGTTGCTTCTTAGTGGCCTCAGCATGAGCCCTTTTTAGCACCTGAAAGGATGGGCTAGGGCCGGGGTTAGGAGCGGGTGCCGCAGGTGGGGCTGCGGGTTCGATGCAGAAGTCGTCACTGGTGAAGTCGATTCGCTTTGCCTTATATGGCCCGAGGTCCTCATCGTCTATTCCGTACTTTCTTTTAAGCTGTTGTGCGTCTGTCACCACAGTGATCTTTTTACGGCCGTCTGTGGCCTCTACCTGCGCGGCCAGTTGCTTAAGCTTCTTGTGCAGCTCGGAGCCGCGGCCAGTTACTTCGGCGAGGTCGGGATGGTGCTTGGTGAGATAAGCCAGCCGGTGCTTCGCACCCACAACGTGCATGAACATGTTAGTGAGGCCAGCTTCGCAGCCGCACAGTACACACTCGTAGTACATATAACTACCCTGCGAACGATACTCGAACAGGTACTCAAGCCCCACTGCAGGCTCGGTGCTACGACACCCATCCAGTTGTTCCTCCAGGGTCCGCGCAGGGCTGGAGTCCATTTCAGTAATAGCGCAATCGGGCACCTTCCCGGGTCCAGCGGGTTCAGAGGTCATCGGTTTAACAATCCCATGTGCTTTTAATGCCTTCTCGAGCATCTTGTGCTTTGAGCCCAGGAAGTGCGTCTGCAGATTCACGGCAGAGGCGCACGCCACCTTGCAGATGTTGCACCAAAAAGCGTGAACGCTGGCCGCGCTACCTTTGGCGTTATCCATGGCTAACCGGGCTGTGATGCGCTGGAACAGAAAGGCCCTAGCTGGCGTCCGACTCTCAAGGCTCGCGGTTCACGCACACAGCTCAAAATGGAGACACACCACGGCTCTCTCGAAACTCGTCAGATGTTCTCGCGCATATGGGCGTGGTTACTGTTACGTTTTCCCTTCCGGGGAACGGATGTTAGACTTCTATAAGCATATCCGTTTCTCAAAGTCCTAGGCGTGCTTTCGAAACTCTTGAGTTTTATATTGTATTGCAACATTTGTGACGAAATACACATAATATGGTAGTCGCCACTGTAAGGTAAACGTATCGTGGCAAGAAGATATTTTGGGAAACGAACTTATAAAGAAGGTTCCTGTTGTCAAGGTAATTTTTGGTCGCGCTCTAGTGTTTCTCGATACTGTGCACACAGAAGGCGCATGCGCTGCGCAAGTCAAGTGACGCAAAGGATGGGCAATGCGTGTCATTGTGCATTCTCGACGCCCTGTTGGAGCAGGTTAGCTCGGCGGCCATCACACTACGGGCGGATGTGGACGGAGTCCGCCGTTTACCGAAAGGCAGCGCGAATCCGATACGTCTTTTAGGTAATGGGAGGGGATCTCTCCGTGATAGCGTCACAAACCGAGGCTTGGGTCGACGGTTGGCGGCGGTTGTACTTACTGCGCGATTGTCCTTAGTGATTGCTGTCCGTACCAGTCGCTAGCAACTTGAGGTTGTTGTTTTTTTTGCTTCAGAGGGAGACATCCACCTGCGGTTTTTGTCGTGATGTAGCCTTACATGTTCTCCGAAGCGAACGAATATATAGAATGAGCGAAGCATCCTGGGATGAATAAATTATGCAAATTGGTTGTGGTCCTGTTGTTTTAATCGTACTACCTGAAATGTTGCTCCATTTATTTATTTATGCATTTTTGTATAGCGCGAACTTTACCCAAAGGCGTCAGAGCGCTTCACAATGGAACCAAGTACGTTACATTAGGAGAATGTTACAAATGTACATGTTACAGAAGCAAACGAGATACAAGAAGAGGTATAATATAGCAATAGATGGCAGTCACTCAAAAACACAAAAAACACACTAGGATGACGCTTGTACAGGCATAGAATACAAATTTACAATAATGAAATAACTTTCTTGAGGGACTTGAAAAGGGGTGTATTAGTTCTGGAAGTGTCTTTGGAAGAGAAGAGATTTGAGGTCAGTTTTGAAGGTCCGGGTAGAGGTGGTGGTACGGAGCAGTGGAGGAAGCGAGTTCCAGTTTCTCACCGCATTGCCTGAGAAGGATTGAGCCATCGATCTTTCCCTTTTGAAAGTGGGGGGCGCAAGCAGTAAATTTTCCGCATTACGAGACGGTCTAGAGCATGGGTACTCACAAACTTTCTCTCGGGGCCAAATTTACAGTGTGGTTTGTGGCCGAGGGCCGCACCGGTGGGGGCGGGGTCAGTGGGGGAGGGGGCGGGGCTAGAGCAAAAAAATAACTATGACCATGAGGTTGAACACAGGCCACTGCAGCGGACGCCTTCGTCCACTGAGCCACCAGACCCGGCATACACACATCTCTATCTATCTCTCTCTCTCTCTCTCTCTCGCTCTGTCTCCCTCCCTCTCTCCCTCCCCCTCTCTCTGTCTCCCTCTCTCTGTCTCCCTCTCTCTGTCTCCCTCCCTCTCTCTGTCTCCCTCCCTCTCTCTGTCTCCCTCCCTCTGTCTCCCTCCCTCTCTATGTCTCCCTCTCTCTCTATGTCTCCCTCTCTCTGTCTCCCTCCCTCTCTATGTCTCCCTCCCTCTGTCTCCCTCCCTCTGTCTCCCTCTCTGTCTCCCTCCCTCTGTCTCCCTCCCTCCCTCCCTGTCTCCCTCCCTCTCTGTCTCCCTCCCTCGTCTCCCTCCCTCTCTGTCTCCCTCCCTCTGTCTCCCTCCCTCTGTCTGTCTCCCTCTCCCTCCCTCTGTCTCCCTCCCTCTCTCTGTCTCTCTGTCTGTCTCCCTCCCTGTCTCCCTCCCTCTGTCTCCCTCCCGCTCTGTCTCCCTCCCTCTATCCCCCTCTGTCTGTCTCCCTCCCTCTGTCTCCCTCTCTGTCTCCCTCTGTCTGTCTCCCTCCCTCTGTCTCCCTCCCTCCCTCTGTCTCCCTCCCTCTCTCTGTCTCCCTCCCTCTCTCTCTCCCTCTGTCTGTCTCCCTCCCTGTCTCCCTCCCTCTGTCTGTCTCCCTCCCCAGACTCCCTCCGTCTCCCTCTGTCTCCCTCTCCGTCTCCCTCTGTCTGTTGCCCTCTGTCTCCCTCTCTCTCCCTCTGTTTCCCACTCTGTCTCCCTCTCTCTGTCTCCCCCTCTCTCTCTGTCTCCCTCCCTCTGTCTGTCTCCCTCTGACTGTCTCCCTCTGTCTGTCTCCCTCTCTGTCTCCCTCGCTCTGTCTCCCTCGCTCTGTCACCTCACCCCACGTGTGTCAGCCCGGGCTGAGACAGCTTCCCGGGCACACACACAGCCGCACCCGAGTACTTCACAGGTCTTTAAAAGACCATTCACTTGTTAATGAGGCTTTGCTGTATTTCACCTCTTCTTAGCGCCCCTGCATCGCCACTCAGAGTGGAGATGCAGGGGCGCTAAGAAGAGGTGAAATACAACAAAGCCTCATTAACAAGTGAATGTTTTTTTAAAGAATCCCCCGGCCCCCATAGAGCGCTGCTGCAACCGGCGGTGTTTGCTGACAGGTAGGATATCTGCAAGGTCCGCGGGCCGCCAAGGAAGGCTTGCCGGGCCGCTGGCGGCCCGTGGGCCGTACTATGAGTACCCGTGGTCTAGAGCCTCCAGAGATTTTCAGTGTATTTGCCAGGTATCGAGGGGAGGAAGTGTGCAAGGCTTTGTGGGTGATACAGGCAGTCTTGTAGATTGATCTTGCCTCGATGGGAAGCCAACGGAGGGAAGACAAAATGGGTGTGATGTGGTCACTTCTTTTGGCCCCAAATATAAAACGAGCCGCTGAATGGAGAACGGATTTAAGAGGGGAAAGGTGGGATTTGGGGAGGCCAGTAAGAAGAGAATTGCAATAGTCCAATCTAGAGAGAACCAGCGATTGGACCAGGGTTTTTAGGTCTTGCTCCGGAAAGAAGCGTCAAATCCCCCAAAGAAGGTGCAGTTGGTATCGAGCATTCTTTGCAATGGAATTGATGTGGGAGAGTAGATTGAGCCTTTTGTCAAGTAAGACACCAAGGGATTTTGCGCTGTCGACAATGATAGGTTTATTGTTAAGTAGATTCAGCTGATCCATCCAAGATTGAACAGGAGGAGGAGAGAGTGAGGTAGAGAGGAGGAGGAATTCAGTTTTGGAGGGATTCAGAATGAGTTGATGAGCTAACATCCAGTTTTGAATAGAGTAGAGGATTGAGATATCGTGTGTGGAAGACACCTTATGGTAGATTTGAGTGTCATCCGCATATAGATGGTAGAGGATCCCAGATTTACTTAGATTTCCCAATGGTTCCAAATAGAGATTGAACAAAGTGGGTGCAAGGATAGAGCCTTGAGGGACGCCTTGACCTACCGCCAATGAAGATGAATGACTGTTCGCTATTTTGATCATTTGGGATCTGTCCGAGAGGAAAGAGGCAAACCATTTAAGCACTGTGCCTTCCAAACCCATTCTCTGTTGAAGAGTGTTAAGGAGAGTGTTGTGATTAACAGTGTCAAAGGCTGCAGAGAGGTCTAGAAGAATCAGAAGACAAGACTCCCCTGAATCAAGTATATGCAGCGCATCGTCGATCTCTTGCAGCAGGGCTGTTTCAGTGCTGCAGTTTTGAATGAAACCAGACTGGAAATTGTCAAGAAGATCATTATCCTTAATATGACGGGAAAGTTGTTTCGCTACACATCTTTCTGTGATTTTCGCAAGAAAAGGGAGGTTAGTGATGGGGCGGAAGTTGTTGAGGTCGTTCGCATCAGCGGTGGGTTTTTTAAGAAGAGGGGTAACCTGTCCTGTTTTAAGGGCAACAGGAAGGGAGCCTTGACTGAGGAAGCGGTTAACCAGACTGGTCCAATAGGAAAGAGTATAGGTGTAGAAGTCAATGGCAATGTCACTAGGGATGGGGTCAAAAGAATGGTTGGAGGGCTTTGTTTCGAGGATGCATTTGAGGAGGGCATCTTCAGAGATGACGTCAAAGTTCTGCCAAATGACTAAGGATTTGCGCTCCTCTAGGGGGGTAGGATGAATGACCTGATCCACCAATGATTTCACTTTTTCGTTGAAAAATATAGCGAATTCTGCTGCTTTCTTTGGAGAATCGTCAGGCTTCATGGTTGGGGGAGAGCAGTTTGGATTTTTGATGGTCAAATAGTTTTTTTGGGTCTGTTTTTGGCTGAGTCGAGGAGGGTTCTGAAGTGTGATGCTTTTTCATGGAAGATGTGTTTATGGTAATTTGATCTTGCTGAACGTAGAGTAGCAAGATTAGTGATGGATGGAGATTGTCTCCATTGTTTCTCCAGGATTCTCAGGTTCTTCATTTCTTCATAAAGGGATTTGTTGAACCAAGGTGCTGAAGGAATAGGCCTTTTCTTTTTGCTTTTAAGTGGAGCGACATTATTGATTTCGACTGCAAGGACTGAGAGGCATTGGGAGGTGAGATCGTTGACATCCAAGTTAGGTTCTAGCCTTGGAAGTGATTGCATAGCAGAATCACAGAGAGTGTCAAGGTCAATGTTTTTGGTGTTACGGAACTAGGTAGTAGTCCTTTTAGGTTGGCCAAGAGTTATAGAGTGTGATAGGTGAAGAGAGAAGGGGATGAGGAAGTGGTCAGGCCAGTCTACATGAATTGGGATAGCAATAGTAAGCATGTCTGCTTTAGATATAACAAGGTCCAGAATTGAGCCCTTAGAGTGTGTTGTTTCAGTGCCGTGTTGGATAAGATCATTTGCTGAGAGAAAGGTGGCAAGCCTATTAGCAGAGGAATCTTCCAACGAGCCCCAGTGAAGATTGAAGTCTCCTAGGAAGATCTGTCTGTCACTTTGCGAGTATTGGTCGCTGATGAAGTCGGTGAGTTCCTCCAAAAAAGAAGAGCAGCCACCAGGCGGGTGATAAATGGCATGACATCTGAAGGGTGAGCAGTGTTGCACTTGAAGCTCAAGAGACAGGCATTCGAATGTACGGAAGGAGCTGTTAGGAAAAGCCTTAAGTTGAAGGGAGTTTCTAAAGATGATTGCAACACCTCCCCCAACTTTGTCTGTTCTGTCATTTCTAAAGATAGAATAGTCGGTGGGTAACAGAAGATCAAACATAGAATGAGAGGTGTCGTTGAACCAGGTCTCTCTGAGGAAGAGCATGTCGAGATTGTGGAGTGATGGTATCAGAAATTTCCAGTTTGTGTTTCATTGCAGATCTGCAGTTGTGGAGCAAACAGCGTAACTCTGACCAGACTGTTTTGGTGACTGGGGCGATTGGGCTTTGAAGGGTGATAGGGATAATGTTCTTGTAAGAGGGTGCCAGGGAGGAATAAGGCAGATGATTAGTTCTGACAGAAGAGATGGTCGGAATAGTGTACAGAGTAGACTTACTTGGAGAGGAAAGTGGAAGGGGGTGGCGTTAGAGGTCTTGTAACTAGCCAGTAGGTTAGCGATGTCTGCAGAAAACAGATCGTGATTGGCTTTTTTGGGGCATGGGAGCAAGGTGCTTCTCAGGAGTTTGGGGAAGTATTTGCCAAGGGAATTGGGTTGTTTGGAAAGGTGGATATCTTGGTGCTTAAGAGTGAGATGGTAGCTTCAAGCTGGGAGATGGAGGCGTTGAGAGATCCTAACTTATTTTCCAGAGATAGTAGGGCTGAGCACGGAATGTTAGGTGGCTCGATGGATACAGGAGGGAGTGCAATTGGCGAGGGAGGGCAGGGAGAGGTGGGGGGTATTGCGGTACAAGGTTAAAAGGTGGAGATAGATGGTGGTTGAGAGCGGTTGTTGGTGCATCTGAGGTGAAAAGAGAGTTATCTTTGCTGATGTTGAAAAGAGGAGAAGAATTGAGGTCATATTTAGGAGGAGACAGGTGAGGAACGAGGAGGGAGGGCGGAAAGCAGGGAGGGGAAAGAGGGGAGTCATAGAATGGCAGGAGGTTTGGGGAGAAGAGAGGAGAGGGAGCTTGAAAAGTCCCGTAAGCTAGAAGAGGTGAATGTGAGGGGACAGGCACCAGGCAGAGTGGGGGGGATAGGGCTCTAGGGTAGTTGAAGAAAGAAAATGGTTCTGCTACGTCCGAGGGAGGGAAAAGGAATGGATTACCGAGGGGGGATAAGGGGTTGAGCAGCATTACTGGAGGAATGGGAGGATTAGTTTAATTGTGAACTCTGGCTCAGCTGCACCTAACCCGTGAATGTGAGGGTATGAGGAGCGTATTTTACATAAGTATTCTGCTTAGCCATTGGGACTTTTTTTATTTTAAATGCAATAAATCATTGCACTGATGAGGTACACAAAATATGAAAAGTAAACTCCTTTATTACGTTGGAACACCAGTATGCGGAGCGAACACCAGACGCAGCCTTGCCTGCTCCGTTTCCTTGCATCTATTGGTCCTACCTTGCGTAGGCTCTCGAAAATGGCAGAGGCACAGCCATAACAGCTAAATACAAATAATAACAAGCACATGCAAAATGTACAAAAGAAAATGCATGCGCGTTAATACACATACTAATCATAATACATCTTCCCCCTTTTAATAAATGAAAACATATCTACAATAATAACACTAAAAGTCACTCAATCAAATCTGTCTCACACACAAAAAAAGACATCCGCCTGGGTTTAACTTGAGCTCCTGTGTTACCACTGTGGTGTGAGTCTACGGTCTCTGCCACCACTCTTCTCCTCAACATCCTCAGACTCCACAACCTGTACACTTCCCTGATCAGATCAAAAACTTCTTCACTTCTCTGTACTTCCTCCTCAGTAACTCCTTCTTCCTTCAACTGCACATCCTCCGCTCTAATTATTCCTGTAACTTGACTCAGAATCAATATTGTTCTCCTGACCTAATTCCTCATCCAACTCAAATCTTGCCCTACCACTACCACCAGCAGTATTCCAGGACTTGCAATCACTCTTTTAAAAAGCAATCCTCCTAAGGTTCCATACTTTACCATCACTTAATAAAACTGCATTTCTCTAAACATTGGTAACTTGCGAAGGATCAGAAAACTGACTCACCTTTCTTTACTTTCTAAGGTTTCTTGACTTTGACCCACATACCCTCTGTAATCACAACTTTTTCAGATCCTCTCGAGATCAAACATCTGTTTGTACTTTAGATGTTTAGCCACAATATTTTCCATTACCTTCTCCACCAATATGGTGGAATCATCAGCCTGTATCAACCATTCAGGATTACATTTAGTCCTGGCTCCTCTTCCCCTCATAACTTCAAAAGGGGAAGCTTCCAAAGCTTATGGGTAGTGGTCTTATACATCTAAAGGGTCTTAATAATCTGCATCTCCCAATCACCTCCATTCTTGGTAGCAAGCTGAATGGCATGCTTAAGTACTCTGCTAAATCTCTCAATCATGCCATTCCCACTAGGATTGTGCAAAGATGTGGTCCTATACTTTACACCAATTTTACAGAAATATTATTTAGCCAATTTAGCTACAAACTGTACCCCATTATCGCTAATTATCTACACAGGTAACCCCTCATCCACAAAGAATCCCATCCTTGTCGCCAAATTGTAATGATGAGGTCCATGAAATATGAAAAGTAAACTCCTGTATTAAGTTGGAACACCAGAACACGGCAGAGGCACGGGCATAGCAGCTAAATACAAATAATAACAAGAACATGCATGAACATGCACATTACAATGTACAAAAGAAAATGCACATGCAGTCACGCTCATTAATACACATATTAAACATAACAGTCATCCAATAATTATCACAGTGCCATGAAAAACGCTTAAGTTAGTTGACCCTCAATTCAAAAACTAGGAGGAAAACTCCCAACAGGGGGGGAAGAGAAATATGAAAAATCCCATAACGTTTATCAACGTGCAATTTTAATCTTAAATATGGTAGCTAACACTGTCGTATCATGGTAAAACCCATTAATAGACTCCAAAATCACATCTTGTAACGTTTTTTGACGTTCTGCTCTTTCTAATCATTTATTTGGTCATTTGATCTGTCCGCCTAGTCGGCTGTTCACCTAGATGATTTGGCGAAGATGTTTTTGATCCTTGGAGAGACAAAAGAATAATTTGATCCTTGAAGATACGAGACGTTGCTAGCAAGGAGTGTACAGAGCTTAATTGAAGAAAAAGAAGAGCCACTGATCGGTTGGTGGAACTGCCACCATCCACCTCAGCAGCTTCTATGTATACATTGGCCCCTTGCACGTCGAAACATTCCAATGCCAAGATTCTTACACGTATGTGCAGAAGCAAGGGCCTGGATCTAATTACAACATATATTTCCTTTTTTTTAAACAGAAAACTACATAATGTATAGTCAACAACAGGCACATATAATAAAAAAGAGCGTAGTAAGAATGACAATGGCAATAGTAAAAATTAGAATAAAAACATTGTAAAAGAATACAGCAAACATGTCAAATGGAAGGAAGGCCATCTTCAAAAAGTGCTCTGGGATCGGCAAAGGAACATTTACCTAACTCTCGCATTCACACTGGGCAGAAAGAAAACCTAGGTCATCCCCTGTCATCAGCAAAAAAAGGGCTTCATTAGTGATGGAATGGGGAGTTTTTCTTTATGCCCATGTCATGGACTTTAGTGTTTAGTTGCACCCCAGGGTACCATCTAATTTTTCTCACAGGGCTATTTCTAATAAAAAACATTCTTTCACAAGTTTAGAAAAAAGATGCTAGCTAAAACGGGAAATATTACTTTGTTGACACGGTATCAAGTTAACTAATTGGGTGGTGTAATGTGTGTGGAAATCTCTGGGGGTTTACCTAAATCCTGTTTTTAACCTTTCCCACCTATAGTGCTTCTTTACCTCCTACACAAGATATTAACATTTTCCCTTTAAGTATACAAATCTTCAATATAGTGTATTAACCTCCATTCTTTCTCCCAAAATATAAGTACTTATGCTAGAAAATTTCATTAACATAAATCCAATCAGTTTATTCCTCTCCCCATTCAGAAGATTAAAATGCAAGGCATCTTAAACTCTCTTAGAAGAAGACCTTTTTTTTGTAATATATACCAACTAAAATGATCCTTTGCATTCTTCAGGGATTAGTAGATATGTGTGATTTGCTACAATGTATAGTTGACCATTCATTGGTATGGGCAACACTTCTATCTTCTCATCAACTGATGCAAAGTCTAGAAGAAACAAGAACAAAGAAATCACAACCTTACCATTTATGCTTGCACTGGTACAGCTAAAATAGTTCTAATGTGTCCACTTGTATTACAATGTTCCAGTTGTAGTGTGTACAATGGCTGTCCTTTGTTGTAGTGTGAAATTATCACACAAATATATATTTCGCATTTTGAGTCGGATGCACTGTTATAACTAATAGCTGCTTTCCTATCGGTATTAGAGAAGAGCTCATGCAACTAATGAATACTTGCGTTATAAATATGGTTTATTGTTCTAGGTCTTACTGCTGTTTCACTGGCAATGTAGTAAATCGGCAGTGATATTTTAAAACTGGAAATGATCCAAGCCTGCATATTCTATTAAAATGTAACTATTCATAGCAGTATGTTTACTTCTTATACCAGTAGTGTTCTGTTAAGTTTTAAAATTCTGCTGTGGTTTAATACGATAAGAGTATCTCTTCAAGGCAAGATAATAATTCTAGTAACTTGCTAGCAGTCAGTGATATTATCTAACAGTCTCCGGTAAAGCACCTACTTATTTAGATAAGCCACTTTATATAAATATGCATTGATGATGATCGGCTCCACGATGCCTAACTGAAGCATTTGTCGTGCATTGCAAAAAATGGGTTCCTATCACCAGGGTTCTGTGTCACGATCCTCTCAAATTCAGGCATGGAGTTAGGGTTCTGCGAATCTCTATCCATTAAGTGACAGGAAGGGGAGTGATTAACACACTTCGATTGAAGGTTTGGTGTTGGGGTATTGTAAGGATAGAGCTTAGAGTTACAATCATAAGTAGGAATATCTCTTTTTGTTCATTGCATATCACTGGGGAGGCAAATATTTGCTTACCAAATCAAGCATGCTTTTTAAAAAATCTTTTCGAAACAAAAAATAGGCATGGCATACACAGCCAGTCATTCAACGAATCCAATTTCACAGTTGACTGCTACCATGAACAGAACACTGACAAAGTGTTAAGAAACCCCCCCAGGGCTATATTGCTTTCCTTCTAAGACTTGTCCTTAGTCTCCCAACTTCAGCAGGACAATTGGGCACTCTGCAACCAAAGTCATAATCAACAGCCTTCAGCACCAAAACCCCAGCAGGGGTAGATAAAACTTGACAGATCTACAGCTTCAGTTATGCCACTCCCTCTGGTGTGTGTCATCATATTTCTGTTAGAGATTACCCTGTAGAATACCCCAGATGTCACTGGGCCAGGCATCGAACTTTCAAAAGTCTCTGGCATGTCTTTAGAGAACATCATATCCTGAATCCACACAAAGACCAGTGTCTCCACACCCTTTCCCGTCCAATTCTTATTTAACGAATAACAATACTAGAACAGTTTATCTCATAACGAAATGAGGGATCTCCTGGACACACCCGAGGCTAGTAAGAAATTAATTGCAACAGATTTCCTACAAAATCTTACACCGATTGGTCCAGAATACAGGGCGTAGTCAGACCTGGTGTACAAAATCTGCTTCAAGGTATTTGCATCTCTAGTATTGGGTTTCTACTTACATGACAAACCCCTTAGAACCACTGCTGTATAGTACACCTGTGAACAGATTTATAGTGAAGCAGTTCATGTCTTTTAATCCCAGAGACTTCCTTTGTTTGCACTCAGCAAAACAGCAATTGCTCATGAAAGGCGATCCCAAACAGTGTCCCAGCAGTGTCTGACCAACCTGTTCCCCGGGTACCTAGTGTCAAGGAGAGCAGTAGAAATATGGGAGACCAGTTGGCCTAGGTCAGCTGCATAGTGAGTGTTGTATTGAACACTGACAGTGCTGGAAAAGGAGGACAGCGCACATTCATTTTGTGCTGAACTTCCTAAAATAAAGGAGCAAATCTAATGCAGATGTGTCCCACCTTTCTTTGAATTGTGGCAAAGACTTAAACTGACTGGCCCCAAAAAAATTCCTAGGTAGGCCAACCAGAGTGTAGCGAATTTCGCTGAATTCCTATAAGAGCAGCAGACACAGATAATCTACCAGCGGGACATTAAATATGTAAATGATGTCTGACTGTGTCACCGCCTTGTGTGTAGGCTTAACATAGACCTTCTGGCTAAATACTTAAATTGACATAAGTCGTTAGTCTTTCAGCCGTTCCCATTTTACACATTGAGTAGTTAAATTGCCATTGATCACTAAACAAAATTCTTCTGCTTGCAATAAAATTGACAAATTGGTTTTAGTTTTTATGTATCATAAAGGGTTACTTAATTTTCAACAAATAACACAGAACTGCTACCAAGTGGGCATCATCAGTTCAAGTTGTCCTGCCACATACAGCAGTAACAGCACAGAAGCAGCCTATGCAAATTTTTCATGCACATATACAACGGGCACAGTATGGCCGTTGTATATATAGCAGTATAAACTAAACTCGCATTCAAACAGGCAAATTGTCACCAACATTAATTCAGACTTAACTCACACTTCCCAGACAAGAAAGGTATGTGTACACATTACCCAGAAAATAAATTGCATTGTAGGACGGATATCATTTTTGACAAGAAAAGATCAAAGACAGAATTGGTTACAACATAGCATACCATGACAGAACATATTGCCAGCAGAATAGTACCATTGCAGGGATGTATTTTGCAACTCTGCATTTGCATATTAGTGGGCAAGAAACAAGGTATTCATGCGGGTGGGTACAGGGAAGTGTGCAAGAGTGTCACCTGCTGTTGGCGACATGGGGCACATATCAGTTATAGCCCACTTTCAAAATAATACAATCCCGATCTGTGTAGTTTATTCAGCACTATCCATTTGCCACCCATCAGTCTACTAGCAAAGAACCGAGAGTTAGCTTTTTGATGAGCAGCATCTTCTGCAAAGAGAAACCTGCATATCCCATGATGTTCCTGTCTCATTGTTTTGAATGCTGCACAGTGGTTACCAGGCTGATGAAAAGTTGTCTAATTGTGAAGGTAACCATTAAATTGTTGTAGCAACTTTACTGACTGGATTCCTGGAGTCTTTGTTGAACAATAACGAGCTCCCTTCCTCTCCCCCGCCCCCCCACCACCACCACCAGATACCCTTTCCAGTGTCCAAAGTGAGTAAGCCAGGCTGGCCAAAATTGTTAATAGTGACTCTGAAATCGTTTAAAGAGGGTGGCTTGTGGTGAAGTAAGTGAGACATAGAGAGTGGCCGGTGGGAAGAGTGGAGGGAGGAAGATAGTAATCTGCCGAGGCAAGAGTGATCTCGGGAGTGAGGGAGACTACCTTTGGTGGAAGGCTGCGAGGAACAAAGCGAATTGCAGGTAGAGATAGTTAAGATGCCATGCATCTTAACCAGGAGGGTTACCCAGGGTTACAGGGAATGAATCACCTGTGTGGTGAAGGAGAACGTAACCTGCAGAGTGAAAGGTTTGGATGATACGATGGCCTAAATTGTAAAGAGGACAACTGTGACTCATTGGGGGGAGCAGATGAGCTACAGAGAGAGGAAGTGAGTGGAGTTCGAGGGAAATTCTCTGCAGGTGAAGAGAGTTGGATATGGTGATCTACGATGGGAAGAAAGAAGGATGAGGCAGAGAGTGGCATACAGAGGTAAGATTTGAGGGAAACGCTGGCCTGCAGGATTATAAAGAGGCAGAGAGTTACTTGTGAGGAATAGGGAGTAAGTAAGAGGGTGAACTGCTGTTGGGACAGATAATCACATAAATTACATCATCTTCTCTTTTATCCTACCGGGTGACCTGTAAGATAAAGACGGAGAGATTGAGGTATAGGCTAGCTAAGAGCAGTGTACAAGATGTTCCTAAGACTGCAAGGGGATATGGGTTGTCTCATATCAGAGCAGAGCTTTCAGAGACACTACAGTGCCACCCTGGGCATGAAGAGCACCTCATTGCTCCTTGCTATGCTTCGTCTAATATATATGAAGTTCAGTGCATAGGGACGACTTTTAGATTAGTTACTCCTTCCCCGAACTGTTGAGAGGCAGATATGCCATCCCTGCCTGGGATACACTGATGAGACACAGCTGTTCTTAGCCTGGGGCTCTTCTTCCCAGTGTGCACTGTGCACGCCAGTGTCCAGTGCGACCTGTCTCTTATCCTTTCACTGACTACACCAAGGAGTGTCAGGAGCCAGCATAGCACGGGCTACCCAGGCTTCAGAAATAGACTAGCACAGCAGTCACCATCCATGTCGGTTTTGTGAAGCTTTGTGCATCACTCCAGGAACACACTCAAAAGTACTTAACTTAAAAAAATACATATAATGAGCGGAACAGCCGTTTGAACTAATGTTGTTGGGAAAGATGATTGTCCATTCCAAGGTGGTGAAGCATCTATTTGCGGAAAGATCACTTCTCTCAAACGGGTGGCTATTCCACCTTGCAAACACAGCAGCAGAAGCACTCATTTGGAGAGTATACATATTTGAAGCAGTATCTGACTCCCTGTCTCAAGCCCCTTTCGTTTGTTAATAGCAATTTAAAAGCTTCCCTCAGAGTACCAAAACGTAATTTCTTTTAGCCCTTTTGAAGAAGCCCAACATTGCTTAGAAGCTGGAGAGTTATCTGTCATTCTATACTTTATGCTTAAAGTTTGAGTGTGTGCTCAATTCCCACCTATAATGGGTTTTTTATATGAAAAACATCTTCACACAAGCCTAATTCTTCCAAGGATCAAGCATGAGGTCTCTGCTTTGTTGACAAACGTGTCCAGCCACTGTATTATTAACTCATTATATAGTGCTGAAACACAGAAGGGCATCTAAACGCAGAAGAGAAATGTTTATGGGCTTATGTAGTGGAGAGGAGTGTGGTGAATACAATAATTTGGGTTGGATAGTATATTCAACTATATCTTAAGCGTAAAGAATAATGGAAAAGTATCAATTAAACTCTCTTGAATGAGAATACGTTTTAAATAAAAAAATTCCCGTAGTAGAATAATACGCTATAAGTTTTATCTAATTTAGATATTATCTATCAGTGAATAATTTTAAAGGCACCCTGTCTGGGGATAGTTTGGCACTACTCGCAACTAACTTTAATAGTTGCGAGGCTGCCAAAGTCACTCCTAATTAAGTAAGTGACCGTTACCCTAACTCAATCCAAAGTTCAGTCCTCTGGTGAATCATGAGATGCAGCTCACCAAGTGTGTACGTATACATTGTAATACTTAGCAGTTTCTTTGGTGTAACTTAATACCTATGCACTCAAACTCTTTCAGACCAATTGCTTTTTCAAAATGTACTCATTTTTTTCACAACTACATTAATTGAAATGCAAAATATGATCCTCTATTCAGTGGCTCGTAGAAGAATCACTGTGTGCAGGCCTCTTTTGAGCTATACTAATGCACACTACGTTTCTGTATATGTTTGACACATTTAAAACCAGTAAAAATGATGGTTAGGACCTCTGGAATTATGAGTTTCCACGACTGTTGGTTGCTTTTTCCAGACAATCATGGACTTGCTGCATTTGCCACATAATCCAGCACCTGCTACATAATTTTTTAACTTTACCCCTTTACCCCCCTGTAGGAAGCTGGCTCTGTATATACTATACCAAAATGGGTTATAGTGTGCACAGAGTCCAGTGGAACCCCAAAGGTAGGCAGAGGTAAAAGTAGATAGCACCTTCCTCTCTATTTGTGGTAGTGTGGGCAAGCAGTAAGGCTGTATCAGAGGGTAGTGTTAAGCATTTGTTGTACACACCCAATCAGCAAATGATGTCACACACTCAAAGACCGAACTCATACCAATTTTGTTTGTATCATAAATAGTATTAACTTATTTTATTTCTAGAACCAAGCCAAGCCTGGCACAGGTAAGTGAAATAAATGCTTTGCAAAATATTATGCAGTTTTTTCAAGTGACTGCAAGTTCAAATGCAGTTGTTTGATATACAGGTAAGTCAAGGTATTGAAATTACTGTACAGATTACTTTTTAATCACTTTTGGATTACTTTCTAGATTACTTTTTCTACTCAGTGTGATATGCCTAGATATCACACTGGGACATTTCCTAGAGAAAAGGTAAGTAAAAACAGTTTTGCACAATTGTACTTTTTTAGGTTTCCATACAAATCAACTCCACACTTAGAACATTTTTCATAGAAAAACAGCCAATAGGTTCCTCTGGAGAGAAATGAAGTTAACGGTTACCAGGTAAGTAATCGGTCTTTGGGGTTGAGCTTCTGGGGTAGAACAAGGGTTCCCCCATGGTCATGGATGCACTCTTGTTACACCCTCAGCGGCACTAGGGCGGCTGGGTGCAGAGTGCTGATGCCCAATGTTATCCAATGGGAGACAGGGGGCCTCCGGTTGGTGGCTGCTTACGAGCAGGCCACTGGGTTGTGGGAGCAAAGCTCCTGGTGTTAGGCTCAGGGCAAAGAAGGATCCTGTTTAGCGCAAAAAGTGCACCCGCAGCAGCGGCTGGGTGCAGAGTGCTGTTTTGGCGTTGGGTGCCCTGTTGGTTTCTATGGGGATTCTCCAGTTTCAACAAAGACTGCAGGCTCTGGGACGAAGATCTTCTGGAGGTGACCACCGGTTGGAGAGGTAAGTTGGGATGCCTGGGGATGCTGGGACACCGTCGGTTGGGCCACCCAAGGCCGTGGGGCTTCGGGTGCAGGGGTGTCTTTAGGCGTCGGGTTTCTCTTACCAGCTCCGGTCGCGGTCGGGGGGAGTCTCCAGAAAGAGGCTGCAGGCTTCGCTGGGAGATGCGAGGCAGGTCAGAGATCACCAGATCTCGGGTTAGAATCGCCGGGGAGACGTCCTCATGGGATTGGGCCACTCAAACTTGGGCCGGGGGCGACGGATGCAGAGTGGTGCAGACTCGCGGATTTTGCCGGAGCTGGAGTCTGGGGTTGAACAAATCCGGTGTTCACGGGAGACAAAGTCTTTTCTTTGGAAGGCAGGGCAGGTCCTCGGGATTCTTGAGGTTGCTACAGGACACACCAGAGTTTCGCTTCTGCAGGTTCAAGGTGGGGGCAGGCCGGTAGGGCTGGGTCAGCGGGCATCATCCTCTTCTTAGCTTCGGCACGGCCTTTCGGTCCTTCTTCTTTTCTTCTTGGTCATTGCTTGTTTGACTTCTTGGTTCAGGGCGGCCCCCTAAATACTGTATTTATGGGGCGTTTTAGGGGTCTCGAGGTCAGTAGCCAATGAGCTACTAACCTTAGGGTGACTACACCCTTGGTGTGCTCACCCCACGTGGGGGAGTGAGCACAATCCCTAATCCTGATTGGGGAGTGCCTGCTATCTGCAAGAAGGTGGGCACTGAAGAGTGGGCTTCACCATGCCTTCCCCACCTGAGGGGTGGATTTGACAGAGGTAGACAAACATTCTGGGCTGGCTAATTTTATGGCATGACACGGAGGCTAATCTTATGCAAATCTCCTTTATTGCCAGCTCACAGCAGCAACAATTGAAGAGAATATAGAACTTCAAACAACATTCTAACATAGTATAAGGTCCATCTACGCGCAGCCATCGTCCTTCTTTGTTGCTGCTGCTCACAAGACAAATACCTCTCATTTACTTCGTGCATTTCTTATGAGTTTTTCTTATATACTCTGTATTTGTGTTTAGATATATGTATATCGTGTAGTTGGGTCCCATTGACCCTACCATGCGGCCTGTTGTTTTTCTATTATTTGGGGGGACAGGTTTTTTCTAATCTTTTCCATTTATCATGTCAGCGCTGCCGGGGAACTGTAACAGCTGTGTTCTCCGCAGACCTGCCGCTCCCTGCTGTTGCTTTGCGCTTCGGGGTTCTCAAAGTAGCTAATTCTCCCCACCCCCCACCTTCCCCGTTTGTTTTTAAAACGCACCAATTGTTTTCTTAAGGCCACACACACCCGTTGCCAGGTAACGCGCTTACCGCGAGCTACGGCAATCGGGCTACGGCCAACGACAAGGGAGACGCTCCTACCTTACCGCCGTGATCATCCCACGACGGCCGCAACTCTGGCATTGGACGCGGCAAGGCCAGAACCCGGCGAAGACTCAATTCATCATTTTTTCACCGCGGTGCGGCTCACGAGAAGCGCACTGCGGGGAGTCAGCCACACACTATTAGAGGAAAGTACCTTGTCTAATGAAGCCGGGCACGACGCTTACGTCCGTGGCTGCCATTTCAATTAGGGATTTTCCGAGCAGAGAGCCAGTCGTTGCTAAGCAACGGTGACAGTTGGGAATTTGAAACTGCAGATTTCTCACAACGAGCGAAAATCAGCTGTCAGGTCCCTCAAATCTTATACCAAACAATAGTTTTCTGGTACCCTTAAACTCTTTACAAGGGAGAAAAAGTCCATAATATCCTTCCTTAACAATGTCAGTCACAAACCCCGAATTAAACCTAGAGGGAAAAATACAATTACTTTTAAATAAAGCCCTGGATAAAGTCATTGACTCCCTTGATGAGACCATCAATAAGAAACTAGAGACCCTGTCTAAGGCGTGGCCCTCTACAAGTTCACTTCATACTCCGGGGCAAGAAGGGGCAATGAAGGCCCCAAAGAAAAGAGCTGCTCCCGAACCCCCTCAGAAAGGGGCAAAAAAGACAAAAAAGGGACAAGCAGCCCCCTCACGCTTCTTAGGCGGTGACAAGAACAATGCCTCGGGCATTACAGAGGGGCAAGGAACAGGCCCAAGCTCCCTATCCCCATCGATAGCGATGAACCAGTGGAAACAGAAATTGACCTTTCATGCTCCTCTGATTTCGATGCCAATTTTGAGGAATCGGAAGATAAAACAATGGGAAGCTCTGAAGAGGCAAGCAAGGCCTCAGGGTCTAATATGGGCATCGTCGACCCCTTCGGGGAAGACATGTTTGACCCCCTCCTAATTAAACACCTCTTATCACCGGAGTGGTCACCTTCACCCCATGTAGCGGACTACCTTACCTTCTGGTTGAGAAGGGAAATCCCCAAGGAGGTCAGGTCCAGACTATGATCTAAATTCCCACGCCCATCCCTCCCCGACAAGATAGTGATGACCCCGGAACTAGACCCTAAGGTGGTAGCATTTATAGCCAAAGGCACAAAGGACCTGAGAAAGGGAATAGATAAGGGTATCAAATCCTGCCAAGACTGCCTCTTAGACATCATAGGCCCACTAACCAAAATATTCAAATTGGCAGAAAACGCCTACATTGGTGAAACCCCAATAGATTCCAAAGAGCTACGTCAGTGGGTCCAACGGACCATCTGCCTCCTAGGCAATGCTAATACTGCCATCTCCACCGAGCGAAGAAAGGGCGTCCTACTTAAAATAGACCCCAAATTAATAGATTTGGCAGCTAAGGATGGAGGACCCAACTCCCATGGTCTCCTCTTTGGGGAAGACTTTATAAGAGAAATGGTGAAATATGTTGGAGCATTCAGCTCCATTCAAAAATCACAGAGGGACATCAAAAAAGTGTTTCAAGATAGAATTTTTGGCAGGGCGGGGAGAATGCAGGGTCGGTTCCTCGACCCTGGCCAACCCACATCAAGACCCTTCCTGGGCCGTGGTTCCAGGTTTTCGCAGTCAAGTTTCTCTGCCCATCAGCCGTTCTATCCGCAAAGACAAAGAAGCAGCGGAAGACCCTTTAGGAGTGAAAGAAGACAGAGAGGATTTACCACAGGTAAGAATCTCGAAAGACCCTTCAGGTACCCCTACAAAGGTGGGAGGCAGGTTAGCCCTTTTCTCTGGGAACTGGAGCCTGGTGACACAGGACCCGTGGGTGCTAAATACAGTCAGGGGAAACAAGATAGAATTCACAAATACCCCCACCCAAGCAAAGAGACCCCAGGAGATATCTTTCTCACAAGAGGACAAGAAGCTAGTATCCCAAGAGGTGAAAGATTTGTTAGCAAAAGGGGCTATAAAGGAGAGCTTGGAACCGGGGTTTGTCAGCAATATCTTTCTCGTAGAGAAGAAGGACAAAGGACAGAGACCAGTTATAAACCTAAAGAGCCTAAACGAATGGGTAACATACCACCACTTTAAAATGGAGGGGGTCCACCTCCTAAGGGACGTCCTGAGAAAGGGGGACTGGCTAACGCGATTAGACCTAAAAGATGCTTACCTGACCGTCCCGATTTGGCCCCCACACCAGAAATTCCTTCAGTTCACCTGGGAAGGAAAACTCTGGGAATTTTGCACCCTTCCCTTCGGACTGTCATTTGTCATGCTACCACTACTTATCTTACATGCACGTCGATACAGAGAGAGCATGGTAGTGATAACTCCCCTTTGGAGGTCTCAGGCCTGGTTCCCAGTCATCCTGGAGATGAGCATAGACTTCCCCATCCTAATACCACCCTTCAGGGAAATACTCTTAGGCCCAGAAGGAGAATCACACCCTCTCATTGATCAGGGACTACTAGTTCTGACGGCCTGGAGGATTTCAGGAGACAATGGCAAATACCAGGGCTTTCGCCAGACGCTTTTCGACTCGTATCTGAGTCCTGGGCCTCTGGAATGAGGAAGGCATATCGACTGTCATGGAACAAATGGGTTCACTGGTGTCTTCAAAGACACTTCGATCCCGTTTCAACTGATCTAGTTCATGTTGTAAACTTCCTATCGGAATTATTCACGTCAGGCCTTAGCTACAGAACAGTTAACGTTTATAGATCGGCCATAGCTGCAGGACACTCCTTGGTTGAGGGTGTATCGGTGGACCAAAATATACTGACTAAGAAAATTATGAGAAGTATGCAGATCATAAACCCCCAACTGCAAAATACTCTGCTTTATGGGATGTTAGAAATTTTTCACAGGTTATATCTTCCCGGGGCGAATATTCCAACCTGTCTCTTAAATGTCTCTCTTATTAACTTACAGTTTTACTATGCCTGGTATCTCTCAGACGAACTTCAGATGTAAGAGCATTAGATGTCACTAGTAGGGCCTATCAACCTGAGGGAGTTTGCTTTTATCTCAAGAAGAGAACAAAAACTATGTCATCTTCTATCCTTTCTTTCCACAGAATGAAAGATTATGTGTTGTGAAATGCCTAAAAGAGTATGAAAGAAGAACTGAAACCTTGAGGAGAGATGCGATTCAATTATTGTTTTTCCACAAGTGGCCACATAAGGCAGTTTCTTCTCCTACTCTGGTGAGATGGGTGAAAGATGTTATGAGCGAAAGTGGCATAGATGTTTCTATTTTCGGAGCACATTCTCTTAGGGGCGCATCATCCTCCATACCTTTTATTTTGGGTGGAGGGCTCCAAGATATTCTTAGAGCCGCAGACTGGTCGAATGAAAATCTGTTTAAGAACTGTTATTTCAGATCAATCATAAACGTGATTGACAATGTACTTAATACACTTTGAACTTGCATAATATTAGCCTCCGTGTCATGCCATAAAATTTAGATTTTTCACAGCCTGGTGGGTAGAAAATCTGGATTTTATTAAAGACACGGAGGCTAAGATTATCCCTCCACATGTTTCTGTATCCCACCCTAAGGGTTATAGATATATTACCTATTATGTTTTTTTCTGTTTCAGATTAAGATGTCTCCTCCGGGTTGGCTTAATAGAACTCGACCTTTTACCATCAAAGTTTAAGTTTTATTTATATGGAAACTACCTTGTTCACAGCTTATGGAAAGAAGGAAGATGGCTGCGCGTAGATGGACCTTATACTATGTTAGAATGTTGTTTGAAGTTCTATATTCTCTTCAATTGTTGCTGCTGTGAGCTGGCAATAAAGGAGATTTGCATAATCTTAGCCTCCGTGTCTTTAATAAAATCCAGATTTTTATCCACCAGGCTGTGAAAAATCAAAATATTTTCCAGCCTGTCTTCCCGCCGAAAAGGAGGGGAGACAGGATGGGGGCCTGCTCCTGATAGCAGGAGAGGCTGGGGGTCGCATTACAAAGGCTGCAAGGCCTTTTAAGCTCCCCTGCCACAGATGGCTCTTCCTGGCCTGGTGGAGGTGTGACCACCTCCTCCCAGGAAGGCTTTGTTTCTGGGCTCAGGGAGCGAAGGCTCCCACCCCAGGGGTCCAGAAACAGGTCTCGTGGTGGCATGCTGGTGTGTATCAGTCGGGAACCCACCAGAGGCTGGTCGTTTCTCAGGGGCCATCTCTAAGATGCCCTCTGAGTGCATTTTTCATTAAATCCCACACTGGCATCAGTGTGGGTTTAATGTGCTGAGAAGTTTGATACCAAACTTCTCAGTTTTCAGTGAAGCCATTATGGTGCTGTGGAGTTCGTAATGACAAACTCCCAGCACCATATACTCCTAATGGCATTACTGCACTTACAATGTCTAGGAATTGGTCTAGACACTGTAGGGGTACAGGGCTCATGCACCTGTACCCTCACCACTGGTATAGTGCACCCAGCGGGAAGGGTGGCTGGGCTGTAGGCATGGCACACGGGGATGTGTGTCATGTCAACTCTTCACATTTTTTCTGCACCAAACATGCAGCTTGCAATGGCAGTGTGTGGGTGTAAAGGTACAGGGCCTCTAAGGGTGGCACAATAAGTGATGCAGCCCTTAGAGGCCTTCCCTGGCCACAGTGCCCTTGGTACCCATGGTACCTTTTTACAAGGGACTGACCTGTGGCCAGAGAGGTGCCAATTGAGGGTACAAGGTAAAGTTTTTGGGAAAGAACACAGGCCCTGGGAACATGATTTGGCAGGGACCCAGGGCACATCAAGTCAAAGTGTATCAGTAGTTTGGCAAAAAGTGGGGGGGTTACTGCAACAGAAACCCAGCTTCCTACACAAGCTCCCCCACCCCAGCCCAAAGGCCAGGAGACTCCGCCAAACCTGGGAGAGTCTTTCTAGCCTTTCAGGCGATGAAGATTAGAGGAAGTGGTTTGAAAGTTGCAGGGCCTGCTCTGCCTTACATCCTTCTGTCCAGGTCAGTCCCTTTGGGGAGCTGGCCTACCTCAACAGTTTCAGGACCTAATTCCCAATGCTCCTTTCCTATCTATTTAGTGTCTCTACCCCATCTTTTTAGTTTGGTTCAGAGGTGCCTATCTCTGCAAATTCTAACTTAGCTAGTGCAAAACCCAGCTTACCCACAGACGTTACCCACAGCTTGAGTGACCCCACCATGACCAATAGGGCCAGGGGGCCTAACTTGCTATTTGGCAGGGGGCTAGGCCACCATGCCAAGGACAGTGCTGCCATGAAGGCTAACACCCAGCAGAGGCTACTGACAGCTGTCAGTGCCCAGAACCACACCTTTAGCTCTTCACTGGTAGGTGAAGTGGCTAACTTACAGGCTTCTTTGGGTTCTGGTGGCCTGTCTGCTGTTTTAGGGTAGGGGGTCACTACACTTGCTGTTCTGCCAGCTGAGGAGCCACCAGCTCAGGCTGGACAGGTGCCTGACTAGTCAGGTCTTTTTGTTGGCTTGGGGGGACTTCATTAGTGCCAATTTTGGAGTTCTCCCCTACTGGGATAGAATCTCTCTGGCCCACTGGAACTGTGGCTAACAGTTGTCCACCTTTCCTACATTGTCTCATCTTTAACTTTTGGGGCTTAGCTGCACTAACTGCAGGTTCAGCCCCCCCTCCCCCCCAGGTTCCTTGGGTGAGGTCTGGCCCTGGAGCAGTACCTCTCTTTGACTCTGACCAACCTCTGGGTGGTCATTACCAAGGAGACATTCAAGGGGAAGGTCTTTATTGACTACCACCTTTCTCCAACTAAGGGACCCAGCTATTTCTAGGGGCACTACAGCCACAGGCCTAACAGTGACATCCCCTGGGACAGCCCTTACTCTTTTTGTTTCCCCTGGGACATACTGGTTTGAGGGAACCAACCTGTCATGCACCACAGTGTGACTGGCACAGGTATCTTTCAGAGCTGTGGTTGGGATTCTATTCACCAGTAGGTGGTGGAAGTGTCTACTCCCCTCTGAAATCTCCAACTCACCTTTTGGGCCCATTTTCCAGTTGAAGGCTAGGAGGACTTCCTCATCTGAAGAACCACCCCCCAAAGCTACACTGGCAACCCCTGGAGCTACACTATGGGCTGTATTTTTAGGACAGCTAGAGTCTTTGGTGTGGTGTCCTATCTTTTGACAGTTGTGACACCATACCTTGTTGGGGTCCCAACTCTTACCTTGGTACCCAGTTTTAGCTTGTGAGGTGTCTTTGGGCCCACCCTCCTGGACAGGTTTCTGGGGGGCTACCTGGGACTCCTTACTTTTATGTTTAAGAGGTTCACTGTCTTTCCTCTGGGGAGGTTTTGTAACCCCTTTCTTTTGTTCACCCCTAGTCACAATTGTCTTAACCCAATGGTCCGCCTTCTTTCCCAATTCTTGGGGAGAAATTGGACCTAGGCCTGCCAGATACTGATGCAACTTTTCATCAATGCAATTACTCAATATGTGTTCTTTCATAAACAAATTATAAAGACCATCGTAATTTTCCACTTTACTTCCAGTCAACCAGCCATCTAGTGTTTTCATTGAGTAGTCTACAAATTCCACCTAGGGCTGACTCTGGGTTTTCTGAGTCCCCCTGAATCTAATTCTATACTCTTCAGTAGTGAGTCCAAATCCCTCAATCAGGGTGCCCTTCATGAGTTCATAGGACTCTGCTTCTGCCCCACTAAGGGTCAGAAGTCTGTCTCTGCTCTTATCAGAGAACAGTTTCCAAAGGAGTGCCCCCCAGTGAGTTTTCTTCACTTTTCTGGCTTCACAAGCCCTCTCAAAGGCTGTGAACCACTTGGTGATATCATCACCATCCTCAAATTTGGGGACAATCCCTTTGGGGATTTTGGGATCACAGGATCCTTCTTTTTCTACATTTTTTTAAATTGCTGCCACCATTGATGGGTCCTAGGCCCATCTCTGCTCTTTCTTTTTCTAGAGCCTGGAGTCTGGTCTCTAGGTCTAATATTTTGGTCAACCTGGCTAGCTGGATGTCCTCTTCATTGAGGCTGCCCTCAATGTCCTTAGTAGCACCTGACCCACCTGTGTGGGTTCTAGGTGCTGAGAGGTTTATTCTAGGAGTCCGGGCCACTGGGGCCCTTCTCTCCCTATGAAGTGGGGGAGGTTGGTAGTTATCCTCATCTGCTCCTTCTACTTCTTCATCTAATATATCTTTACCAGTCTCAGAAGGATGGTCCTTAGCATACCCTGCCAACAGCTCCTGGAGCTTTTGTTTGGAGGGATGGGACCATGTGACTATATGTTTGATTTTGCATAGAGACCTTAACTCCCTAAATTCTAAGTGGAGATAAGGGGTGAGGTCGAGCTCCTCAACCCGGTCCTCTATGTCATTGTGGTTATTTTCACTAACAGCTGGGTTCTTTTTAAGAGACATTGTTAAAAAAAAAAAAAAACTTCAAACCCCTCTTACCCCTAACTAAAGTGAACTTTTATTTTATAACATTCTAAAGGGACTTAACCAAGGCCCTAACAAGACTTTTAGTAATTTGGAAAAATGTTGTCAATCCAAAAAAATCTGAATTCTAAAGACAGTTTAAGAGTTCTGTCTTGTGATCAGGTGGTAACCAAGTTAGTTCAACAAATGCAACGTTGTATATCCCACAGCTGATCCACCAATGTAGGGAGCTGGCTCTGTATACTATACCAAAATGGGGTATAGTGTGCACAGAGTCAAGTGGAACCCCAAAGGTAGGCAGAGGTAAAAGTAGATCGCACCTTACTCTCTATTTGTGGTGGTGTGGGCGAGCAGTAAGGCTGTATCAGAGGGTAATGTTAAGCATTTGTTGTACACACTCAATCCGCAAATTATGTCACACACTCAGACCAATTTTGTTTGTGTCAAAAATAGTATTAACTTATTTTATTTCTAGAACCAAGCTAAGCCTGGCACAGGTAAGTGAAATAAATGCTTTGCAAAATATTATGCAGTTTTTTCAAGTGACTGCAAGTTCAAATGCAGTTGTTTGAAATACAGGTAAGTCAAGGTATTGAAATTACTGTACAGATTACTTTTTAATCACGTTTGGATTACTTTCTAGATTACTTTTTCTACTCAGTGTGATATGCCTAGATATCACACTGGGACATTTCCTAGAGAAAAGGTAAGTAAAAACAGTTTTGCACAATTGTACTTTTTTAGGTTTCTATACAAATCAACTCCTTTTCATAGACAAACAGTCAATAGGTTCCTATGGAGGGAAATGAAGTTAACGGTTACCAGGTAAGTTACACCCTCAGCAGCACTAGTACAGCCGGGTGCAGAGTGCTGAGGCCCATTGTTATCCAATTGGGGATAGGGGGCCTCCGGTTGGTGGCTGCTTACGAGCAGGCCACTGGGTTGTGGGAACAAAGCTCCTGGTGTTAAGCTCAGGGCAAAGGAGGATCCTGTTTAGCACAAAAAGTGCACCCGCAGCGGCGCAGGGGCGGCTGGGTGCACAGTGCTGTTTTGGCGTCGGGTGCCCTGATGGTTTCAATGGGGATTCTCCGGTTTCAACAAAGACAGCAGGCTCTGGGACAAAGATCTTCTGGAGGTGACCACCGGTTGGAGAGGTAAGTTGGGATGCCTGGGGATGCTGGGACACTGTCGGTTGGGCCACCCAAGGCTGTGGGGCTTCGGGTGCAGGGGTGTCTTTAGGCGTTGGATTTTTCTTACCAGCTCCGGTCGGGGGGAGTCTCCAGAAAAAGGCTGCAGGCTTTGCTGGGAGATTCGAGGCAGGTCAGAGATCACCAGATCTCGGGTCAGAATCGCCGGGGAGACCTCCTCGTGGGGTTGGGCCACTCGGGCCGTGGGCGAGGGATGCAGAGTGGTGCAGACTCGCGGATTTTGCCGGAGCTGGAGTCTGGGGTTGAACTAATTCGGTGTTCATGGGAGACAAAGTCTTTTCTTTGGAAGGCAGGGCAGGTCCTCGGGATTCTTTTTTTTTTAATAAACATATTTTATTGCGTCAAGTGTCAAATACAATGCAGAGCTCTGTAACCCAGAAGCTATCTGCTACAGTCTAAAGTACAAAAAGTTGACATTGACATTTAAAATATACATTTTCAAAAAGAAACAAGAAAACGTAACCAATATAACTCCCCCCATTGCACTATCTCAGCACTGCATCTCACGCACCACCTCTACTCCCACTGCATCATAAAGGTTTCCGCTTAACCACTGGTCCCTTACACCTCAGTCCTGCGTAGTCATCCCAGGATCGTAGCATCTCCAGAGGAAATGGGCTCCAGGGATAGGCCTCAATAGTCCGCCCATCGCTTCCAAATCTTCGGATGTTTTTGCGGGCAACCCCGTGCCTTAAAGATAGGGATCTCCAAACCCATATTGAAATCAAGACCGTTTTTCCATGCTGACAAGGAAGGCGAGGCCTCTGCCTTCCACTTTCGTGCGATATCTCGTTTAGCTAGTGTAAGTCCCAATAGCATTAGGTGGCGTTTATAGATATTTCCCCTGATACCCTCCATTATATGTAGAAGCACTAGTTTAGGCGAGATGGGGAGCTCCCACCCCAACACCTCTGCCAGACAGGCCAAAACCCCCCGCCAGAACTTTGCGAGTGCAGTACACTGCCATACCGTGTGAATTAGAGTGCCCTCTTCCTGACCACAGCGTAGGCAAGTTGGAGATGCCACAAGGCCTGCCCTCCACAGCCTGACCCTTGTGTAATACACCCGGTGTAAATAATTAAATTGGATTAGCCGGAGCCGCATTGCAATCGCAGCCTCCCGAGGGGAGGCCAACGCCTCCGTCCAATCATCTCCATCCAATGGGCCGAGGTCTCCCTCCCACGCCTCTCTAAGTTTATCAAGTGTGGTGGAACAATTCGTCACTAGGGACTGATACATTTTGGAGATTTTATGATCTTGTAGGTCCCCCATGAACAATTTGGCTTCAATAGGGCTAAAATCAGGGAGGGACTCCAGTCCCGTAACACTGGGGAGGATGGCATGCCTAAATTGAAGGTATTTATAAAATTGGGTCTTTGGCATCTGATATTCCTGCTGGAGATCTTGAAAAGACTTCAGGACCGTGCCCCGCATCACATCTCCTAGGGTAGAAACTCCTATGTTATCCCAACCGCGGAAGCCCAATAGAGCAGCTAATTGTGGCAGTCTCCCATTAGACCATAGTGGAGTCTCCTTCGTCAACCTGCCCCACCACCCCATCTTCCGGAGAGCCTGCTTCCACACCTGAAATACCACCCTTGTGGCCGACGGCAGAGAATTACGCAGTGAGGCCGAATATAGGATAGTATGTAAAGTGGTGTTCCCCATGCATCTTCGTTCCACCACATACGCGGGGTCCCTCCTGTCCCCATACCACCATTCATTCAATATCAATAGGTGCGAGGCCATGTAGTATGATTGGACATCCGAGGTGGCCAACCCTCCACAATACGTTGACTGGAAGCAAGTCCGCAGTGCTACTCTGGGTGCCCTCCCTGCTCACAAAAACTGACCCAGAGCCGAGTTAACCTGACGAAACCACGGAGGGGGGATGGGGTATGGGTAATTCTGCAATTGATAGAGCAGACGCGGTAGCGATACCATCTTAAAAATGGCCGACCGACCAGGAATGGAGAGGGGCATGTGAGACCAGACTTTCAGCTCCTCGTGGACCCGCGCCCATACCGGCACTATATTGCAGTCCCAGGACACACTTAATGAATCGGACAGGAAGACTCCCAGGTACTTCACTCCCACTGTAGTAACCTGTACTGCCGAGGCACAAGGTCCCAACTCCGTTTGTTTCCCCAGTATCCACAGAGTGGATTTACAGGGATTCATGAACAGACCCGACGATTCCCCAAAGATTTGCATGATACGAAGCAGCCTCGGCCCTGTCCTGTTAATGTCTGTCAGAAAAAATAAGACATCATCCGCATATAATGCGATGCGGTCCGATAGCCCCTGCGCACACTCAAAGCCTGCCACCTGCGCATCCACCCGCACCCATGCCGCCAAAGGCTCCATTGCCAAAGCAAAAAGAAATGGAGACAATGGACAACCCTGCCGGGTACCCCGTCTAATAGAGAAGGTGAAAGAAGTAGACCCCGCGATACGCACCGATGCCGTAAGGTCCGTATATAACAATTTTAAATAGGACAAGAGGCGTGGACCCATGTTTAAGCGATCTAGAAAGGCAAATAAATACGTCCAACTAAGAGAGTCGAATGCCCTATCCATATCTGCCAATAGGAGTGCAGCTTGCTCACCCAAACCCCGTATAGTGGCAATGGCAATATGCACTCGACGAATGTTGTGCCTCGTCGCTCTCTGAGGCATGAAACCTGCCTGATCTGGATGAATCAGGGAAGTAATATGAGATTGGAGGCGGTTTGCCCAAGCCTTAGCCAAGATTTTAGCCTCTACGTTCAATAATGAGATAGGGCGATATGAAGCGTGTTGGTCTGGGGGTCGGCCCGGTTTATGAAACCCGACCACCTCGGTATGCCTCCAGTCCTGCGGGAGGCAGCCGCGTCCCCGCGACTCCTCCACCACCCTAAGGAGATGGGGCCCCAATTTCATGGAATATTTCTTAAAGAACTTGCATGGGTATCCATTAGGGCCCGGGGCTCTCCTGGAGTTTAAATCTCCTAGAGCTGTACACAACTCTTCCTCTGTAAGCGGAAGGTCCAGTTCCGCCCGGGCCTCATCGTTGAGGGTCCGGGGCGGAAGATCCCCTATGAAGCGGTGTACCATATCTTCTGGTAGGGATTCCTTAGGGGTGTATAGTTCCGCAAAATAATGTGCAAAGCTCTCCGCAATCAAAGAGGGATCCCCGAGGGTGGTCTGCCGAGCTGCGGAATGGCCGCTAGTTGAGCGAGCTCCGCCGGCCGAGATAAAATCCTTCACTAATCCGCACAAAAAGAGTGGACCTATGGGACTGTAGCTGACCTGTGGGTCTGCCTGGTGGCCTGAGAGATAAGCGGTCGGATATCGGAGCCCCGGTTGTACCGGCGCCGTGCACTGTGAGGGTGTGAGCGGGACCAACCCGCGTCGCGCACTGGAGGCGGCGGCATCGCAGAGGCGAAATCGACCCCGAGGATTCCCGGGTGCCCGAGGCCGCACACCTGAACAGAGCGCGCGGTGCCCCTGTCCCGAGAGCCTGCAGCCCGGAGACTGGCCTTACAGGCTGCCGTGTGTGGAGGTGGGTGCACGACATAACACAGGCGGACTCCGGGGGAATTGGTGTGCCCTGCCTTCCAGGTGGAATCCGTGGGAGGTGCCAGTGGGTGCACGAGTGCAGCGGAGACCCTGCATGTCGGTTTGAGGCGCTGTGTGGTGTGAGGAACCGGGGTGTCGGCATCTGGAGACCAGATCCTGGGAGCAGCGGGGTGTCCTAGGTGACGCCGAGGGAAGGGAGGAAGGCGCACTGGGGCCCCTGTTGTCAAGGGCGCGAGATCGCGGAGGCTCGAGCCGCCATTTTGAAGACCTGATAAGGAGGCCTGATCAACCGCCGTGTACAGCTAGGTTTGGTGACAGGAACGGAGGGTGAACCTACCGGCTACGACATAGGCGAATAACCTGGGTACACACCCTTTACGGGGTCCGGACATTGTGTGTGGCGTGAGCCTTTCACGAGGGCTGCAGAACTGAGCGGTAGCCTGTGTAGCCGACAAATGTGCTGCTGTGTCTGCTAACTGGCAGAGGAGGTCCGTGTTGGTACAAGGAGGCGGGCTGTGGGGGCTCCACGAGGGGAGCGCCGGATTTAACTAACAGGGACTATTGGTGTGCCTGGTTGGTGACACCGCTGTGGAGACAGGACCAGGAGCGGCCGTGGTGGGGGAACGCGCGGTGCTCAGCTGTGTGGCACCTGCTGGTGTACATAAGCCTTGGCATTGGGGGTCTCCCTGGTGGGTCGGCCGGCCCCCCTCCCGCACTCTGAGGTCATGGGCAAACAAGATGCCCAACAGCCCAAATTGACATTTGAAAACAAGAGGGCCACGCGACAGACGGAGTCAGAGCCTGAAACAAGCTCGGACAGAACTTCTGACACGCCACTGGAGGACCAGGGGGAAGACCTGCGGTCTCTTATGTTGGAAATGCGTTCCAGCCCCCGTAACATCGACACAAAGCTGGACACCCTCACGGGACAATTGGACGCTGTTAAAAAGCAGGTGGAGACCCACGAGACCAGGCTGGATGTGCTTGAGAATAGCAGCACAGAATTCCACGAATTCCAAACAGAGACCAAGGAACAACTACTGCACATGGACAAGCTGTTGGGGATAATCCGTGCCAAAAATGAGGATTTGGAAGCTAGGTCGCGGCGCAATAACCTGCGCATAACTGGTATACCGGAAACGACGGCCATGTCCAAACTGGAGTCGTATGTTACGGACCTGCTTCATGAACTGTTCGACCCCCACCTGTCCAACGTGTTTGCGGTGGAAAGGGCGCATCGATCCCTGGGCCCTAGACCGCCGGTGGGAGCACCTCCTAGACCCATATTGGCAAAAATCTTGAACTATCAGGACCGAGACCACATCCTCAGGCTGGCGAGGGAAAAAGGGACTATCTCACATAAGGGAAACACCATCTCCTTTTACCCTGATTTCACGCCTGCCGTGCAAGCAGCACGGCGAGAATTTTTGCCCGCAAAGCGCCTCCTGCTTCAGGCCCAGATCCCCTACTCCCTGCTGTACCCGGCCAAGCTGAAAGTAGCATATGATGGTACTGCGCACTATTTCACGGATGCTAAGTCGGCTCTGAAATTTGCCAAACACGTGGGAGGAGCACGGAACAGGAAAGGCCCCGGATCCCCGGATTTGCCGGTTGCTCGACTCAGCGACAACGATTGAGACTGGTACTGTACTGCTCTGCTATGCAGATTTGGGGTGGGATGAGGCTCAGCTGAGATACTGCGAACATGATGTGAGTTTTTGGACCCCTGGGCAGTTGGTTCTGGTCCGGGACAGAGCTGCTGGGGAGTTCCCACGGGTGAACTGTTAGTAGGTTGGAAGGGGTTCACTCTGCAGTATTCTTGGCCACCCTGTTACTTACGGGGGAGAGAGCCGGTGCCACCACGCCTCCATGGGAGAGCTCCCATTAAGAAGTTCTGTTGTTATACGGTTGGGGATGGGATTTCTGCAACCTGATTGGGGGGTTGGAGTGGGAGGTGGGGAGGTAGGGGGGGTTGTTTTATTATTTGTTTGGGAGGTCGGAGTGGGGGGGGGAGGGAGGGGTTATTTTTAGGTTTGCCAGCACTGCGCCCTTAAAGATGCATGAGAGTCAGTCTACGACAATACTTGGGTTCCAGGGATGGTCACCGCCCGCCCAGCTCCACTGCGAAAGCACCAGGTCACTATGTCCGCATTAAATTTTCTCACATGGAATATCCGTGGGTTAAACGATGGCAGGAAAGCCAGATTGGTCCACTCTTACCTCACTAGGCATCACGTTGATGTGTGTATGCTGCAAGAAACGCATCTCAATATTACTCCATCCCCTAGACTGAAACATAGCCGGTGGGGAGCGTCATACTCGTCAGTTTACTCCAACTATGCCAGAGGGGTGGCGGTTCTGATTAGAAGGGGTCTAGATTGGCGGGAAGGACTGACACGATTAGATCCCGAGGGCAGATTTGCTATAATACAGGGATGTTTGAATGGGAATGAGGTGGTGCTAGTTGCAGTCTACGGCCCAAACTCTGACTCACCCGAATTTTTCCAACAGCTATGGGCCAAGGTGAAAGCCACTAACTGCGAAACAATTGTTTGGGGAGGGGATTTTAATTCTATACTAGATGACAAGCAGGACCGGAGGGGGACATCTAGGGCACTGCATCCGGCGGCTAGTACAACTTTGAGGGCTATAATGGAGGATGGGGATTTGGTAGACATTTGGCGGCACCTCCATCCCGGGGTTCGTGAGGGCACATGCATCACTGAATACCATAAAGCATGGTCCAGACTTGATTACTGGATGATTTCCAGAGATGTGGGTGCGGGAGGCGTCGCACTGCCCTAGGTCTCTTTCCGATCACGCGCCTTGCCTGTTGCGGTTGGACATGCCCAACACCACTCAGCGGGTATATTCATGGCGGTTGCCGCAGGACGCATTGTTAGACGAGGCCTTTAAAGAGGAAATCAGAGGGGACATAACAGATTACTTTACACTGAATTCAGGTTCTGTCGACTCAGTGGCCACTCTGTGGGAGGCTATTAAAGCTGTGGTGCGAGGACACTGCATCGCACGACAGGCGGGGGTGTTGAGAGCCATTAGAGGCACATTGGAGCGGCTTGAGAAACAAAGGGCCTGGAATATCAATTTTACTCCAATGGGGATTCAGGTGTCCTGGCAGCTATTAAAGAAAAGATGCTTGAATTCGAAGAAGAGGCTGCAAGGGAGGTTAAGTTTCTTGGGAAGCACGTGCAGGCGAGGAGGTACGGGGAAGGGGATAGACCTGGGAGGACACTGGCTGCTATGCTTCGCCCCCCACGCAACACCACATTTGTCCATACACTCACTAAGGCAGATGGGTCAAACATTAGAGGACAGAGGGACATCTTGGACGCCTTTTCGGGCTTCTATCAGGGGCTGTATGCTACTACGCAACATTCCGCACCAGAGGGACTACTACCATTCCTGGACTCCCTGGAATTGCTGTGGTTAAGTAAGGGACACAGGGACTATCTAGACGCTCCCTTCACGGTAGAAGACATAGCCCGGGTCATCAAAAATCTACCTTCAAACAAGGCTCCAGGTTCTGACGGTCTGACTACTACATTTTACAAAACGTATGTTGAGGAGTTAGCGCCCAAACTGTACGAGATTTACGAGGAGGCTTTGGAGTCTGGGGTGCTGCCTCCGTCGATGCGTGAAGCGATCATAGTCACTCTGTTAAAACCAGGTAAACCGGAAGATGAATTAGACTCCTAAAGGCCACTATCCCTAATAAATGTGGATGTTAAAATATTCGCGAAGTTGATTACCAATAGGCTACAGCCCTTGCTCCCTTTGGTTGCACGGCCGGACCAGTCGGGATTTATCCCGGGTAGGTCCACTTTGCAGAATCTGAGGACTCTGTTTTCAGTGTTACACTATCTGCACCCCGAGGTTCAGGCAGCAGCAGTGTTTTTGGATGCAACAAAAGCATTTGATACGCTGGAGTGGCACTACCTTTTCACAATTCTAGAACGCATGGGATTTAGTCCACTTTTTCTAAACTTAGTGAAATTACTCTACATGAAGCCTATGGCGCGAGTGAGGGTGAATGGTCTCCTCTCCGAACTCTTCACTATCTCGCGCGGGACGAGACAGGGGTGCCCGCTGTCCCCATTGCTTTTCGCGATAGCAATGGAGCCCCTCGCAGCGCGAATCCGGCAACATCACACTGCACGGGGTATTGGCTTCAGCGCCCGGAGTCTCTTGATATCACTGTATGCCAATGATGTGACACTGTACATCTCTGACCCGGGGGTCAACTTAGATCCCATACTGCGTGAATTTATTAGATTCGGAGGCCTCTCCGGTGTCTCCATAAACTGGGCGAAGTCCGTCATATTCCCGCTGACAGACAATACGGCCTGTGGTGCCTCCGAGTTCCCACTTAACTGGGCGGTGGAGCCCGTGAAATATCTGGGCGTTTGGATAAGTAGGGATCTGCAGGAGCTGTGGAGACTGAATTACGGATGTGCTATGACCTGGCTTGAAGGGAAGATTGCTGCTTGGGCGGGGCTCCCGCTGTCACTGGCTGGACGGATAGCACTAATAAAAATGGTCGTGCTGCCGAAATTTTTGTATTTGTTTGTGAATGTCCCCATTGTGCTTACTCAGGCCTTTTTTCAGTCCCTACGTTCATTGTTAATCTTGCTGACCTGGGCGGGCGGACAGGCCAGGATCTCGTGGGAGCTGCTCACACTCCCTTTGCGGCAGGGGGGCTGGGGGCTCCGGACATGAAGCTATATGCCTGGAGTGCGCAGGCTCAATTTTTACACTATTGGGTGCACCCCACCCAGTTTCAACCCCATGTGGCCGTAGAGGGTGATTTGGCTAAACCATTGCCGCTGAACGTGGCGCTTTATGGTGAATACAAACGCCCGCGGGAGGGAATAGATACAGTGGAGACGCTGAGATGGGCCTGGCAGAAATTGAAGGAGAGGGCGGGAGCAACCACCCTATACGCTCCGTCCATTCCCCTAGCTAATAATCCGATGCTCTTCCCAGTGGGGGAGGGAATAGAAGCGGGGCTAGCGCGTTCCATGGGTTTGGTCACATTTGAAGATTTGTATCCAGATGGGTCGTTCCGACTGCCCCCAGGAGTGGGGGACAACAGACCGGTGGGCTTTGCTGAACTATTTGCATATCATAAACTAAAACTAGCTTGTAGATCACTGCATACTGACTTCCCTAGCGCTCCACCCACGTTGACCGCTCTGGAGAATGTACTTGCTACTGCATCACCACGTAGGCTAATTACTAGGATATACAACCACATACAGGTGTCAGCCCCCATTTTACAACCCACGGCGCTGGCGGCGTGGAACGCGGAGCTCCCGGTCCCACTGTCGGAAGACCAGTGGCTTTACTACTGTGGCCAATTGACTGCGCTTTCTCCCAACTACAGGCTTCGTCTCATACATTTTAAATTTATTCACAGAGTTTATCGAACGCCCGAAAGGTTGCACCATATAGGGCTCCGAGACGATGCTGGCTGTTGGCGATGCGGGATAGCCCTAGCGGGATTCCTGCATGTTGCATGGGATTGCCCAAGACTGGAGACATACTGGAGGGAAGTCTGTGATATAATAATGCAAATCACGGGAGTGGATGGAGAACCCAACCCTTTGCGGGGCTTGCTTGGTTACGTCAAGGACACACCGGTGCAGTATAGGAAACTACACGCCATGTTATTATTATATGCGAAAAGACGTGTTGCTATTCATTGGGGAGGGAGAAGAGTCCCAACAAAAACTGACTGGCTCAGAGATGTGGCCTTTGGCCATTCACAATTGACCACGTTCTGGGAGCTGATGCCCTCGGCGTCTAGGCCACGAGATATTTGGGAACCATTTGTGGAGTGGGCTTGGGAACACCAGGGTCAGACAGCACAACCGCCAGAGCAGGTATGACAGGGTGAATGCTTCAGCACGGAGGGACCAAGGCCAATTGCAGCAGCAAACGGATGGGGGGAGGTGGGAGTGGGGAAATCAATGTGATGGATGGGGACAGTTTGTCCATGGGTTCCTGCTGAGACGCCACAGAAAGATGGAATGTTCCGGATGAGGCAGGGATGAGCGATGCCGTAGGGGGGAGACTGGGTGTGGGGCGGGGCGGCGTGGGACCCTGTTATATGCAAAGTGTACGAGACTGATATTATGTCATGTAAAGCTAAAATATACAAGGACCAGTGGGCGATATGTCTGGCTCTGTTGTATTGTATGTTTTGTTGTTGAAAATGTCAATAAAATAAAAAAATAAAATAAAAAAAAAGAGGGATCCCCGAGGATCTTTCCATCAGGTCCTGATATACTGGGAAGAACCAGGGGGCACAAGGCCCCCTGGCACAGACGATGGAGTAACTTGCTAGACTTATCCCCCCTCTGGTAAATCCTACTACGGGACGCCAACCACGCCAATCAGGCCTCGTCCATTAAAAGATCGGCATGTGTCTGTCTCGCTATCAGCAACTGACGGCGCGCCAGGCCTCCCCCTTCCTCCCTGCTGTCCCGCTCAAGATCCATGATATGGGCCTCTGACCTCAGCAGCGACTCCTTCCGGGCTCGACGTGCCGCAGAGCAATACAAAATGTCCATGCCCCGTATAGTCGATTTCATTGCCTCCCATAAGGGTTCAGCTGCAGCCACCGACACAACGTTAAAATCCAAATATTGGTCAATTGCCTGCCCTCTATGTTCTCTATCCTTCTCATCCTGCAAATTCCAGGGGGCGATACGCCATCGAAAGGGTGGCTTCGCAGGGCCCAGTTGCATCATAAGTGCAACCGGGGAATGATCAGATAGTCCCCTCTGGAGAATTTCTGCAGCCCTCACCCTACCAGCTGCATCTGACGGCACAAATATATAATCCAGTCTAGAAAATGATGCGTGTACTGCTGAGAGATATGTGTAGCCCTGTTCCTCACTATGCAGCCTACGCCAGGAATCTACCCAGCCCAATCCTGACGCCAGGGAGTGTAGTTTTGTGGTTTGACAGACAATGGGTTGTCCACCCTGTCTCCATCTATCCCTAGCCATATCCATCACATCATTCCAATCTCCCCCTATAATTGCCAACCCATCAGGTATGTCCACCCACAGGGTCGTAAGACGCTCAACCAATGTCCAGGACAATGGCGGGGGGGGCCTAAACACTACCCAATACCACCTGTTCCTCATATATAGTGCCCTTGATGAAGACATACCTCCCTTGAGTATCTGCCCACGTCTTGGAATGTTTATATGGGACCCTTCGGTGGATGAGAATGGCGACTCCCCGGGATCCCTTCGTGAACCCAGCATGGAACACTTGAATGTAACCATATCTATGAAAGCATAGGGCCTTTGTTCCCATGAGGTGCGTCTCCTGCAGCATCAGGACGTCTGCCCGATAGCGTTTGGCCTGCTGAAGTATAGCCCCCCTCTTCACCTTATTCAACGCACCTCTGACATTCCAACTCACAATCCGGAGATCTCCTGCAAGAGTCTGCAACCTCGCTGTGGGGGCGGCCATCTATAACGCCGGTAACATTAATGATCAAGACAATAAACAACCAGTAAGCAGGCAGTGGTTCAAATAACTGGTGATGCAGTGCAAATGAATAGTAAGAATACCCCAGGTCATGATACATAAAACAATTATCATCTAGTGTGCAATTGGTAGCCCTACATAGCAGTGTTCCAGTGCAAACGAACAACGTAAACACCCCAACTGCCCCCCTCCCCCACCCCCAATACCTCAAAACTACTGAAGTATCTGTCGCGGCGAAGGTGGCCTGCGGGCCCCAACGGGAGCCCCCCGCCAATGGATCCCCCGAAACCCACCCATAGTCAACGGGCGTTCCCCCGGACTATTGAAAGTCAAGCAAGGGTACTAGCCCCTACTCTCGCTTCGTCGGTCAGAGCGAATAATCCAAGAGTTCCCCAGCTGAGAGTTCCATTGTGTTTACGAGGCCGAATTCCCTGGCCGAGGCGCCGAGGCAGATCTGCTGGAGTCACCACGGGACTGAGAGCGACGTCTGGATCTCGATCTCCTGGTCCCCTTAAGTTTAGACTTGGGTGGTTTACGAACCACCTCGCTAGACGAAGAATCCAATTCCATCCTGGGCGGCGTGTGCGGCCGGACCTTTACTGTTTCATCCATCCAGTTAAAGACATCTTCGGGTGACTCAAAAAATAGTGTCCGTGACTGGTATACCATTCGCAATCTGGCGGGATACAAGAGAGCATACGGTAGCTTCAACTCTCTGAGGCGGGCCTTGGCCGCCATAAATGACTGCTGTTTCTGCTGAACCAGTCTGGTATAGTCCGGGAATATGAGGATACGAGTGGTCTCAAATTGAAGGGGTTCTTTAAGTCAGGCCTGTTTCAGAATAGCGTCCCTGTCGTGATAATTTAGGATCTTTGCAATGACGGGTCTGGGTCCCGGGGGCGGCCTCTGCATAAGGGCTCTGTGGGCCCATTCAATAACAAAGCAACGCAACATCGATTCCGGGGGAAGCCAACTTACGAGCCACCTGGTCAAAAACTGTTCCATGTCTCCCCCCTCACATCCTTCAGGGAATCCCACAAAACGCAGATTACTTCTCCTGGCCCTACCCTCTGCGTCTTCAACCCTTGAAGCCAGGCCTCTGGTAATAGTTTCCAACGTCGCCACTTTTTTCTTCAAGGTGGTAACCGAGTCCTCCACCTCTGAAACCCTAGTCTCAGCCTCGGTAATTCGCTCCGTCGCCTTCCGCAGATCCTGTCAGAGGAGTAGAACTTCAGAGCCCACCTCCCCAATTTTAGTTTCCAAGGCGGTTCTGGACTGCGTGATTGCCGCCATGAGGGCTGCGTTATCCAGGACACCACCCTGTGCGCCCCCCTGGTCAGTTGCGGAGGCTCCTGGTCCGGTGTAGCGATCCATCGTGCTTTGTTTAGCAGAGCCTCCTGTCGGCTTATCTTTCGTCATTATAGCGTCAAAGCTCCAATCCCGTTAAGTAACGGCAAGACAGGCCCCCAAACGGGATCCCGGGCCAAGCTATATCAACAGAGTCCAACAGACACAGGCCCTTATCCTGCACGGTACCACCCCGCAGTAGCCGGTTCCAGTATGACGACTCCTGAGGAGGTAGAACTCGGGCGAAGAGCTCCCGCCCACAAGCCGCACCAGGCGCTCACCTGGCCGCTTCCGGGCTGCGCCCTCCTCCGGTCCCCGGGGTGTCGCCCGACCTCCCTCGCGGCCCGACCCGGCTGCCGAGATTCAGCGAGGAGATGCGGGGGGGAGAGGGAACCAAAGGCCCCACCAGAGATGCCCCGGACTGCCAGGGATGTCACACCCTCCTCCTGTCCCCGGCGTGGCCGCCCAACCTCCTCGTGCGGCCCGATCCGGCCGCCGAGATTCAGCGAGGGGATGCGGGGGGGAGGGAGGATCAAAGCACTCACCGGACTGCCACCGAGAATTCCCGCACTCGCAGGCACTGCAAGCGCTGCAGCCCCCGTTTCAAGGCTGCCTCCAGGGGCCCAATCAATGTCCTGTCAGGCTCTCCTCACTCGAAGCACGTTCGCGCTTCAAGCCTGTCGTCGGCAGCTCCGGCCGCCGCCCAGTCGACTCCACCTTGAGCTCTCTTGCCGGGCCTCCAGGCCGCGCAACCCAGCAATCACCTCCAAATGACGCGATCTCGGCCAACTTTTCGATCACCGCGTTCCCCACCGGATCCTCTCTCGCTACGGGGACTTTTCAGCGAGAATAGCGCTGACGAGGCAGGATAAATGTCAGATGTTGAAGACTGGCTCAGCGGAGCTCACCTAGTGCGCGTCCACCATGCTGGATCGCTAGGCCATGCCCCCCTAGGTCCTCGGGATTCTTGAGGTTGCTGGCTGCAGGACACACCAGAGTTTCGCTTCTGCAGGTTGGAGGTGTGGACAGGCCGGTAGGGTTGGGGCCAAGTCAGTGGGTGTCTTCCTCTTCTTAGCTTCGGCACGGCTGTTCGGTCCTTCTTCTTCTTCTTTTCTTCTTGGTCGTTGCTTGTTTGACTTCTTGGTTCAGGGCTGCCCCCTAAATACTGTATTTAGGGGGCGTTTTAGGGGTCTCGAGGTCAGTAGCCAATGGGCTACTGACCTTAGGGTGACTACACCCTTGGTGTGCTCACCCCACATGGGGGAGTGAGCACAATCCCTAATCCCGATTGGGGAGACCCTGCCATCTGCAAGATGGCGGGCACTGAAGAGTGGGCTTCACCTCTCCTCCCCCACGTGAGGGGTGGGGTTGACGGAGGCGGACACACCTCCTGGGCGGCTAATTTTGCTGCACTCGGGTCGTAAACTGGTTCTCAGGAGGCGGAGCTTTAGTATTAAAAGTTCCGCTGACTGCAGTGTAAGTCAGGTGAGGCCTTGCAGTTCCAGGGCCTCGTGTAACTTCACCTCTAGGACACCCCCTACGGACATGGAGTGGTAGCCCCTGTTACCAAGTTCGAAGGACTCTACTTAGGCTGAGCGTAAGATTCGATCTCTGGAGAAGTTTCTGTTGGCTGCCACCTCAATAAAGGCATCTGTATCAATCCAACATCTGAGCTGGTGGAATTCTCAGTGAGGTAATCCTGAAAGAGTTCACGTTGCATCTTGCACTTTTTTTTTGTGACATTTTCTTCTTCATGGTCCAGATCACCATATGGGACACAGCGTGGCTGCTGCAAGCAAATGGGATTCCGCAGTGTTACACCACCTGGATGCTTACCCGTTCCTTCCTGATGGTGCCTAGGGACCACGTTGGAAACCCAGAAGTGTGGACAAGCCAGAGAGGAAGCCGTACCGGAGACATTCGTAGGTGACATCATTAGGAATGAATGTGTGATTTAACTGCCTGCAAAGCACCCACATGGTGTTTTGCTAGTTAGCGGTGGGGCGGCCTTTGTCCCAGTGTCACCTCACATTTCCACCATGGTCAAATGCAAGGCTGCAGGCGTTTTTGTAGTGGTTGTTGCACCAGCACCTGCCAAAAGTACCTCAGTTGACCATATGCTAGAGAGGTGCAGTGGGCGTCATCCGCAATGAAATAGCCCTTACCAAAAGAAGGCTATCTATTAGCCTTTGCTTCACACCCACTAATGAGTTGGCTAGTAGTAGCTCCTCTGCTCCGCCACCCCTTCCGGCCACTTATATAGTTTTATCAGACTCAAGCCCGTCCATGACAGTAGTAAATACCACTAGCTCTTGATCCCCGGTTGCTAAGCAAACTAAAGGATAGGGGGGCAATGTCTTCCGTGTAGAGGAGTCTAGCCAAGGGAGGCTCAACTTGGACATCAACTCTTACAATCTATTCCAAAGTCTCTTATGGGCGATTGTTGTAAAAGATTTTCAACGATTTTCCAAGCGGAACTATCTCCAATTCTGGACAGATTGAAAAGTTTTTGAAATCCAGATCAAGGTCCTCCCTCCACATAATAACGCTGTTATCTCCAGGAATGTTTCACCAAGTTCGGAACAAGTCTAGTTTCTGAGGTGGGACGTAATTCTGAGTCAGATGCTCTTTCATCTAATGCAGGATGGTTGGAAAAAGGACTCCCCAACGAGCCTTTCCCCCGCAGCCTCAGACCTTGGGGGTTGAAAGGGTCAGCCAGAGGGTGGCTTTTAGCACCGACATCACTTGTTCTATGGCACCTTCATTTATAACCTCCAATGGTCAGGTTGATAGAGACCAGGCAGGAGGGCTTAGAAGTACATTGTCTCTTGGCAGGGGTTCTGCGTCTTTCCCTAAGTTTGTTACTATAAACCTGGCAGCATGTTCTTATCTGGTAACACTTCTAGGTGTCCTATAAATCCTACATGGTCAATCTGAGACCTGTAAACAACTTACCAATAAGGTTCTGAACTGGTTGGGTAAATGCAAAGGTTTCTCTTTGCGTGAAGCACCAGGGATTATTATGAGATGCAGGGTGGATTGGATCAATGAGTCCCCAAATAACAATGAGGGAGACTGGCCCACAGATTACTGGCTTATGATCCTGGCTGGGATCACATAGAGAGGAAGAGTGTAATGGTTATTTTTTTTATAAATCTCAATTTGTTCTTGGCCATGCTAGTCCTTTCTTTGCCCCAGTATCAAGGAGGCCTTTAGTCTCTCAGAGATGTTGTCCCTATTCCAACCAGAAGTCTGTTTCTTCAGTGGGTACTAACAACAATGCGGATTTAGTGGGCCTACTCATGGAAGTCCCTTTAACCAATCGCGACAAGGTTTTATCCAGTTGTAACCAAATTGACTGACTTCATCTTCCTTCTTCAGGGGTTATAGGTGAGTCTGTTACTCACTCCTCCTGTGTAGAGTTAAATCATTCCGGTACTGAAAGGCACTTTAGCAAGTCTGCAATCTCTTTTCCATTGATTAGTTGGAATATTGCCAGTATCTGCTCCAAGATTGGCAACCCAAACTGGATGGCGATTATTTGCTGATATGACAACCTGTTTCAAGAGACCTGGGCTATAAATCCTTTATTGTGTGAGGGCTTTGCCTGCTTTTACATTGCTGCTGCTCCTTCTCCTCCTGGGCACGCTAAAGGAGGCCTCTCAATCTGGGTTAGTCTATTGCTTCAAATTTCGGTTGAATAGAATACTGATTGCTCCGCCTTTCAAGCAGTGTTACTTAAGGATTCTAACAGTTCATTTTATTTGATTAATTTTTGCAACCATGATTGTTCAAATGCACCTTGTGGTAATTTTGCCAAATTATTCTCCTTCTAATAGGAGCTTAAGGATCCTTGATATGGTGGACTGGCCCAGCTGAATTGTATCATTTGTGGTGACTTTAGCACTAAATTAACAAGAAACACTGAACATTTGGGGGAACTGACCACAATTGATCATGTGGAAGATTCAGATCGTAGAGGTTCCGAGCTGGGATTATATGTAGCAGCGGGCAATTTTGTCAATGTTATTCAACTCTTTGACAAAAGTAGACACCATGTGCCATTGTAGGGGCTGCTCCTCTATTATTGATTACATTTTTTCCACACATAACTTGTCCTATATTTTTTCTGAGGGTTAAATGCTAGATACAAATTAGGATGATCACAAAGGCTTGGTGTCAGTAGGGCATTTTCTAATTCAAAAAGATGCTCACCATAATAGGCAATTGCCCCCTCCGACTTCTTCTAATGATGGTCATAGGCTATACTGGTTTTTACCGTCTCCAGAGTCTTTTTTGGCCTCTCTCATTGTTAAACATCTTGACATCTTTCAGGTCTGTCTGTCCGAGGATATTGGGGGTGGGGTATCCAAATAGCCCTATTTTGAGAAGCTTGGTTATTGTATAAAAGAGAGTTTAATGAAGCCCGTGAAGTTTGTCCCAGAGCGGGCCAGTTGGTGTAACACCTAGTGTTCCATAGCTAATCGTAACCTCAGGAAGGCTCTTGCGGCAAAGCCCAGGATTCAGGACTTGGTTATAGTTGCACATAAATATAAGAATGTGCCATTAAAAAAAAGAAAATAACTTTTTGAGGAGGACTGGGTTAAGTTGGAGGTTGTAGATTCTCACAGGGATAGTAAAAGGTTCTGGAAGATAGTCAAGGGATTCCATCAGAAGACAGTCACGTCAAATACTCTGCATTGCAGCATCTCTAGTAGGGAGTAGGTTTCCCATTCCCGGTACATTTATCAAGCATTGGAGGGCGGCGACTTAACATAGCTACTAGCAAGTAGGCTGGAGGTAGCCGCTTGTTTGTTGTTATCAATCCCTGAAGTTACCCTGGCTATTAAGCAAAGCACGGGGGGTAAGGCACAAGGGCCCCACAGTATGCCTATTGATTTGATTAAGTGTAAACCTAAGATCTGGAGCCCCTGGCCTACAAATGTGTTTAATATTTTCTTGAGCAATAGGCTACCTATGTCTTGGGCACTGTCAGTGATTGTACCGATTTTCAAGAAAGGGGATCCAAATGCCCCTAGATTCTAGAGGCCCATTTCTTTACTCGATAGTACGGTAAAGATCACAGGAAGAGTTGTGATTTTGTGACTTAGATTATGGGGTTAAGAAAATAATATCATTATCCCTGTCAGTTATGGTTTTAGGGCTGGGTACAGTGGAGCAGTGCTTGAATTTACATCTCATTTTGGTTAAATACAATCTTGCCAAGCGCTGCCCCTGTACCTCGATTTTATGGGCCTGTCTAGCACCTTTGATTGCGTCAATCGAACAAAGTTGTGGCTGTTTTTGCTGGATTTGGGGGTTGATATTTCATTGGTCTGCTTTTCTTCACTCCCTTCATGCTAATTTGGCTGCCAAAGTACTCTGGGGTGAATTGTCAGACCCTTTTGACCTTTCTTGGTGAGTACTCTATGGCTGTATCTTTGCCCCCATATTGTTTACTCTTTACATTAATGAGTTCATTCCTAAATAATAAAGGCCTCTGACGATATCCCTATGATGTGGGCTTCACGTGTCCTGCTTTGCTATACGTGGATGACACACTATTAATTGCCCTCACACCGAATGCCCTCCGTAAGTTTGTGGGTTCTTTCGTATTGTTTTTATGTGAATTAGACCTAGTCACGAACTTCAGTAAATCCCACATCATGGCCCGAGAAAAACTGACATTTTAATTTTTCAAATTGGCCATGGTCAGTAGTTTCCCATATTTAGAAAATCGTTTTGACTCTTCGGGTACTTGGCACACCCAGGTTAGAAATGTTCGCTTGAAAATGTCTAGGTCAACAGGTGCAATATTTAACCTGCTGTAGCCTCAAGGGCGCACGAAAATGTTGAATTTACTGTTAATCTACAATGCTCAGTGCGTCCCTGCTGCTTTATATGGGGCAAATATGTGGTTACTCCAATCCTGCCCAACTCCGAATTGAGGAAAATCGGATGTGCAGATGCCTCCTTCCTGTTCCACCTGCCAGCTCAGGCCATATCCTGCATTCGGAGCTGCAGTGCAGTCTATCTCTGACTTTGTGCGTCTTGCTCCACTGATGCTTTGGGTATCTGTTTGAACCTGTTAGGAAGCAGGAATGAACAGAGAAATCAATAAAGACTGCTTATCCTGTGAGTATGGGCGGAGGTTACCATGGCTAGCCTATGTGAAGGACTCAGTAATTAAGATAGGTTTTCCCTGAGTTCTTTGACACAACGAGTCTCTTTTTAAGATTCTTAGAGTATTGTCAATCTGAGAAGCTAAGGGACAAAGTAGCTAAAAGATCTGCCTCTGTGTCGCTAATTCACCTCAGGGGAATCAGCGACAGTTCTGTTTTTAGATTTCCCTTTAACTCTGTGGGAAAGGTCTCTGCTTTTCTGGTTTAGGGCGGGGTTAGTTTGGGGTTTATTACGTTTTCCTCTTGGGTCAGATTTGTCCAGTTAGTCCATGTGATGACGTGTCTTCTCAGTCATTATTACATTTTATGTTTTTTTGTAAGTATCTTAAACTGTATTTTAGCTTACATTTAAAGCCCTTTAAATTTTTTGGGGATCCAGACAGTGCCAAATATCCTTGCTTTATCTGCAACGTTTCGATAATGTTGAAGTATGTGTCAGGGTTAGCAGCGTTTTAAAAGCAGCAGTAAGAACACATAAATCAATGGAAAGTTAAAGAAATGTGTTATAAATTGTCATTATTTGTATTTTGCATTGTGCATCTTTGTAACTTCATGCAGGCTGTTTCTCTTTGCACAATAGACATGCACTTTGCTATGACTTGCGGAACTCTATTTTATAATATTAATTATGATGTGCTTGTGATTGTACTTTTATGGTTTTATCTAAAGTCGAATAAAGTATTGTTTTCATTGATAGTATTAACCATTGTTAAAATAACAAAATACTGTTACTACAGATTTTACTGTATTATGCCACATAGTTTGACTTTCTTGCTGCATAACTTTCACAGCCCTTCTTTATAAATCAGTCTCAGCTCCTACATAATTCCAGTGGCCCTGATTATGATGTCTGCAAGAAACCTAAACGGTGCTTTTAATTTAGTTGTGCAGCTTTCAACCCGGGGCAGAAAATGTCACTCAAAATAATACACTTTGTTTCATTGTAGTTCTCTGAAGTGTGTAAATATAAAATACTTTGCATCAGACCTGAAAAATATTCTCTCTTACTAAAGTCGAGGCTGCTAGAAATTTCTCCTAGTCACATGCTTAACTGGTGCGCAAAATCCTTTTATATTGACATTTTGAATAGCCGACTGGTTATGCTGTCTCTGAGATTAGTCAACATATTCATGCTCTCATAATTACAACCACTTGTTTTCACTGAAACACTCTCCTACACGTTGGTTGCACATGTAAAATTACAAACATCGCGTTTCTTTCTAACTTATTCTAATGAATGGTCGTGTAGAATTATTTGCCTCTGAATTCATTATAAAATATACAGTGGCAATCCAGAAATTCATGAACTAATTAGACTTCCCAGAGTAGTCCACCAACAATGAGATTTATGATGCACCTTGTCTGTAATTTGGCAAAGTTTTAGATATTCCTGTGTGCAAGATTTACAGTTGTGTATTTTAGAATGGACACGTGGGACTATTGAGTTTGCCCATTCTTTGGGGATCTTGCTAGATCCTTTTAAATACAGCACCCAATAACCTCCAGAGAACCATGCACAACCTAAAAGAAACACAAAAGCTCATTAACATAGTATTTCCTTGTTCCCTCTTCTTCTTGCTCTCTGTTCAGGAACCCACTCTCTCAAACTGTCTTTCGTACTTGTCTTTTGAACTTGACTCTTTAAAACTCTTCCCAGGAGCTGCCTTTCGGAACCACCTGCTCAGCCGGACTGGGAACAGAAACCAGCGATGGCAGTACTGGCCCCCACCATTCTGGCCCACCGGGAAAATGCCCGGTGTCCGCTACGGCAAATCCGGCCCTGACCACCTGTGTTCCTTCTTTGATGGATTAAACTAGGTATTTTCCTTAACAGAGGCTGCAGTGTTGGTTTAAAAAAAATAACTAGACAATAGACCTGTATTCATTGGAGAAGTTTACTTGCAACATTAAGAAGCATTGGTAGAGCAAATAGGTCTCGCCTATGGGAGAGCTATTGGCTTTGCCAATGTCTTTTAGCCATGTTGTACTGAAGATGGCTAAAAGTAAAGTTAGAAAAAAAATCACTGGCACCGCGTCATAGCACTTTTTTTCTGGGCGGACAGGCAAGCAAGGATGGGGTAAGGGTGTGGGGTCACAGACAAGCAACGATGACGGGGCAGGGTAGTGGGATGGGGGACAGCAACACCGAGAAGTGGTAGATGGGAAGGGAAAGAAGCAATGCAGAGAAGGGGGAATGGGAGGGCAAGAAGAAATAGTACCTTAATCCCAGCGCAACTGGGAAAGGAATGTTTTACTCAGCTTTCCTTCAGATACAATATTATCGTGTGTGCAAGGCCTCATGGACTACGACAACAGTATCTGCCTCTGGAATTTTTTCCAGTTTGTTCAGTATAAAAGGAGTATATATAATCAACAAGAGAGAGAGGGAGGGAGACGTATAAGGAGTCACCCTTGATCCCCCTACTGTTACTATTAAATAAACAACAAAAGAGTGCGGCCCAAAGAAAAAGAGAGGAACGGCAAAAGAAGTCACTCTTGTTTCTTAAAAGAACCCTCACTCACCAACCTAGTTGGTGACATGCTTCATCATTGGGTTCCCACCAGAGAGGCCGAGTGCTTCCCTGGTGTGCTATGATGCCTGATTACAGCAGAGCGGGTTTTTTGTGATGCAGTTGTGAATCAGTGAAAAGTGATTTAAAAAGTGCTTAGTTCAGCCGTAGACAAACTTTATTCGTGGTGAACCAAGCACTACTTAAAAGCAGTGTGATGGATGTTACACAAGCTGGCTAAATTGACCAGATACATCCACAATATGCGTGCGCATACTGCCGTGGTGCCTTGGTCCTGACGAAAGCCTCGCAAACAGCGAATGGAGGCAGAAACATGTTGACCACACCCTTTTCTTTTCTATATTGTGGATGTATCTGGTTAGTTAGTGTTTTCCTTATTCTAAATCCTATTATCCCTTCCAAGGCTGCAGATACTGAACACCACTGAAAATGTCTGTAATATTGGGGGCGTGGCCGGACCGAGCGCCAAGATGGCTGCTCGCTCTTGAAGCTCCGGAGCCGCCGCCAAAGAAATGCCGCCATGCTCTTTTAGCACGTCAGCCTAGCTGCTAAATAACAGCTTGGGAGGCGGCGCAGCGGTCGGGGAGCGCCCCGGTGCTGGAAGGGGGCCGCTTCTTGATTTCGGCAAAAGCGCGGCTGCTCGCCTGACGCGGCCATCGGAGGCCCCGCGAAGACAAGGGTCGCGGGCGGGCCTGAGGGCGGGGCCGCGGCAGAGCTGATCGGCTGTGCTGCTAAATCGAGGCACGGGCAGAGAAATGGAGTGCTGGTGCTGTGGCCGATGGACCGTGTTGGCAGAGACCGCCTGGAAACAGCATGCCTACATGGAATAGGTGAGCCCGGTGCCTGCCCCCGCGAGCCTTGATGGCTCAATAGTACATTGTGCGTGTAGGCGGCCCATGGAGCGGCCCAGATTGGAATTGTAGCCCTTAACTGCAGCTGGGCCCCTTACCCATGAGCACTTGGGAACAACTACCTGGCCTGCATGCCCAGGCACTAATTAACAGCGGTGCAGTTAAGGACAGCAGGTGCAATAACCAGGGTGGATAAGACGGCCTGCCCTGAAGACACATCGCCTACCAGGCAGAGGATCGTGGACTGCGCTGAGCAACAGAGGCCAGGTACTGGGTTGCCTCTCCATTCTGGCAAGTGGGGGAGGCGCTACCCTGTCTCGGCACTGGGGGGTTGCTGCAAGCTATCTACAAATAGCTCTCAAAAACAACTTACCCGCCTGGACTGGGAAACAGCACAGTTACTTCTTGCTCAGAGGTGGGGGTGCCATGAGTCGCGGAGATTCCAAACAGCGACAGTTGTCGTTTGATGTGACAAACTCCCAGACGAGACGATAATGATAACGGCGTCTGGGGAGGGGCGCTAGACCTGCCGGGCTCATCTGAAGATGGCCCCACCTCTGCTGGCAGCGCCACTGCCATCATGGTGGAACTGCCGGCCGGCTTTTAGGCTATCGATGCAAGATTCAACATGCTGGACACACGCCTTGAAGACATGCGGGGACGATTGGACCAACATGAGAACAGTATTGACACCGCCGAGCAGCGCATTTCAGCGGTGGAGGACACCCAGACGACAATGGCAAAACGCCCTAAGCGGGTTGAGCGGCTCTTGAAAACAACGGCCTCCAAGGCGGAGGATTTGGAGGGCAGGACCCAGCGCAATAATATCCGCATAGCTGGGATACCTGAATCCACAAACACGGGCCCCATGGCAACCTACGTTGAGAAACTACTGGCGGAACTGTTTAGCAGGGAGGCCTTCTCCCCAACGTTTGCGGTCGAGCGGGCTCACAGAGTTCTCGCCCCTCGTTTGGCCCCTGGTGCCCCTCCCAGATTGCTGATTGCCTGGCTTCTGAACTATCATGATCGAGACACTGCCTTACGGATGGCCAGAGAGCGGGGTGAACTCCAACATCAAGGTATGACGCTTTCGTTATATTCTGACTTCACCCCCTTAGTTCAAGAAGCACAACGCAAATTTCAGGAGGTGAAGCGTCTTCTGTTAGCGGCAAATATACAATATGCTATGCTTTATCCCGCCTGTTTGCGTGTCCAGGTGGAGGGGAAGACTCACATTTTTGACTCGCCCTCAGAGGCCTCTGATTTTTTGAAGCGCCGTAGGCAGAACTCGACCCCCCCTGCTGAGTAATGAGGCGTCAGCTCGGAGTGCTGGACCCGTGCCTTTTACTATAACTGCGTTGGTTTATAACTGATGCTTCTATGATTCTCTGGTTGCGATTTCATCTTGCTGCCGGCGGTTCTACTGTGCTACTACCTATGTTATCTTTTTCTCCTTATGCCTACTCTCGCCTTTATATGCTGGTTGCATTAGGCTTATAACATTATAGTAAGTAACTTCGACATGGCGTGCTACTTTGAGCGTTGCCTACCCCCTAGGAGATCTCCTAAGTTCTTTGAATTGGGGTGATGGGATTCACCGGATACATGTTGGGTGGTTATCCGATGTGGGTGCGGGGTGGGGGGTTTGGGGTTATTGTTTTTTCTGTTGAAATGTTTGTGGGTTACATGCAGAGTATTGTATGTATAGCTACTCAGCCATATGACAGGATATACGATAGCGGAACTTTCCATGTGCTGGAATGCCAGCGATAATGCAGAGAGTGGGAGGCCTAAAGCATTAGAGCTGACTTGTATGTCCTGGAATGTGAGGGGCCTGTCGAATCCCCGTAAAGGAAGGCAGGTGATTGCCTATCTGTCCAGACATGCAGTGAAAGTTGCCTTCCTGCAGGAGACTCGCTATGCCTCCACTTCTACCGACCCTTTCGCATCCACCTGGGGAGAAAACCGGTTCTTCGCCAACTACAGCACTTATTCCAAAGGGGTGTGTATCCTGGTGCACAGGTCGGTCCCATTTAAGGCTCAAAAAGTGATCAAAGACCCAGAGGGACGGTATCTGTTAGTCCCTGGGCATATTGGACTACAGCATATACTGCTGATCAATATATATGGCCCAAATATTGATGCGCCAGATTTTTTTCCTGACATTTCGGCACATATCACTAGTCTACAGATCGACTCTATAATAATGGGAGGCGATTTTAATTTGTCACTGCAGCCGACCCTAGACACCACTGGTCCTGATCACATCACCAAGCCACGCTCGGTAAAGGCGCTTCAAGAGCTGCTGCAGGCCCATTTACCAGTCTACGCTTAGCGTCATAGACATCCTACTGCCCAAGAGTTCTCCTTTTTCTCAGCACCACATGGCACACTGTCCCGGATAGACCACTGGTACCTTTCCCCTGATTTTCTCGTTCACACACTAACACTGGATTACCTCACCCGAACTTTGTCGGATCATGCCCCACTACTTTTGACTCTCACAATCCCCAGCATTGTGAGACCATTCACGCATTGGCGATTTCCGTCGGAGGCTCTGTTGGATGCGGTTTTTAACACTGAAATCAGGGAGGCCATAGTTGAATATTTTCAGGGAAATGTAGGCTCAGTGCCCTGTTATGCTACTGTATGGGAGGCATACAGATATATATACGAGGAATATGCATGGCCAAACAGGCGGGAATACAACGCACAATTCGCCGGGATCTAGACACAACTGAAAGGAAGCTTAGGGACATGAATATTCGGAGCACGGCGAGCAACCGACCCTCCCCTCTACATCAAAGGGCGACACTCCTAGTGGAGTTTCAGGAACTTGCTGCGCATGAAATTAACTATTTGGGTGAATATAAACATGCTAGAATATATGGAGAGGGGGAGCGGCCTGGCCGGACCCTGGCTGGGCTCCTTAGACCCCACCAGCACTCTTCCTACATCACACAGTTGCAGTTAGATGATGGCACTATTCTTACCCAGAGCCCTGAGATTACAGCTGCTATTAGGTCTTATTATTCTAACCTATACACAACCTGCCCCCCCCCCCACCCGGCTGGTACTGCCCTCACTGAATACCTGGTAGAGGTAGCAATGGTATGGATAGAGGGGGTAATCGCCAATTTTGAGCCGAACCCATATCTGCGGATGAGGTAGCACAAGCCATAGAGGATCTGGATGGATCACGTGCCCCCGGCACAGATGGGCTCACCGGTATATTTTATAAAACATGTAAAGCAATAGTGATCCCTCACCTCATCGAGGTTTACACTGAGGCCCTGGAGGCCGGTGTGTTGCCCCCTACAATGCAGGAGGCCGTAATCTCCCTGCTTCTAAAGCCAGGCAAATCGCCCAACAGATGTGCATCTTATAGGCCGCTGTCGCTGCTTAAGCAGGACTACAAAATATTAGCCAAAATACTAGCCACCCGTATCGCTCTTCTGGTAGATCAGATCATATCTCCCTTTCAAACAGGGTTTGTCCCTAACTGATCTACTGCATTCAACCTCCGCACGATCTTTGCAGTAATTAATCAGATTGAGCCAACTCTCCCCGCCACCGCGATATTACTGGATGCAGAGAAGGCATTCGATTCTTTAGAATGGCCTTTCCTTTATGCCACACTGGGCAGGCTGGGATTTCCGCGTGGATTCCAGGATCTTGTACGCCTTTTATATACCTAGCCAGTGGTTGGGTATACTCCGAATCAACGGAGCACTTACTGACCCATTCACACTATCGCGAGGTACCAGGCAAGGATGCCCACTCTCGTCACTTCTATTTATCATCACGATGGACCCTCTCATGCGTCATTTGCAGGAGTGGCACCTACAGAGGAGACTTCGATTCCATGGAGGCCCACTCCTGGCTGCGCTATATGCAGACGGCATGTTACTATTTGTCCGGCAGCCGGGTGTAAATCTCCCTCCACTCTTGAGAGAGATGGTTCGGTTTGGTGTCTTATCCAGACTAGTCATAAACTGGGGTAAGTCAGAGATATTCCCCTTGACGGATGCCACTCTTCCGATACAACTAGACATCCCCCTGCGATGGTGTGATGATCCCCCTCGATACCTAGGGGTCTTTTTCCATCATTCTCCCTCAGAGGTAATTCGCCTCAATTAAGGTCCTGCTGTCGACCGACTGACAGCTCAAATCGACAGATGGATAAAGCTCCCATTGTCGGTGGCTGGCAGGATTGCTATTATAAAAATGGTTGTGCTGCCTCGCTTTTTATATCTCTTCCTCACTGTCCCAATTTCACTTAGGATTAAATTCTTTGACACACTGCGGAGCCTGCTTGTCAGGCTAATCTGGGCTGGCGGACAGGCGCGTATATGTTGGCAGACGCTGATAATGCCGTTTCAACGTGGGCGATTTGGGGTCCTGGATTTTTATTTATATTACTTGGTTGCCCAAGCACAGTAGGCATACTTCTGGTATCATCCAGACGCAATGCTTCAATACTTGAAGCCAGAGTACTCACAGGTCCACCCGGGCTCGTTATCAACAATCCTTCCGCGAGGACTTCCAGGGTCCTCTTCGGAAATCCGCACAATATACAATATACAAATATTGCGACAATATGTACTTGCAGACTCTCTATACTCCCCGCACTTGCCACTTCAAGACAACCCTTGGATCCCTCTCACTTGTGAGGCTCTGACCAAGCAGGCACTGTTCCGGTGTGGGCTGCACACAATGGGCGATCTTTTTCAAAATACCGAACTACGACCCATAGCGAGCCTGACAGAGGGTCATGCGATATCCTCGCTGGATATGTTCCTTCTACATAGAGCACAGGTCTCTACACGGGCTGCGCTAGGCTCCTCGACTTCTGAACCGGGAGAGTTTCTCCCGCTTTCACTTATTATTACATCGGCGGATAATTTGCATTTAGTCTCTCGCTTGTATCAACTGATACAGACACTCCGGCCCCCAGTGGGAGGCGCAGCATGGGAGCGGAATCTGGGACAACCCGTTACCGACAAGATTTGGACTTATTGTTGTGAACAGACACGTTATGTGTCCAATAACTATAAACACACACACCTCCATTTTAAGTACCTGCACAGGGCCTACATTACACCTACACGCCTGGCCAAGATGAAGCCTTCCAGACCACAGAGCTGCCTCCGATGTGCAAGAGACAATGCCGATTTTATACATTTGGCATAGCAGTGCCCGAAGTTTCAGACCTACTGGACAGAAGTATTGAGTTACCTCACTTCCATGACTGAGACTGACCTGGCCCCTTCCCCGTTGACGGCACTGCTGGGATATGTCCAGCCCTTGGCCACTGGAATACAACGTTTCATGGCCATTGCTCTCCTGCTGGCGAAAAGACCTATCCAGATGCTGGGGCACCGCTATGACCCCAGTGGTAAAGGCTTGGCTGAGAGACTTAATCTATTGTGATACGACTAGTGATACCTATGCTTCATTACTGCCCCCCACCTCTAGGCCTAAGAACATCTGGCAGCCCCTTCGCTATTATTTGCTACTTCACCCTGAAGTTACTGACTAAAAGAATTGATTAATTTCTTTTTCTCACATGGCTCCGGGTGGGGCAACCTGGGAATTGTTATACATTTGCTTATATTGGGGGTTTGGGGATGCAGTTGCCTCCCACTGCTGAGGAGGGGGTGGATGCGTAAAGTTCCAGCCTTTCCTTCTTTTATTATTCTCCAGGTCTATTCCTACTACAATGATTTGGCGATTAGACAAGAAACAGTCAATAATGCTCAGGCTCGGATTGAAAATGCGGCTATGAAAACGATTTTCCTGGCTGGCACCGGCTTGCATGCTGTTTATGTCCTGCCTAGTTAACTTATGGTCATCGCCATTGACGTAATGCCCTATATGACTGTACAAGCTGATTTATATTGTTTTTTGTCTGATGTAGTCTGTCGTCCTCTGTTGTTTTTTATGGTTTTGTTTTGCATTTTTCACTGTGGCTACAGTTATGTACCTTTATTATGGATTCATTGTCAAGAAAAAATGCAATAAAAACATGTTTAAAAAAATAAAAAAAGGTCTGTAATACTTTAGGAGGAAACCTATACAAGTAACCTGGTTATTGGCTATTTTTTCTATTCTGCTGCATTTTGTAAAGGCTTTATATCGCCCAATTATTATCACATTTCCAAGCTCTGGGGCTCTGTTTTTAATGTGGTATTCAGTCCTATAATGCCCAAAGCACCTTGGCACGAAGGTTCATCCGGAACTTCCAGTGACCACAATGGGAGTATCCAGGATTTTATGAACTTGTTGGTCAGTAAATACAGCACACACTTTCTATTATTCCTTAAAATTCGTGTATTAAATCAATTTCTTCTTAGCCTTTTTCCGATGACATTATTATCCTATACACACAACATCATGCCTCAAATAGAAGCTTGTCCCACACACTTAACAATTATAAGATTACCATCTCCAACAACCTTTGAACTGACCTACCCAGGTAAACATATGTTCAGCTTCTTCATGTTTTCCCATCCCGGCATCTTGCCTTGATGACGCTAATTCCTTTCAATATCCAGCACATGCACCACAAGAAGATTGTGATGTTTCGCGACCCTACCCCTGTGCTGGGTCTATCGAAGGCAACACAGTAAAGCAATTAAGACCATTTGTCCCAGTGTATACTCCATTTGAAATCATGTGGACTTGGAGCAAAAGACCTCAGTCATTTATTATCAGTGTTTGGTTGGGAAGATGCCTAACTTCAAGCACAACTCATGAGAAGTAATTTACCTACACATAGATGATCCTGAGTTGGTATTTAACATACAAAGGAGGCTTAGAATATATCCAGTAACGCAGTGAACTCTGCTGAGAGCTAACGGTGGGCACAACATGCGTAATTTACTGTAGCATAATTGCGTGAAATTACAGTGAGATAATGCAAAATTACACGAGGAGCTTAACCCTCCATTTAGTTCTATTTTCTTATAGCAAAATGCACCCTTGCATCCAAGAAAATAGCGCTAAATGCAACAGAACAGGAACAGCCGCAGACAGCAGCTGCTCATGTTGTGTTCCTGTGCTCTTGGGTAGGTATTTTTTTCCCCAAATTACGTGGGCGTAATCCCCATGATTTTCGTTAATTTCACGTCACAAGAGTAACGCAAAATTACTCTAATTAATTTGGCATAATGAACATTTTGCCTAGGCCAACTGAAAACAGTCTGAACCTGAAGGTCATGGGGGTGAATAACCCTTGGGTTGGGCAATAGAACTTCTTATATAGAGCACTATGAAATTGCTTACATGTTATGCATAGCATTATATAAAATCACAAAAAGCAGAAAGTATTATTATATGTCATTTCACGTCCCTTGGGGCAATTTGGATTTGATACCCTAATTGGAATCGCAATGGGAATTTCTTCTATATACTCTTAATTCTCCATTTTGCTTCTTTTTCGGACAAGACATCAGCTACCCTGCTAAGAAAGTTCTTTCAGTATTTACTTGCAGATCCATTGTCCGTACCTGTTTGTTTATTTATGTATTTGTTATGGATTTCAGCAGAGGGCTTAGTGTTGCCTTTCAGTAACTTTAGAGTACTTGAAGGTAGAAGGTACTGCCTAATTGTTGGAAACGAATGGTAGCATCCTACCCTGGGAGCTGGAGGAAATAACCATATGTAGCCCTTGTCCCCACGATATGCCCACAGCACTTTATGTATATATTTCCTTTGTGTTTATGTTTTTTACATACCACAATTGCCAGCTCATGGGGGTACTACGTTAGACAGCATGGAAAGCTTACCAACACAAAAAGTAACATAATACTTTCTAGTAGTTAGGATGACAACAGCACTAAGGTCAGTCCTTTCTGTGAGGTGTTGGACCAAGAGAAGAGATTTAGAATTAAGAGATATTTTTTGCAAGTAAAGCAAAGCAACCAAAATAACAGTGACAGTAAGTATTACACAATGCATCATCAAAACACAGTCAGGTAAATTCGAACCCCCGTCAGCCTCTAAAACCCCCTGGTCCCCCTGCCCACCCTCCATCAATTCACAGGGCAGCATTACGGTCTGGGTGCTCCAGACCTACAGGATCAAAAGCAGTACTTTTAATAGGGGCACATAGCCCGCCTCGATAATCATTCAGTTTCCCCCATATCTTGGCCCATTTTTTGGGACAGCCCCTGCTTTCATAAACCATTCTCTCTGCCAGCAAGCACCAATCCGTGTCCCTCTTCCACTCACTCAGCTGCGGTGTTAGTTCTGCCATCCACATCCTCGCTATTTTACGCATGGCCACCATCATCTCCAATGTCATCCAGATCTGGTCCATACGAGTAAGATCAGTCTCCTCCGAGACACCACTTCGCAGAGCCCCCATGCTGCCCCCACACACATTGTTTAGTCAAGCAATGTCTGACTCCCAATAGTGGCGGATTACTGGGCAGCTCCATAGCATGTGGAAAAACGTGCCCTCTCGGCTGCATTTCCTGAGGCACAATGCAGTTGTTGCCCTGCCCATCTTCACCATAGTAGCGCATGCATAATAGCATCTTTGTAGGATTTTTCACTACACGAGGAGGAACCTAGATCTTATTGCAACTTCTCGGGGGGGGACCAAGACCTCTGGTCACTCGTCCTCCTCCAGGCCCTCAAGATCTCGCTCCCTGTGCTCCCGTAGCCGAGCTAGGGTATCCTGTGAGTTATTAATCAGTTTACAGTAAGTAAGAGATCGCTATTTTGGGCATGTGGTCGTCCAGTAGCCTGACCTTGAGTGGTGAAGATTCAGGGGGCTCCTCTCTCTTGGCAGCGCCTTCTGCAGTGCATGCCGTATTTGCAAGTATTGGAATGTTTCACTGGGAGCCAGTTGATACTCATCTTGTAAGTCTGCGAACAGGATCACTCCCCCCCGTGTCCACAGGTCTCCCACCTAGAAAAGCCCATAAGGTCCCATTTATCGAAGGCCCTCTGTGTGCCCAGTATACCCAGCTGTGCAGTGTCCCACAGGGGCGTGGCCTGCGTGATCTTGCCTCGCCAGCCCAAAGCATTCAGTGGTTTGTGCCAGAGGGTAAATGTGACTGCAGTCTGGTTCAGGAAGGACGAGAAACGTGCTCCCCCATAGATGGCCCTGAGATGACCTCCTAGCTGCAAGACCATCCTATCCATCCGATAGGCAGGCTCCTCCTGGGGGAGATGAACTCACTGGTTGATCGTGACGAGCTGTACTGCCAGATAATATTTCTGTATGTCGGGCAAGGCAATCCCGCCATCATACCAGCTGCTCATCAGCTTTTTAATAGCTATATGCTCGAGGTTTTGCTCTCAATCGCTTGAAAATAGGATGTCGGGATTGGATAGGGTGTATTCTGAGAGCATACAGGAAACAGAGCAGGGCCATCATCTTAAATAGGGCAGCTTTCCCAAAAAGCAAGAGAGGAAGGGCTTTCGAATGTTGGACAACCCTCCACAGATGTGCCAGTGGCGGCTCTAGCTTTCGAGCGTAGAAGACACCTGGGTCTCCTGGTGATATAGATCCCCAAGTATCGATTGTTGTTTCCTTTTTGATGTTTAATGTAATTGTGTAAAGTTTTTTTTTTTTTTTAGTCCACTGTATCTTTAAAATTAAATGCTACTAGTCATTTTCCCAATATATTCTTCAACTTTCCATAGTCATTTAACTTGTGTTTGATGAACTTTGGTAATTAGGTTTAAGTATTGTAAAATATATTTTATCTTAGACTATCCAATGTATTAAAACAGGTTTTCTGATTGTTACCTTCACTACTGTCATTTATCCTTCTTTTCAAAACTGTGTTAACTGTGTTAATTGCCCCATGAAGTATTTTAAAGAGCATATGCTTTTTAATGTAGATATAACAAAACAAAAAAATTCTATGTTGTTTTTACTCAATGCAGTACCGCATTTGAAAGGAGAACTATTGAGCTACAATGTAATTTTTCATACAGTTGTTTACACACTATTTATTGTCACTTTGATTTCTCAATTGGTGTAGTTGAAATCCATTTCTACTTCTGTTACTCCTCAGATCTCGTTCATTGGATAAGTATAAAGTAGAAATGGTTTGGAACGCTGTAAGAAAGTGCCCTCTTTTTGCATGGTTGCCCCCACGTTTTGCTGATGTACTTTGAATGAGTGTGCCCTGGGCTCCTGCCAAACAGGTACCCACAACCTATGTTCTTTCCCTAAAACTGCATTGAAAACAAAACCCAATTGGCACTCTTTCGTCACAGGGCACTCCCTTGTAAATGGTACCACAGGTACCAAGGGCACCGTGGCCAGAGAAGGCCTCTAAGGGCTACAGCACTTATTGTGCCACCCTTAGAGGCCCTGTTGTGCCAACCTTCGAGGCGCTGTACCTTTACACACATACACTGCCTTTGCAGGCTGCGTGTTTTGGTGCAGAAGAAAGTGAAGAGTCGACATGGCACACATCCCTGTGTGCCATGCCTACATCCCACTGCCCTGGCATAGATCAGCCACCGCTCTAGCTGGGTGCATTATGCCGGTGGTGAGGGTACAGGTGCATGAGCCCTGTACCCCTACAGTGTCTAAGCCAATTCTTAGACATTGTAAGTGCAGTAATGCCATTAAGAGTATATGGTGCTGGGAGTTTGTCATTACGAACTCCACAGTACTATAATGGCTTTACTGAAATCTGGGAAGTTTGGTATCAAACTTCTCAGCACATTAAACCCACACTGATGCCAGTGTGGGATTTAATGAAAAATGCACACAGAGGGCATCTTAGAGATGCCCCCTGAAAAACGACCTAACACTAGTGTCCAGGCTGAGTGACTGCTCCCCAGCTGCCACCACCAGACATGTTTCTGGACCCCTGGGTAGAGACCCTGCTGCTCTCGGGGGTCTGAAACAATGCACATCCTGGGCCGAGGTGCCAAGCCTCCTCCCCCAGGAAGGGCAAGGTCCACGAAGGGGAAACTTTAAAGGCTTGCCGCCTTTGTGAGATTCCCCAGGCCTTTTGCTGCTTCCTGATATGCAGGAAAAAATAGCAAGGAGGAATCAATATCTCTTTTTACTTGGTCATAGGGGACATTGAATTACCCTATCAATAGTCCAAAGTCCTATTACAATTCATGAAGTACTTATTCAAAAAACACATATACCATGGAGACAGTCTTTGAAAACATCAATCATTATTTTTGTTTTTGACAAAAAGAGCATACAAATACATATATACAGACATTTACATCACAAACATTTATAAAGCAAAACCAAAATAAAACAAATCTAAGTTACCAGTACCCACTTATTTGTATAGTGATCAGTGTTCACGCACTTAATCTGGGTGATACACTGCGAGGTAGTCTTCTATGTACACAAGGTTACAACACCTCTACAAACATCTATCAAGTGTGCTTTACAAATACAATAACAATTCTTGCATTTAAACGACTCCTCCCGTCAAAACTGTCGATGCGGACGCGTTTCGGTCCCCAATTTCTTCCGGGCCTCCTCAGGACAAGGGTAAGGAAACCAACCTAAGTTAATCCAAAAATATATACATTTGTACACACACTTTACCAACTGTCCTCTCAATCACAGTGGGCATGCTGGGTCTATACCATGCAGGGAACTAAGAAATAAATAAAGAAAAGAAATGGTGTGGAGCAAATCCATGTTGGAACTATGGGGCAACACCTTGAAAGGTGGCATACCACCATGATGGTTAGGTGTTCTAATCCAACTAAAAAGCGATATAGTGGTGTGTCAATATCCAAGTCACGTGTGTACCCATAGGAAAGTGCCAAACCAAGTAAGGTGCAGGAATAAATAGAAATGGGGTTGTGTATGTAGTCACACGTCACGCGCAATGAACTCACATGCCATAAACCAATAATGGTTTTTAGGTCGTATTCCAAGTCTGCAGAGTCCCTCGTTCAGAAGGAAAAAAAGTGAACCCAACAGCGAGGTTCAATCACCTGTGAATAGTGGTTTCATATTGTCAGGGCACATTCGGAAGAAACTCTGTTTGTATACCCAACTACCAACTTTAAGGCCACAGCAATAAAAGTATATCGCCCCCACGTACCTCTCAAAATCGTGGTGGACTCTTTATACAGTCTTCCAGTCCTTGCGGGCGCTTGTTAGCCTCGTCTGGAAAAATCCTAGCTGCGGGGTAAAAAAATTTGCCTCTATAACTACGCCTGTCGGATGTCGGACTGTCGGAGCAGCTTAATTATATAAATGTGCACCGCCGTTCTCACCTTTAGCGGCCTGTACCGTCCATAACGCCACGGGCGGCAAGTTACTCCGTGGGTCCGTACTTGTTCACGCTCTAACGTGTTGCTCGCACTGACTTATGGGGTATTAAAAGCAAGCAGGAAGTGTTCTGCTAACGTGGGCACGTATTGGCCCTGCGAAAAGAGTAACGAACAGTGAAGAAGGACTACCTAGATTATTTCACTCGGTTGTCAAGGGGACCTAAACCCACATGAGAAAGCGCTGTTGAATAAGGTACTGAATACCTATAAATGGCTAAATGCAGTAAAAAAGTGCAGTAAAAAAGTGAAACTACGGTCCTAAACAGATACTCAAAGGATCGTATTACAAAAGTATAACTTACAATCTATTTCTGAAATTTAAGGTATTTTTAGACCTTTTTAAGGGAAGAATTGGGTGTTCTGTACATAGGTATATAACCATTGTAAATTGTGACACACATTGATTTTTTGTATTTTTGCATTTTCTGTAGTTTGATATGTTGTACTATATATATTTCTTGTACACTAACAGAAATAGATTGTAAGTCCAGATTGCACAGGACATGCTGGGGATGCAGGTTGGATAGGTTTTTTTCTGATCGCATTGCAAGTGGGGTATTTCTTTTACCTCTCTCACGTTATTATTTGTGTAGTTATACTTTTGTAATACGATCCTTTGATCAGTATTCAGTACCTTATTCGACAGCGCTTTCTCATGTGGGTTTAGGTTCCCTTGACAACCGAGTGAAATAGTCTAGGTAGTTCTTCTTCGCTGTTCGTTACTCTTTTCGCGGGGCCAATACGTCCCCACGTTAGCAGAACACTTCCTGCTTGCTTTTAATACCCCATAAGTCAGTGCGAGCAACACGTTAGAGCGTGAACAAGTACGGACCCACGGAGTAACTTGCCGGCCGTGGCGTTATGGACGGTACAGGCCGCTAAAGGTGAGAACGGCGGTGCACATTTATATAATTAAGCTGCTCCCACAGTACGACATCCGACAGGCGTAGTTATAGAGGCTAATTATTTTACCCCGCAGCTAGGATTTTTCCAGACAAGGCTAACAAGCGCCCGCAAGGACCGGAACACTGTATAAAGAGTCCACCACGATTTTGAGAGGTACTTGGGGGCGATATACTTTTGTTGCTGTGGCCTTAAATTTGGTAGTTGGGTATACAAACAGAGTTTCTTCCGAATGTGCCCTGACAATATGAAATCACTATTCACAGGTGATTGAACCTCGCTGTTGGGTTCACTTTTTTTCCTTCCGAACGAGGGACTCTGCAGACTTGGAATACGACCTAAAAACCATTATTGGTTTATGGCACGTGAGTTCATTGCGCGTGACGTGTGACTACATACACAACCCCTTTTCTATTTATTCCTGCACCTTACTTGGTTTGGCACTTTCCTATGGGTACACGCGTGTACTTGGATATTGACACACCACCATATCGCTTTTTAGTTGGATTAGAACACCTAACCGTCACTGTGGTATGCCACCTTTCAAAGTGTTGCCCCATAGTTCCAACATGGATTTGCTCCACACCATTTCTTTTCTTTCCTTTATTTATTTATTAGTTCCCTGCATGGTATAGACCCAGCATGCCCAGTGTGATTGAGAGGACAGTTGGTAAAGTGTGTGTACAAATGTATATATTCTTGGATTAACTTAGGTTGGTTTCCTTACCCTTGTCCTGAGGAGGCCCGGAAGAAATTGGGGGCCGAAACGCATCCGGGTCGACAGTTTTGACGGGAGGAGTCCGTTTAAATGCAAGAATTGTTATTGTATTTGTAAAGCACACTTGATAGATGTTTGTAGAGGTGTTGTAACCTCGTGTGCATAGAAGACTACCTCGCAGTGTATCACCCAGATTAAGTGCGTGAACACTGATCACTATAGAAATAAGTGGGTACTGGTAACTTAGATTTGTTTTATTTTGGTTTTGCTTTATAAATGTTTGTGATGTAAATGTCTGTATATATGTATTTGTATGCTCTTTTTGTCAAAAACAAAAATAATGATTGATGTTTTCAAAGACTGTCTCCATGGTATATGTGTTTTTTGAATGAGTACTCCATGAATTGTAATAGGACTTTGGACTATTGATAGGGTAATTCAATGTCCCCTATGACCAAGTAAAAAGAGATATTGATTCCTCCTTGCCATTTTTTCCTGCATATCATGTAGTTTCTTACCCAGGTATAGGAGGGTGATTTGGGTAAACCCTTGTGCTTTTGCAATACTTTTGCTGCTTCCAACAACTGGTCCCCACTGGTTCTGACCCCCCACTTTGGGCGGGAGAATCGGCAGGAAAACCAAGTGAGGAAGGGAGGTGTGCCCACCTTTGCCAACCCCACCCCTAAGGTGGGGGAGGCGAGGTGAAGCACAACTCTCAGTCCCCGCCATCTTGCAGATGGGGGGACCCAGCAAACCAGAGTGAGGAATATGTCCCCCTCCCACTGGAGGGTGACATAATAGGGGGTGTACCTACCCCAAGGAAGGGACCCATTGCCCCAACCTTTTACTTACCTGTAACGCCCCTAAATTTAGTATTTAGGGGCACCCCTGAACCTTGCCTCCTCAGACAAGAAACAACCAAGAAGAAAAGAAGGACCGACCAGCCGTGCTGATGCTAAGAAGAGGAGGACGCCCACTGACTTGGTCCCAGCCCTACCGGCTTGTTCCCACCTCGAATCTGCAGAAGTGAAACTCCGGTGTGTCCTGCAGCCAGCAACCTCAAGAAACTCGGGGACCTGCCCTGCCTTCCACAGAAAAGACTCCCCTGAGTACCGGCTTTGCTCACCAACAGACTCTGGTTCCGGCCAAATCCGCGAGTCTGCACCACTCTGCACGTGGCGCCCCCGGCCCGAGTTCTAGTGGCCCAACACTACGAGGAAGTCTCCCCGGCAATCCTGACCCGAGATCCAGTGATCTCTGACCTACCTCGAATCTCCCAGCGACGCCTGCAGCCTCTTTCTGGAGGGTCACGGCGACCGGAGCTGGTAAGGAAAACCTGACGCCTAAAGACACCCCTGCACCCGAAGCCCCTCGGCCTTGGGTGGCCCAACCGACGGTGTCCCAGCATCCCCAGGCATCCCAACTTACCTCTCCATCCGGTGGTCACCTCCAGAAGATCTCCGTCCCGGAGCCTGCAGTCTTTGTTGAAACCGGAGAGTCCCCATTGAAATCAACAGGGCACCCGACGCCAAACCAGCACCCTGCACCCAGCCGCCCCTGCACCGCTGCAGGTGCACTTTGTGTGCTAAACAGGATCCCCCTTTGCCCTGAGCCAAACACTAGGAGCTTTGCTCCCACAACCTTGTGGCCTGCTCATGAGCAGCCACCAACCGGAAGCCCCCTATCCCCCATTGGATAACATTGGGCCTTAGCACTCTGCACTCGCCCGCCCTAGTGCCGCTGAGGGTGTTTTGAGAGTGCATCCTAGACCCTGGGGGAACCCTTGTTCTAACCCCACAAACTCAACCCCAAAGACCGAGTACTTACCTGGTAACCTTTCACTTCATTTCTCTCCATAGGAATACATTGACTATATTTCCCTGAAAAATGTTCTAAGTGTGGAGTTGATTTGTATGGAAACTTGAAAAACTACAATTGTGCAAAACTGATTTTACTTATTTTTTCTCAAGGAAATGTCCCAGTGTGATATCTAGGCATATCACACTGAGTAGAAAAAGTAACTTAAAAAGTAACTTAAAAAGTAACTAAAAAGTAATCTGAACAGTAATTTCGATATTTTAACTTACCTATATTTCAAACCACTGCATTTTGAACTTGCATTTAATTTGTAAACACTGCATATTATTTTGCAAAGACTTTCACCTACCTGTGCCAGGCTTGGCTTGGTTCTAGAAATAAAATAACTTAATAATATTTTTATACAAACGAAATTAGTCTGAGTTCAGTCTTTGAGTGTGTGCTATCATTTGCTGACTGAGTGTGTACAACAGATGCTTAACACTGCCCTCTGATACGCCTTACTGCTCGCCCACACTACCACAAATAGAGAGTAAGGTGCTATCTACTTTTACCTCTGCCTACCTTTTACCTTTGGAGTTCCACTGGACTCTGTGCACACTATACCTCATTTTGGTATAGTATATACAGAGCCAGCTTCCTACAAACGCAGCTTATTTTTCATTGAGGAAAGAGAAAGCCTACCACAGCCTCTTGCTTGCTGACATTTATTCATACTGTACCAGAATGATTGGCCTTTCTAACGTACATATGCAGAATAGAATTGTTTGACCTGCCCACAATAGAAAGCAATAGGCACAATAGGTTTTATAGTGGCTATTGAGAGTTACTGTGAGAGCGTGAAGGGAAACTCCATCTTGTAGTGTCGCCATAACAAAATAGATTTTAAAGTGTAGGAAATCTGACTATTCTGCATGGTAACCCTAGATTTTTCACCTTTTTCTGGACCATATTTTTGTTGGACGTAGAACTCTGTGTACTGTTACCCCTGCTAAAGAGGAGTAAATTGCCTGTGCTTCCCCTTTAAAAATGTTAACATAAACTTATTCTTAATTGGCACAGTTATCTTACCTATAAGGCCATAGTAAATGGAACAGAAATAGACCCCTGGCATGAAAAGCTAATTGGCACTTGTGGACTGCAGCACCTATCGTGTCATTCACTACAGTGGCAGTAAAAACATGGCTTCAGGTCTACCCTGTGTATCCTGGCAGCAGTAGATGGAACCCTGCTGCACAGACTTGTCAAAATCACCCTATTGACAGGTAGGGAGCTTGATTTAAAATATTAAATAAGTCACCCCTCAGCACACCTTGTAGCTCACAAGGTAGGGTGCATAATGTTTAAGAGTAGAATATGTGGGTCATTAGAAATGGCATGTTCCTCCAATGACTAGGCCCAAAATAACATTATCACTGGTCAGGCTGTAGCTGGCACAAAGGAAAACGTTTGACGCGTTTCAGCTTTACATGATTTCAAACACCTATTTTTATACTTAATAAATATCCATTCTAAGGGCGAAGTCAAATCTTTAAAATGTACCTTTTTATAAAATAAAGTTACCTTTACCCTGCTTGAAGCTGCTAGAGGCTAATCTGCAGTGACTCTCCAGCACGTGGCCAGCTACAATTGGTCTGAATGAAGTGTGAAAGGGGTATGGAAACTGCTCTCAAGGTGGAGACCGTGGCCTGGGTGTGGGTGTTTACTTCCCCTAGCAGGAAGACCAGTTATTGTGGAGCCAGGAACTTCATTAACTTTAAAGGGGCCCGCCCTGTTACAAGCAAATGTTAGGTGACACCTGGGAAGGCACAGGCTTTGTCCCTATCGTCAGAGTGGCACCAAGCCCAGTAGGAGGAAAGCTACCCCCAGAACTGGTTTTGAGTGACCACAGAGGAGGGCACTACCCATTACCCTGGCCACACCTCTGGGTGGGCACACAGGCTTTGCACAAGGGGAGAAGGTTTTCCCCATCTTGAATTTTGAGAGTCAGGACTACTGTGGGATTGGTTTCAGTAAGGCAAACTGGAACAGATTGATTAGTGAGTGCCCAGGTGTCACCACCTCCCACTAGCTGATGCCATCCCCAGAAACCCTCCAACAAACACCTTCTGGAACTTTGGAAGATCAAAAGAGGAGTGGACCCTCTGTGACTTGATAGAAGTCCTGAAGGATTCCTCTTGTGCACAGGACAAAGAAGTGGACTCCAAGGTCAGTTAGCTGACCTCCTATGTGGCTACATGGCCAAAACAAGCTACAAGAGTCTTTTTTCCTGAGGTGCCCAGCTGACCATTGGCAACTGGACTGGACTTTGATGTTGGCTTCTGCCCGCCAGCCTCAGAGTCTCTAAAGTGCCTTCCCTTGATGTCCTGGGCCATTTGAAGTGTACTTTGGTTGTTTGGACCCCAAATGAAAGTCTGAGAACTTTTGAAAACTTTTCCTCCAGATGTCCAGAGGGACCTACGTGAAAAAGTATCTGACTGGCAGTTCCACAGCGTCGGATTGAATTCTCACCTTCCCCCCGCTCAAGGCTCCCTGCACCTCTGAGAAAATGACTAATTCTCATTCTGCGTTCAGCGAGAAATCTCCAAACTTTCAGAGCTCCAGTGGGACCAACCTGCCTCAAATATCCGTCCTTCGGTAAAATGGGGGCAGGTTCAGCTTCTTTTCATAAAAAGGCAAAGTTCAGTTCTGCTTTGGTACTTTAAACAAATTCCAATGCTTTTCTTAAAAAAAAAGTGACAAAGTCCCTTTCTGAAGTGGGACGTAGAAACCTTTTTGACTTCCAGACTTTTCACCAGGGCTAATCCACTTGGTGTATCTGACCAGGGCTCCATCACAGTCGGCCTGAAATCACGCCTTGGTTCCGGTCTACAACATCCATATACCATCATTGGCACTTTCTACTTTGTGGCGCTGTTTTTCTAATTAAAAGTTTCAAAATTCATATCTCCATTTTCCCTTAATAGATTTTTGTTGTTTTGGTGTTATTTTGTTTATCAAATTGTACTCCATTTTTCTCATGCATTATAGGATTTTTATTGTTTAACGTTTTGACTTTATTACTGTTTTGGTACTGCATAACTACTTTATACATTGCCATAAGTCAAACTTGTCTGCTCTGTGCTCTAGGTACCAAGTGGGTGAGCTCAGGTTAATTTAGTGACTTTGAGGATTCACCCTGACAAGAAGTATTAATACCTTGAGGCGGGCAATTGCCCACCCCAAATAATAATCCAACTTCTTACACAAGGTGTTTACTGAAAATCAAATGCTGAGACGTTGAATTGAAGATACCCATGTGTTGTAATACTTCATACGTTTAGTTGCATTACAATTCTAATGTGACTCTCTGTTTTACATGCAGCAAACGGATGTCAGCGCTTCTGTCTCAGAAAATGTAACTTTCTACTGTGTTATATTCTCAAAGTCAGAGGGACCGCCTTAAAAATGCTGGACTGACATGAAAACATCCCCACTAAAGGGTCAGTAAATTTTTAACATTGTGCTAACTTTGTCTTTTTCCCTAATTAGAAGCAGGTATCCCTAGGAGTGTGAAGATTTTGAACAAAATTACACAAGTCTGTGCATGTGTTTGCTGGGTCCTAATTTTTGACTGCAGCTCTCTCATTGCATTGGGCTTGAGCTACTCGTAGTAATAATGTATCTTATAACATATGGAAGGCTTCAAATATTCCTTCAAGTAATCAATGCATACTTTTTGTCTATTTTCTTGACTGTTATGTGGAAGAGGACTGATGGATATCAGGTGATTACATTTGGTGCAACTTGGGTTTATGAAAATTGAGTAACTATAGTCTGAAAGGGATCTGATCATTTTTAGCACAGCCTTCATACTTGTTTACTTAAAGTGATATGGCCTTATGCTGTCACAAAAGCATCAGAAAAAAAGCCATTGGCAGTCTTAAATATAAAGTATCCCACAATCCAGCATGCACACTAAATACACTGAATAAAAACGCATAGAAAAGGAGAATTTATGTGGACCCTTCCAGTTTACCAAGCCTTACAGTACCTTTGCCAACACTGACAAGTTAAAGAACATGCCCTGAAGGGGCATAGAGAATCTGTGAGGATATTTTAAAACTAAAGACAATGAAGAAATGGATTTTAGTTTCTGCTGTGGCCTTATTACTCTAGATTTAATGGTCTTCCTCTTGTCTCTGGCTCAGCGAAACTTCTTGTTTGGCAAGTTTTCTTTTCACCGTTTAATTATTCTCTCCCATCTATTAAGTGATTTTTCAGAAACACAATACTTATGTGTTCTTTATAAATGCTTTGGTTTATTTTAGCCATTTCACTTATCTAGGGTAATCTTCTGCTCATGGCTCACTTGCCTTTCACATTTCATGTTCTCTTCATTACTGTTGGCCATTCCCTAACCAAATGGCCATTATACCCACAATAGAAACCTAGACATCTCTGGCATCTGTTCTCAACAGACTTTAGCCAGTGCTCCAAAAGAAAATCCCTCATCAATGTAGTCTCTGTGTGAGGAACATGTGATTCACTACAAAGACAATACAGATGATTGACTCACAGTTCACCTGCTCAAATCTCTTCAGATTTTGTGTAAAACATACGCTGGGACGGGACGTGTGATAAGAGAAGGCTGTTCTGCAGATCCCCACACTTCTTTTCCATCAGTTCTCAGTCAGTGGTTCAATATAATGCACAGAGGTTGGGTAAAATAATCTTACACTTAAAAGACTAGCATTCTCTTGTAGGGCAACAATCACAAACATAGTTCCTAATCACTTTTGTAACCATACAACTAGACCTACTTTTCTCTCATGCTTGCTGCTTGCTTTGGTACAAACTGTGAAGTGCTGTATGAATAAAACTATTGCAGTTTTCTTCAGCTAATTTGTCTATAATATTTACTGCAACCTGCTCTGTTGAGTCTATCTGTATACAAATGTGAGTCTTGTAATTTTGCTCTGGACTAGTCTTAGCTGACCTGTTGCTTTCTTAAATATTGACTCCTTACTGTAAAATGCTTTTTTGTTCCATGTCTTGGAACTGCTGAACATTTTATGGCATTGACTATGTTTTTCTGTCTTGTTTGAGCTCAGTTGTCTGTAAGGCTGGACGTAGTTCAGGTCTTGTTACATTTTCTTATCCCTATATCTTATCAAGATGCCTTTCTTTCCCAGCTCAGTGATATGAACTAGTATGCTTGTCATGAACAAGTGATATCGATATTTTTGTGCCTATGTTGTTTGCAGCACACAGAACCTTAACTTTCTTGTTTTTCTTTCAGGTATGAACCACAAAAGCTTGCCAGGTCTGAGATGCTCTAAATAGTTCTCATTTGGTTGCAGAAGGAAACAACACTCTCAGGTATGAGCCTTCGTTTTGGTCTCTGGACTCCCACAAAGTAAGGGATCTCCCTGTCATCTTCTCCTGTCTGTCTTCATACAGGTTGGGAGAGGACAGCCATTGTTTCAGGATCAACTGTTGAGGAGCCTTTGACTCCTTCTGGATGGGTTAATTTGCCTGTCTCTCCTTGTGCTTCTCAATAATCATTTGAACACAGGACCTACCCAGTTATTTTAGTTTTTGTTGTTATAGTGTTGAATTGGTCTATGTTTCACTTCAGTGTTATCGCAGTTAGGGTTGTGTCCACTCATTGTGAAAATTCTACAAATGAGGCAAGTCCATTGTGTACTTGTTCTGATTGCCCATACTGATGTGCTTCTTGGGTTTGTGTTCGATGTCCAGAAGGGACATGGCCACATTTGACCGACCATATTTGGCGTTTTCCGTGTTCTTCACACATCGTCCCACTCTCCATTGCCCGCCCTACTGGACGAAATCTCGACCTCCTTCGGTCCTCAGAGACTGGCTCTGCAGGACTTGAACCTGTCGGCACTGCGGAACCGGTGAGTCTGCGAAGGGAGAGAGCGAGTGTGTAGGGGCGCTGGCGGCTCGCACTCACTACTCACTTGAGTCCTGTACCCTGCGCCGCACTCGAGGGCCCCCAGTGACTTCTGTCGATCTGGGCAGCCCTTATTGCCCTTTACTGACTGCTGATTATTGACCTTGCGATACTGTGGTTTCACCTGGCACAGCTGCCACAGGCAGGGGGGCGTCAGGGGAGGGGGCTGAGGGGAGCGTGATAAGGTGAGTGGGGGAATCAACCATGCTCATGACTGCAGTAGGGCGCATAGACGGCAGCCTAAAAATCTTCACCTTCAGCTCTCCTGTCTTCCTGTTTTCTCCCTCCTGCCCCCCCCCCCACCTCCTACCGGACCACCAGTGACCTCACCTCCCTGTCAGATCGAGGGGATTGAGGTGTCCACAAAAAAGAGAAATTAAAAGAACCCTGCAAGAAGTGCTCGGCAAATGCATGCTTGTGCCCCCCCCCTTAATTCAGGAGGGGTGAGGGGGCATACAACTAAGCAAAGCCCGACGTTTCAAAGCTCCCTCTAGAAGGCCACAGGGGGACACCACACAGGACCTACTGATCCTCGTACACTATTAACTACAGTACCCCACAATTTGCTCTCCACCATTTTTGCACCAGCAATCGGATAAAAGTACAGAGGGCCTTGTCGCAAGTGCGTGCTCGTGCCCCCTTCCTCATGCGATTTAGCTTAATATAGAGGTTAAGTCCCTAAACATCTATAAAAGTCTCAAAAAAAGAGGCTCTACAAAACACACAGGAGCACAGGCGGGGTGAGGTGGCGTACCACCAACTAACTGATCAACTTTTCTTGACCAAAAAGGAAGTATAAAAGATCCTATCAATCCATTACTAATAACCTGCGCAGACACAAATGAGGGCCTTGCTACGATCTTTATAAAATCTACTGAAATTTACTCTAAACTTAAAACTACAAGTAATTGGCAATCTGCAACAGTACTAGTATGTGGTTTGCAATCAAGAAGTGAGTAGCTTAGTTACGTGTGCTTAGTCCATTTTCGCGGAAACAGCCCCAACAGATTGGGGGACGGTTTGCAAGTTCGATGCAGTGCTCCGTCTTACTGAAGTCTAGTAAACCGAACTGCTCAAGGTGACAGGTAACATAAGATCTGGCAAGGTCAGACAACAAGTCACTCAAAAGATCCAAACCAAAAAAAGTCCTTAAGGAAGTTCATGACTGACGGTGTGTCAGCCAACTTGACAAAAGAAAGGGCAGGTCAGCCCACTGATTTCACCAATTCAAACACTCTTTGGGAAGACAAACTGTGCCAGTAAATTAATGTTTCTAAAGGACCCAACTGCAGTTATCAGCTCAATATAAAAAAATATTGTGGGCTGCCAAACCCACTTACAGCTTAAAAGACAGTCTTAATAGCAACATGTTCTGATCAACGGCCCAACCTGAACTCAAATGAGGTTGTAAAAACAACAGCCATAGTAACAAGCAAAATGCCAGGTGACCACATCGCACGACACAGGCTCAGGTCCATACTCTAAATCTACAACGCTCAACGTCAAGGCCTTATCAACGACCGGACTCAATTTGGTCTTCTATGCAGGAGAACAACATCTGCAACAGCACTAGTAACCCAATTGAAGAGCCTGATGATTCCTGGCTACACTCAGTCTCAATAACGAACAACGCAGATCTTATACAAGCAATGGAGGTCAAAACAAGACCATCAACCTGACTGGCAACCATGAAGAAAGCATGCACTCAATAATAGAAATCTCGAGTCACCTAGATCCAACAGCTCAAGCAGACCCAAGCACCGATGCCAAGTCATCAAGACAAGGCTTACTAACTTCAACACAGTTCCAGACTGGCAGTACAGACCAAATCATCCTCCATGCTTCAGAACCAAAGGCAAGCAGTGAGAAGAAAGAAGCATTTGTGGACACCCAAAGTAATGAGAATCTCGACTTCCTAAAGGTGGGGAGCATTTCAAACTTACACTCCTCATTACTAAACATTCTACAAACCTCAATCTCAACGCTCAACATGCAATCAGACAAACTGGATCTTCAGATCGACCTCATGAATATCATAGCCACTCACATTTCTGGCTTCAACACCAAACTTGAAAAACTGACAGATCAGATAACCAGTGTACAAGAAAAGAACCCCCCAGTTCACCAAGACGTCTGTGGGTGTGGTCCAATCATCGATAAGCTAAGTTCTATCCCAGCCATCCTAACCAACATTTTAAATGGGAAGAAAAATTGCGAGGCTGACACCTAATAGGCCCACCATAGAGCAGAATGACTGCCTTCAAGCTCAATCATTAGAAATACAACAGACTCTAGAGCAAAGTAACGCAGGCAGCCCTCCACGCAAAAAAACCTGTGGATCTGATGTCAATTGAACAGGCACCTCAACTCCCTGATTCATCTATGTTAAAGGCCCCTGATCAGAGGACACCTAAGACTCTAGTGCAAACCAAAACACTGAAGAAACGTGCTAGGAAAGCATGAAGAAACCCTCGCTGGACAGCGAAGGATGATGTGTGTAATAACAAATCATATCCCATCTTTGAAGCCAAGCAGAGACATCAAGATTTAGTAACAGCAAACACATCAACAATTTTTCCCAGAGATAATTATATCGAGAAACTCGAAGAGCCAGAGGTAAACCAGATATACTTGGATTCTCTAGACTCATCGCAGGCAACAGCCGGAAAGACAGGTACCATGCAGAAGGCACGGGCATTATCATGATGCTGTTAGCTGTAATACCCACATTAAAACATATCAAATAAAAAGACTTGTTATCAGTCAAATTCCTTGCAAACGAGGACCATAGACAACTGGAGCAAACCCTCAATACATGGAGAACTGAAGAAGAGATTGCACTCCTAATTAACAGTGCTAGCGAACAGTTTGAAACATGGGGTATAGCACTCTCAAAACCTACAAAACCGCGCTACTCTTCACCTTTACTAAATCTGGTCAGAATAACAAGCATTGAACAGGGTCCCACTTGTTGGACTCAGTCCTTCAAAGCGCTTGTGGCACAACTGGAACAAGCACTCAATCAAAAACCAAACAGCCAATGGACGGGAACCAAGACCAATGGCACTGGCTAGCGTCGGCCTTAAACGCTACAAGAAATGAGTGACTTCCAACATATGTGACAAGTAAACCCCAGGAAAGTTCACTGTGTATTCTCTCCTGGAACATAGCAGGCACAAAGCTGGAACTCTGTGATAGTAAACCTACAGCGAACTGGGGAAAATATGAGATTATCACGCTTCAAGAGACCTGGATGACCAACCCTGTGCAGCTGGCCAGATTATGTTCTCTGTCACGTTGAGGCCAGGAACTCACATCGATTTGGGAGACCTTGCTGTATATGTGTCCACTGCAGTAAATGTCACTTCAGAGCAGTTATCTAACTCGGTTCCTGACTTACAAGTAATTGAGTTTATCTTGCGATACAGTCTACAAGAATGGTAATACTTTTCAATGATTATGCGCATCCTAATGTACAAAAAAAGTGTGCACTTTTCAAAAAAGTAATTTTAGAGATAACGGAAATAAGGTTTACAAACTTCACCTGGGAAATCCTGGTGACAGGTGACTTTAACACCAACCTAATATACATCCCAGATGAAGATAAGCACTTTGCAGCTGAGAACGCAATTTGGGCGGTCCAGCCACAGGCCGGTCACCCTTGAAAACGTCGAGACCTCCACGGGCAAAGATTAGTCACTGCCCTGGAACATCTGGGCTTGAGAGTAATTAACAGCAGAACCCATGGCGATAACACCCCCCCGTTTACGCATCACGGTGCGAACTCAAGATCAATAATAGATTACACAATCCTCTCTCTGCCACTGTTAAAAGACCAGAGGAAGTACATAGTCAAAAACACAACACAAAGTGATCACTCCTATCAGCACCTGGAGTTGAGTTTAAACCCTCCAAGACACGCGATTGCACCAGCGCAGCTAGGAAATCTAAATACAGCCAATCTGAAGTGCTTAAGATGGATACACCACTCACTACCGAAGCTGGTTGACAAGGCGAAAGACATACTAGAGTCTAGCAGTGCACATAACTGTACCTTAACTGAAGCTTGGACAGCCTTCTCAACAAGGCTGCTAAAAAGTCGTCCTGTTCTAAACTTCCTTGGAGGCAAGCGGTCAAGCGTACAGATCGCTTGTTGGAAAAGTTCTCAACTGTGAGAAACGAGCTAAGAGGGACAGTTAGGAATGCTAGAAAACCCAACACCCCAACTCACCCATGGGAGAGAATGAAAAATTTTAGGAAGCGGTACAAAAAACAACTCTGTGAAGATCGAAAAACTAATTCTGGTGAGTTTTGGGCAAAACGACTCTCCGAGGCCTAACAAGCCAACACCGGAGCTTTCTGGGAAACCGTAAGTGGCATCAACAGAGATGCAAGAATAATAAATTGCTCAAGCCTGCAGGAGAAAGCCTGGGTAGCCCATCTGACCAAGACATTCACCAAGGGCCAGCGAACTGGAAACCCTGAGCAAGAACAAAGTAGAAACAAGTTAGGTACATCCAAGTCACGCAGCATTCCAGACAGTTCGCCTGCTCTTGTAAATCAATTTTACACAGCAGCGAAGGTGGTAAAGTAATAACGGCAGGTCGAACAGATGGGGCGCCAGGCCTAAATGGTATCCCGCACGCAATCTATAAGCTCGACCCCGAATACTGGGCAAATCCCTATTGGCATTATATAATGAGGTGGAAGGAACAGGCACAATCTCTAGTAGCTGGACATGGTCAATAATAAACCTGGTCTTAAAAGGTGGAGTCAGACCCAACCCCGCCAACTAGAAGTTAATCGTATTTATTGATTCTGAAGCCAAGTACTATGCAACGCTCATCTTGGAGGATCTAGTAGAATGGTCAAACATCAACAAGCTGGTCCCCATCAACCAGACGGGATTCCGGAGAGGATTCGGAAGCACTACGAATATCCTAGCAGAAACAGCAATAGCAGACAAATGCAAGCACTTAAAGAAAAAGTTCCATCTATGCTTTATAGATTTTAAAGCAGCATTTCATCGTGTGGACCGAGGTCTTCTGTGGGGAAAACTCAGGCTGTGGGGGCTCCCTGATAGAAGACTGTGCACAATTGAGCAGTTATACACACACACACATGGATTCAAGTTAAACTGGTGGATGACTATAACTGGTACAAGACTATCGAGGAGAATCCCAACAGAAATAGGCCCTAAGCATGGGTGCATTTTAGCCCAACACTTGTTCATCTTGTTTATGGCTGACCTGTCCCCAAGACTGGATCAGATAAACTCTCTCCCGCCACGAATGGGTCCTTTAATCCTGACTCACCTTTTATACGCAGATGATATTGTTTTACTTAGCCAAACAAAAGTGGGTCTGCAGCGATCACTCACAGAATTAGCAGAACACGCTAAGGCCAACATATTAGAAATAAACACGACTAAAACAAAAATAATGTCCATCTTGAATCGACCTGATTCTCCACTCAAGATTAAGCCGGCAGACTAGATCCTAGAGGAGGTTAGCAGTTATAAATATCTGGGCCTGTACATAGACAAGAAGCGCATAAGCAGTACCTTGTGAAGAAAGGAAACGCACTGATTTATGCTTTTTGCGCTCTCACTAAGAAGCTGGATGGTCCCTCTTTCAAGCCTCTACTAGCAGTTATTGTGGCTAAACTACTACCAATGGTGGCATACGCAAGTGCCGTTTTGCATGGTAAAGATGCCTTGACTCTGGATGAATTGTAAACAAACACGTATAAGCGAGTTTTTGTTCTGCTGCAGAATGCCTCACCAGCAAAAGTCGGCTTGGAATGTGGACTCATGCAACAAACCATTGGGAGATGTTACTCCACCATCAAAACATGGCACAAAATGCTGTCAAACCAAAGAAGTCCACTAATTAATGCCCTATGGCAGTCATTGGGAAAGGACCCTGGTGCCGTTTACAGTAAATACCTGTGGTCAACACTTAAAGAAACAAACACAATGGACCTTTGGAACTTGAGCTTACCTCACCCTGCCTTGTGCCGTGCAATAAACAAAGACGCTGTCACTCATAAATGACAAACACACATTGACCAGTCGTACACATGCCTGGATGGTATTAAAGTCTTACAGCAGCCCGAAGCTGGCAGCATATCTAAACATGACATACTTGGTGTATCTAAAGAGAAAGCTGATGGCTATCCGATTTGCTTCTCTACCATCCTTTGCCGATCAACCTTCATGAAAACATAATGGGCCAAAGACATGCAGGTTATGCAGCGCTGAAAAGGAAGACATTATACACATGGTTTGCATATGTCAATTTTTAAAGAACGCTCGTATTTTACTATTGAAAAACATTTTTAACGACTGGGGCATCAGAACCTGTAGGTCGGCCATAATAAAAGGCCTTAATCCATCTGACCCTCAGATTAACTGTAAACTGGTGAAATTCTTGGTTTTATAGGAAAAATTACTTAAATGAAATATTTTATTACTGGAAATAATTTACATGGGGTACTTGAATTAACCCCACTTTCAAGCTTAGATGTTTTGTTGGTTCATTACCACAGCAACACTTTATAGCCGATTACACCTTATAGTGGTCTAGATGTTAATTTTAAGGCACTTAACCCACCTGACCCTAGACTAACAGGAAATTGATGAAATTTACCTCAATTTTACTGAGTAATCTTACAATTTGAGATGACTGTTGCTGATCTTACGGTAGTAACCTTAGGCATAACATGACCATTTGATGATCTATGTATTCACCATCAGCTTTGTTACCATACAATACTTAAAATGAAGCCCGATGGTTCAAGTTATAGCAAACAATTAGGATGTGCCGGATCACGCTGTGTTTATAATTTTATGAAACCATTAGTAATAATGTATTACATCACACCAAGATTTTATGTGCTTTCATGTTTAGTGTATATGGCAATATTGTGATTGTTTTTATTAACGTAAAACAATAAAGTTTGATACCAGTGGTGTCAGAACCCCTTTCAGAGGGCCATGTGGCAAGCAGGAGCAACTGGGCCCAACTGTGGTTGTTGGTGCCTTTTCACTCCTGATGTCGCAGGGCCAGATCTACAGTTGGCTCTGAGCAGCTGGGCCAATTACCCCTTCACACCTGACTCTCAATGATGGCGTGGGTCAGGCAGTCCAAGGCTTCTCGGGGAGGAGGTAGATGTAAGGCTCACAACAGAAAATACATCCAGCAACCCCAATAGATGATTGTCCAATCAAATACTTGCTTTTATGTAAAAAAGGGTATTTATCTACTAACATCAAGTACAATACAACGTACTGCAAGTACTATACACAGTCTTCTTAAGGCATACCCACTAGCGTTACCCTGGTCAGCTTTCTAGTCCCACTTCCCGGTCTATGGATGAAGGTTTTCCCCCGCTTAAGTGTGGCAACATCCAAGCTAGGTCCCACAAATGAGTTCAAGTCTTAGAAGATCTACAACGGCTTTTAGCAAAAGTCCATGTGTCCTCCATGTCTGGGCGTATCATTTAGTGCAAGTTCTCCCAGGGCCCGAAGGCCCAGTATCATTCTTACCTGCACCGTTCCTGGCCCAGCGTTGAGCAGACCTCTGGAACCTGAGGCTGCGACGGCAGATGTCCAGGGTGCTCTTCTGATCCAGTGTTAATTCTTCTTTGTCTGGGGGCTGGTCTTGGGTGTTCCCAGACTCAGGCAGGTGAAACTTGGTTCCAACTCTGCAGGCCACAACCTGCTAGTCCATTAAGACCGCACGCTCTCCTGGCGCCACTGCCCTTCTCCTGGACTGCGAACCGCCTCCTGATGTGCAGGAGGTCTTGACATCACACACAGGGCGAAGGTCCTCAGTGTTCTGTGCAATGCCCCCTGCATACAGGTTTCACTTAGTTGCATTGATAATGTCATCACCCTCTTTGGGTCCCAGCACTACCAAGGGCAACGGCCCTCCCTTCATGACCGTACGGCACCAGAGTGACGACCCTTTCTCTCAGCAGTGGTCTAGTCCTCACTGCATCCCTCAACTGGCATACAGGGGCAACACAGCACACACATACAGACGGCCCAATCGGCACGCTGTTCTCCACGGACCAGAATCTCACACTCCACTTCTGGGATTCACTTGGTAGGACTCCCACTGGACCGCACTCCCTCCAGGCAATCGCCTTCTCCTCTAAGGGCCCACTTGCCTTGGGTCAGGCAGAATCTGTTACTCCAGGCAAGTGTTCTTGATTCTCCTGGGTGATGTCCTCTCATTCAGCATAGGAGACTGGCAGATCTGAAGTCCCCAGTCCAGGTTAAAATAGACATGACTTGTGCTGAGCTTCTCCACGCTGATGTACAGCTTCAGTTTGACAATTTGGGAGTCTCAAGCTCCCCTTTATATAATCCATTTCCAGACACACTTGTGATTTAGTGTGTCTTTCTTTGGAGTTTGTGTTTTGGGGGTTGTCCAATTTGAAGTGCCCACTACTTTGTTGTGCTCTTCCTCCAGAGAGACATCTATCACAGCAGTACAGTGTCCAATCTTGATAACACCAAACATACACCATGGGAGCGACTACAGGTTCACACTTGAATGTCAGCTTCACTGATGTGCATCAAAAGGTTACTAAAGGGCCCCAGCCCTGCTCTTTATGATTCTCTTAGCAGCACCATCTCCTTCTGCAGATGTGCCCAGTCCCCTTTGACCAGTGACCTCTGCCAGAATCAAAAGAGCCCCTTTTGAAATGCTGAAGAGCCTGAGTCTTCCTTCCTCCAGTGTGTCCACCCAGCACTCATGAATGTGGCAATCCACAAATCTGTCAGGGAGGATCCTCTACCTCAACATACTCCTGCATCCAGCCCTGGGGTTCCCAATATGGGACCAACAGGTTTTGACACACTGTACCCTCCCAAGCACTCATGCATCTTTGGCGCTGCATGCAAACATAAATGTAGTTTCGCATGTGCTGCACCTGTGACCACTTAGAAATACCAGTGCGCCGTGTGTAGACATGCGCACAGTCTTCCATGTATTACTACCATGGGCACACACACATAACAGTGCTGTGTAGAAACATTCATACTTCTAAGAACTCTATCCATCCAGATGGATGCCGAGTGTGAGCTAAGCACACAGCAAGAGAACTTTAATTGGGGGAGCCAGTGGATCCCACTCCCATGAAAACCGCGCTGGTCATTCTACTGATTACTTTTTACTAAATATTATGCTACAACTACTGTGCTTGTGCTACTCAACTCTTGGGAAGGCAGTAGCTCTTTACCACTTTGAGGGTTGTCTAACCAGACCACAGTCGAGACAGGACTAGGTCATAGCCACACACATGGCCCGTGCTCCCTCATGACCAGGGCACTCAGGGCAGGGCTACACACCTATCACCATGCGAGGGACTTTTCCGACCCAAATTCAAAATTAGCTTTATTCGATTGCTATTACATACAATCATAAAAGCACATAAAAAATCACAAACAATTATAAAATACATTGTGAAGTTCAGGATAAAAAGTTTAAAATGATAATAACAATCCAGTGCTACTTTAAAATTCACTACTTAGATCACCATAGATTTCCTTTGCCAAAGAACCTTCTTTAAATACATTGAAATCCTCCATACATTATGTACATTGTCCAGGAACTGCAGATTGATGAACGCCGGACGGCACTGCCGAATCCCCATGGATTTTAAAATTGGAATTATCCAAATTTTCCTTAGTTCCATGTAAAATTTACAGAATAAAACTATGTGTATCGTAGATTGTTCAGAGAGGTTATCGCAGGAGCATACTTGTAATTCCCGGGCCCAATCATTCATTTTAGGAACACTAACAAGCCTATGAAAAATCCCCAGCCTTAATCTAGTCAATAAAAACCTATCGTATCCCCCCGGTACAAATTTTAAATACGGTTGGACATTGAAGGTAGTTAAGATTAGCTGGTTATGCTGGACAGACAGCTTGACAATCTCGGCCGACAATCTCAGTGTGTCCAGCAACATAAGAGCCTCTTTTTTCAACTGTTTCCTCGAGATCGACTGAATGGTGCTCGGGTCAGTAAAATACCCTAAGTGACCCAAATCACGCATAAAATCTCTGAGATATTTAATCCAAGGAATCTTTAGGGACCCCTCCAGGTTCATGCTGTCCAATAGAATGTCCCTGTTTAACTTTGTCTCATCTTTGGACCAGATTCTATGCCACAGGAGAATAGGCTCTGTTTTAATAAGATCGGTAATAAACGGTAACCCCAACTCCGCATGGCAAACATATGAGGAGGTGCTAATCAGCACACTTAAAATATATCTTAAGAAGGAATTTTCCACCACCTGCACAGGAAGTGTGTTCGTGAAACCCCATAACCCTGCCCCATACTTGGCAGTGGTGATACATTTTGCTTTGTAGATCTGATGAGCTCTACTGGTGGTCTCCTACCCAGCTTTTTGGAAAACTAGCAAGGGCGGAAGTTGTTCTTAAAAAGGCAAATTTTTTAGTTAAAACAGTTTGGGCCCATAGGCCATTATGATTAAAAAGTATACCAAGATAAGAAAAACTCTTGGCGACCCCCAGCTTCTGGCCTTCCACAAACATGTCCCTGCACCTCTGATTACCACAGCCACACCTCATAATATAGGTCTTTGAGATATTAACTCTAAGACCTAGATTGCTCATGAACATGGAAAAGCTGTCTAGCACCCTCTGCAATCCTAATTGTGTGCGTGACATCAATACCGCGTCATCTGCGTACAAGAGGGCTGGTATAGGGCGACCTGCTACCTGGGGGAAATCTTGGTTGCCTTTAAGCAGCGCCTCACCCAGGCCATTAATATAAAGGTTAAAAAGAAAGGGGGCCAGGACACAACCTTGCCTAACCCCCTTCCTTATTGGGAGTGAGGCCGAGCAATCACCAGCCAGGCCAAAACATACACGCGCCCTTGCATTACTATACAGGCGCCAGAGAAAATAAATGAATTTTAAATCAACCCCCATGAGCTCGAGGATCTCCCACAGCTTGTCGTGTATCACTGAATCAAAAGCGGCGGTGAGATCCACGAACGCTAAAAACAGTTGCCCCTTCTTAGCCCGGGTGTATTTCCCCACCAGGATAGCTAGATTTAAACTCTGGTCAGTCGTCCCTAAGCCCTCACGAAAGCCGTATTGAAGGTCGGATAGAACCATATTCTCCTCAGCCCACTCATGTAAGCGTTCTAAAAGGATTTGACCAACTACTTTGGTCAGAGAATCTAGTAAAGAGATGGGCCTATAACATCCCGGGTCCTGACGGTCCCCCTTTTTGAAAATTGGGACAATGGTGGATTCCACCAAAGTTGGTAAAAAAGGGGCAGCACAGCTGGCATTAATTACCTGCGTAATTATTGGCCCCCATAGATCCAAGTTTGACTTAAATAAGTCTACAGGGACACCATCCGGCCCGGGGGCCTTGCCACCCCGACTTACCAAAATTGACCGGGTCACTTCCTCCAGTGTAAATTGGAGATCAGAGTAGAAAACTGAAGGATCAAAGCTATCTTCCCCCTCGTTGATATTTATTTGTACATCGTGGGTACCCTCCCCATCATATACCTTGGAAAAGTGCTCGATCCACTGGTCCTCAGTAATTGCAATTTCAATTGTAGGACCGTCTCCAGCTGTCAAAAATAGGGCTTTTACTACTTTCCAGAAGTCCAAGCTATTTTTCATTAAGGAGGCTTCATGCAGGGATTCCCAGGCTTTGTTTCTAAGAGTAATTCTTCTCTCCTTAAGCGCACATCTATACTCTACTCTAGCCTGCCTCACGCCATTTGCGTTTCTTGGTACCTTGTGAAGTTCGTATTTTAAGTTTGCGTAGGCTCGGGTGCACTTAGAATCAAACCAACCCTGGGACTTGCCTTTGGGACAATTCTCGGTGAGTAAGGCCTCCCTTACAACAGCTGATATTATTTGAAAGGAAAGTAAAATGCTATGTGGGGAAATATCTTCACTCAAGCACGTGTCAAGAGCCATTCTACCCTTATCTACCACTTGTTGCGTAATAGTGATGGATTCACCGTTGACCAGCGTAGGGAGTACCCATTCGTCCTATCAATTGCTATCTTTGCTAGTGCCCTGTCAACTGTATCATGACAACCAGATTTGCTTGTCGAGAGCTGAACAATTAGACACAAAGGGAAATGGTCACTGAGTGAATTATCGTCGACAGAGAAGGAATGAATTCTGTTCGCATGACTGTTTGACAGTAAGATATAATCTATAGTAGTAGATAAACCTCTGCCATTAAAAGTATGGCTCACAGGGGCAGGTTCCGCACATAGAGTATTTGCGAAACCCAGGTCCAAACTAAAAATTAGTTCGTTATACAGGTCCCCCAGAGTAGAGGGCCTAAAATGTGTATTACATAGCCCTTCTTCATTTAAGAAACCACACAAATTACCTTCATCATGTGTGCACAATGAGCAGTTAAAATCCCCTACCAAGATTATCATTATATCTTTGGAATCATCAGTGCGCATACAGTTCAACTCATAACCAAGCTTTCTAACTATTGCCCCAACACTATCCTGGGGTATATTGTTATAAAAGTTCGCCAGTAAAATACAGTGCCTACTGTCCACATTAATTTTAATTAATTGATAAAACGTCTCCTCCGCGTACATCTCTACCTTTTTAAAATTCAGCATGCTGGAGATGTAGGTACAAAGCCCACCCTTCGCCCTTCCGCTTGAACCTTCCACGGCTTGTGTGTGAAATGTTTTAAACCCATTGATGTGAATTGATTCTTTAGCCCACGTTTCTTGAAGACACATTATGTCAAAGTTAAGTACAAACTCACACCATATAGGGTTGATCAGCTTAGAGCGCAGTCCGGAGATGTTCCAGGAGACAAGATTACAGCTGGCTTGATCGTTTTTAAGAGACACACTGGTTGTTACTGGCTGACCAGGTGGTGGTCCGCCATCATTGAGGGGTGTGAGATCTGGGCTAACATGATTGTGTAACTCCAGTGGGGTGGTGTTCACCCCCGTCGCCCTCCCTATTCTCAATGTTGCCTGGGGAAGGCATATGGTTATCTGGGATAACATAAGTCTGGTCAGCAGTGGCTTTCAATACGTGGGCCTTGACATCTCCACCTTCTGTGGGAATAGGACTATAATTTAAATAGGGGAGACCCCGACGGGTCAGTCAGTCATTGTCTTCCAATGGATTCAGGGAATCATAGCGGTTGCTAACTGGGACCGCAAATGTAGGGTACCTAGTTCTTGCGAATCTCTCCTCTGGATGGGTAAACCCTAAGCTCCTTGGAGGTTGGTAAAAGTACCCCAATGGTAAGATGTTAATACCCTGCACCACTGCTAGACCATTACCAGCCCTATCAAAGATGGACTGTACCAGACCTGGAGACCCAAATGATAAAACTACACAGTCACCCTCAAGAGACTTAGTTGACTTACCCACCCAACCTATTCTTCGCGCCATTTTGAACTCTGAGAAAAGCGCTTGGTTGATGCCAGTCCTTGTGCTCAACAGGTGTAGTGACTTGTTTTTTAATGTGGACCAGTGTTCAAAGACATTGGGTGGTAAAGATGGAACATTTGCCAGCACAACCGTGTAAGGAGTTGCCTCTGGCGGGAGGTGTAAGGTCGTGTTGGAGTTAGTAAAATCTCCCTGGTTAGGTCTCCGTTGGGTCAGCGTGTTTTTCGGTCTCCACTCTTTGCCATCTAGAGAGATCCCCCTGTTGGTGGAAGTCCCGTATGAGGGTTTTGTATGTTGTGTACCTGCAGCATTAGGACCCTCTGAGCCACCCAGAAGACCTTCTTGAGCATGTGGGGGGGTTAAAGCCCTTGAGTGCGAATGGCCAGACTGGACTGGGTTAGTTAATGTGGTACTATGGATGCCAGAGTGCGAGGGTCGTCCCCCTCCAAGAGTTTTGCCAGGCTGACCGGTCTGACCAACTGCAGGTTCCTCCCCCCTCGTGGACAATGTCTCGGTGCCTCTGCATCGACATGTGTCTTGTCGACCCGAGACAAGGCTGCTGACTGGTCCCTCCAAGTTAAGTAGTCTGCTTTCCAGTGTGGACAGTTTTTGAAACAGAGGGTCCAGCAAGGCTGTTACCACTGTTTTTAGCCTTTCCCAAAAATGCTCCTCAAGGTGGCAAGGAAGTGCTCCGTCTGAAGCCGTGGGTACCTTGGACGATGAAGTTATGGCGGGCCCCTCACTACACAGTCTTTCCCCAGCTTTATTTTTGCGACTTGATGGATTTAGGATCTGCTTCTGTGGGCCCCGGCCGTTCCTCTTTTTTGATGGGGGTTCGTGACTATTATCAAGGCATTTTTTTGCCTTTTGGCCCCTAGTGATTACATTAGGCCTGCTTGATATACCTATTGGTTCAGCGGGAGTGGAGGGTTGGGGATCTGACTCTGATGGGATACGCCCTCCGAGTCAGTTAGCAGAAGGGGGTCTGAAGGTGGAACCCGACTTTGAGAAGGCTGGGGTTCCAACGATAGTCTCCGTTCTGTGAGTGCAATTTCGTGAATAAGCGCTGACTCTACCCGCAACAGGAAGGCATACAGTGTCCCCACAACTCCCTGTCCAGTGCTAGTCTTTCGCTTGCTCATTTTGGTTCCCTAGAGCTAATGTGAGTATGAAATTAGTAACACTGTACCTTTCACGTTAGATGCAGAGGCGGAGGCACCCCAGGTGCAAAGTGTCAATAATATGGCCCGGCCTCCAACGGGCGCAGACAGGCCTGTCCTTGGCCCGGGCACAGCCCGGGCACGCCCCGCGCGTTTTCCGCGCTGCGGGAGCCCAGCCGGAATAAATGCGCCTCCTGGCGCGAAGGTGACGGCGTCCGCGCCACTCAGGATGCTGGGGGCGGTAGTTTGAGTCTCTCCCCGGTCACAGGCAGCAGACAACAGGCAAAAAATGCAAATACGGGCTCCCGCGCTCCGGGAGCCCAGCCGGAATAAATGCGCCTCCTGGCGCGAAGGTGACTGCGTCCGCGGCGACCGCGCCGCTCAGGATGCTGGGGGCGGTAGTTTGAGTCTCTCCCCCGGTCACAGACAGCAGACACCAGGCAAAAAATGCAAATACGGGCTTTTCCGACCCAACATGGTTTGTGCATTCTCTCGGAATGGTCAACAGCTGTACAGCTTGGCTTCTTTTTTACACATGCAAAAATACATTGCGCGGATCCACATGATTCTACCATCTCCCTCTGTCTATTTAATATTATCAACCTCTGTTTTTTAACCATTCAGGCAAAGCGACAATGAATGGTCAGACCAGAGACATGCAGTTGATATACAGATGATCATACCAGCAGTCCTGGACATTATCTCAGTCAATGTGCATACATTAATGACTTGAGACATCATGAAACTGTCTAGGGCCTATAAATGAGAGATAGTAAGAAAAAAATATTGGTTGAGTAAAAACTTCCCCAAATTGAGCCTGAGGTAAAGAGGGACTTATAAGGAACCATTTCAAAAGGCAACAGAGGGTGTTAATGCTCATAAGAGACAATTGAACATTTCAAGCTATTGACATCCAGAGGTGTGCAAGTTAAGGGGATTAGAACATTCATAATGAAAGAGCTGTGAGGATAAGTACTTGACTCATTACTGAAGAAACATGAATTTCTTGGTAATAATTAACATTACAGATGTTGATTGAAAACAGGACTCGCGTGCAAGGGCAGGCTCTATGGAGCTAATGAAAGTTCATAGGAAGGAAGGCGCACTCTGATTGAGGTCACTCAAAAAACATCTGTCGTGCAAAAAAATCTTCTTTTTATTAATGTTACTTTAACTATGAAACAGGCACACAGCCAACGCGTTTCGTTCCCTTGTGCCAGGGGAACTTCGTCAGGGGTGTAACAAACATAACATAACTAACATGAATATACATATATAGGAATCCACAACAATTACAAAATACACATTTAAACAATAAAAATGACATAATTTAACAAAACAAAAAGACGGGAGTATTTTAAAAAATAAAAAAAATTTGCTTCAATAGCCAAATATGAACCAAAGATGACCCAAAGAGTTCAGACAGACAATATTAAAAAGAAATCAATTAATGACAATAAGACGCCAATGAACACACTCCACATATATATTTTAAGAACACATATTATGATAAACTAAAAAGATGTTGAAAGGTGGGAAGAGAGACGATATGAAGGAAAGGTAGATGATACAAAATAATACCACACCGCAGTGGAAGATAGTTCTAGTTTAGCATTCAAAGACGAAGAGGGGGGGTGGGAGGGGGTGGGAAGTAGGGGGAAAAGGGGGGAAGGAGAAGCAAGGGCCGAAAGGACTTATATTAAAATTATGTATAAAAAAAATATAAAAATTCACCTAGTTTAAGGTAGAATAGAACACCCCTAAGCAATCGTAAGGGTGTTGGGTCGCCTTTTATGGCTCTCGGATGAAATCAAGATAAGATATATTCCAATCTAAAGAATGAAAGAAGAAAAATAACTAATTGCCATCATTGTAAATGCACAAAAAGGAAAAGAAGAACTAACGCATCCCAATCTTATAATGTGCGTCTCCAGAAGGGATTCAAGAATAGGGGGACACTCCCGTAGCGATTATCTGGGTGCAAACCAACCAAGCGTTCAAATAAGCTACGTGAATACTAGGCCCGGTTACTCGACAATAGGGACCATATATTGTTTAAATATATAACCATAGTAAATCTCACCTAGACAAGTGTAGAAAGACATCTAGTAGTGTCAGAAAACAAATCAATGTCCACATCGATATCACATAATCAGCAGTCGCATGAGGCAAAAGTAACAAGGTCTAAAGTGGAAAAAAATATATATAATGAGGGTAGAAATATATCCCATGTGGAGCTGCTCGTGTCTAAAATCTAGACATCATATTCGATAATATATTGCAGAGGGGTGGCTGTGCATGTAACCATAAAAAATAATAACACATGGCCAAAGTCATTAAAACTGTGTATGTCACGTTAAAATACAATGTGATCATAGGTCTATCCAAATTAGCCCCTAGTACTGTAAGGAGCATTACTTAATATGGGGATAGTAACATTAACAATATCAGGAGTGGGGCAACTACATCATATGAAAAAACGGTAGTTAATCGAATACAGGCAATCTGTCCAAGACGTGGCAACTATAAATCACGCAGCACACTGCCAATGCCGCATATAACATTGCAGAAAGTAATGGTAATCACGGGTAAAAATAGATTTGTCGATATCAATGTCCCAATTAGATGCGGGGCATTGAATATAGCAGGGTTGATACTCAAACCGTGCAAGCCGTTGATAAACAAGCCTTGCCCCCAAAGTTAGTTTGTCGGATGAAGTGAAAATAAAAAGCCCACTAAGATACTGACTGGACGGAAGGAAGCGTGCAATATTAAACACCAAGGCCTTACCTTATCATGCAAGACACCGAAACCGCACAGCGTGATAACCAACGGGAAGTGAACAGAAACGTTCGCGCCACCGGGTTAAAAGCAAAAACCCAACAACCCGTGATTGGACGTAGTAACGTCATCAGCATGCAGTGCGGAACTAGCACGGAGGACAGGTTAGAAAAAGTGAGTAGCTAGATGGCGGCCATCTTATCATGTATTACGGGCCCCATAGCTTGCCTGTGGTTAAAAAAAAAAAAAAAACGTAGAACCAATACGTACCGGTATATTACAAATATTATGAAAAAATGCCCATATTAGCCCAAAAGATGGATTAACGGGCAACGTAGAACAAAAAAGCTGGTCATCGAACAATAGTGGGGAATCTGGTAAAAAGTAACTACCTGAGAAGCCGTAATTAGAAGTAATAACGTCATCGGCATGTAGTGCGGGATTGGTATGGAAGACAGGTCAGTAAAAGTGAGTAGCTAGATAGTGGCCATCTTATGATGTATATAGGGCCCGCAAAGTCGATATAACTTGCTCTTGGACATAGCTCGGTAGTAGGAAATTCATGCCACCAATAAAGCAAGTGGGGCAATGGCAGATACAGCAAACCTTGATTATAACTGGATGATAAAAATCGATTCTGGAAATGAGTCGAAAGGACAGGATAGAGCATACAGATATCATAGGAGAGACATCATAGTGTCCAAAAGGGCTCAGACATTACATTAGCGGTACTATTAACATCACCATGAAGGAAGTAACCACAAGGGTCAGTAAAGACATTATAGTGTTTAAAAAGGGCTAAGACATTACATTAACTGTCATATTAACATCACCATAAAGGAAGTAATCTCAAAGGTCAGTATTTACAGCCATGCATAACTTGGTGTTGATGAGGTGAGTGTTGTTATTATCAGGGTAGGGGTATATACCTCAAAGTGACCATTATCTTGTTCATAAATTGTTAGCCCAGGAAGTAATGAAGCTCCCTATCTGTATTGTGACCCATTTGGGTAGCATTCAGGCGGCAAATCCATTTGGCTTCCTTACGTCTGACCAACAGCTCCCGGTTACCACCCCTGCTTCCCAAAGGTACATGGTCAATGCCGTGAAACCAGAAGGAGTTGTCTGAAGGGTGCACCTTAGCGTAGTGTTCGCTCACAGGGTATCGGCTATCCTTATTCAATATAACCCTTCGGTGTTCCTGAATTCTAATTTTGAGTGGGCGTACTGTACTTCCCACGTATATGGTGTTACAATTACAGCCTAAAACATATATTACGTGTGTGGTGTTGCAATTGATAAAGTGTGTGATCTTAAGTTTGGTTGTAGTATTATAAATGAAGTCCATAGTTTTGCTTCTCCCAAAAGGGCAAACATTACAGGAACTGCATGTATAAAAACCAAGAGGTTTAGGTGGTAACCAGGTTTCATGGTAATTGGTCACATGACTAGTGCACAGGGCATTGCGAAGAGACCTGCCCCTACGATAGGTGATGGATGGTTTATCAGTTATGTAGTCATTGAGACCCGGGATGTTTTTAAGGATGCTCCAATTCTTCCTTAGAATGTTGTATACTTTACTGCTGTTTAGATTATATTCAGTAACTAGACTGACAGCCCTGTTTTCTGGTGTTATGATTTTCTCCTGTGGTTTGTTGCAAAGTGTGTCCTTCCTTTTGAGGTGTTGTGCTTTTGCAATTGCTTTGTCGACTACCTCTCCATTGTACCCTCTTTTGAGGAATCTTTTCTTAGATTCCAAAATATTCCTTTGGAATGTATCTTCCTCACTGCAGTTCCTTCTCAGCCTGACCATTTCACCATACGGAATGTTGTTAATAACTGAGCGTGAATGGGCGCTACCAGCATGTAGAACGGCATTGCAGGCAGTCTCCTTCCGATAGAGGGTACTTTGTATAGTGTTATCTTTGACATAAAAATGTATGTCCAAGAAATTAATTTTTCTTTGTCATGTGTCATAGTTAGTTTAACATTGAAGGTGTTACTGTTAAGGTAAGTGTGATATTGATGTAATTGGTCAGTGGTCCCTGACCACAGAACAATGATGTCATCAATATACCTCCCCCAGAACACGATATGTTCGGTCCAGGGGAGCGCGTCTATGCCAGGCGCACTCCCTCTCAAACCACCCCATAAAGAGGCAGGCGTAAGAGGAGCAAATTTCGAACCCATAGCGGTCCCAAGTACCTGATGGAACCAAGTAGTGTCATGTAGGAAAAAGTTGTTACTTAAGATGATGTCAGTCATTTCTATTAGCATCACATTAAAATCATAGTGCTCCGACATTCCTGTCCAGAAAAGTTCGAACAGCTCGTATGCCAAACTCCTTGTGTATGCAAGTGTACAAGCTCTCTACATCAAAGGTGACGAACGAGAGGTCATCAGACCACTTGAAATCATTGAACTTGATCAAGATGTCTTTAGTATCCCTAATGTACGAGGGAAGGTCAGTTACATATTTTTGTAGTCTGTGATCAACGAATTCAGAAAGTTTTTCAGTTGGAGAGTCAATCCCTGAAATAATAGGGCGACCCGGAGGAAAAGCACCCTCCTTATGAATTTTAGGTAAGATGTATATACATGGATATTTTGGGTGATCAACTTTAAGATACCTAAAGTCATCCTCAGAGAGGAGACCAATGTCTCTCCATTCACATAGTTTAACATTAATCATCAATGTTAGTTCTTTTGTTGGATTGGTGGAGATACGCTCGTAGCAGTGGGTATCACCCAACTGCCGTTCAATTTCTGCCATGTAGTCACAATGGTTCATAACCATGATTAATGTTAAACTATGTGAATGGAGAGACATTGGTCTCCTCTCTGAGGATGACTTTAGGTATCTTAAAGTTGATCACCCAAAATATCCATGTATATACATCTTACCTAAAATTCATAAGGGGGTGCTTTTCCTCCGGGTCGCCCTATTATTTCAGGGATTGACTCTCCAACTGAAAAACTTTCTGAATTCGTTGATCACAGACTACAAAAATATGTAACTGACCTTCCCTTGTACATTAGGGATACTAAAGACATCTTGATCAAGTTCAATGATTTCAAGTGGTCTGATGACCTCTCGTTCGTCACCTTTGATGTAGAGAGCTTGTACACTTGCATACACAAGGAGTTTGGCATACGAGCTGTTCGAACTTTTCTGGACAGGGAACGTGCGGAGCACTATGATTTTAATGTGATGCTAATAGAAATGACTGACATCATCTTAAGTAACAACTTTTTCCTACATGACACTACTTGGTTCCATCAGGTACTTGGGACCGCTATGGGTTCGAAATTCGCTCCCTCTTACGCCTGCCTCTTTATGGGGTGGTTTGAGAGGGAGTACGCCTGGCATAGACACGCCTCCCCCTGGACCGAACAAATCGTGTTCTGGGGGAGGTATATTGATGACATCATTGTTCTGTGGTCAGGGACCACTGACCAATTACATCAATATCACACTTACCTTAACAGTAACACTTTCAATGTTAAACTAACTATGACACATGACAAAGAAAAATTAATTTCTTGGACATACATTTTTATGTCAAAGATAACACTATACAAAGTACCCTCTATCGGAAGGAGACTGCCTGCAATGCCGTTCTACATGCTGGTAGCGCCCATTCACACTCAGTTATTAACAACATTCCGTATGGTGAAATGGTCAGGCTGAGAAGGAACTGCAGTGAGGAAGATACATTCCAAAGGAATATTTTGGAATCTCAGAAAAGGTTCCTCAAAAGAGGGTACAATGGAGAGGTAGTCGACAAAGCAATTGCAAAAGCACAACACCTCAAAAGGAAGGACACACTTTGCAACAAACCACAGGAGAAAATCATAACACCAGAAAACAGGGCTGTCAGTCTAGTTACTGAATATAATCTAAACAGCAGTAAAGTATACAACATTCTAAGGAAGAATTGGAGCATCCTTAAAAACATCCCGGGTCTCAATGACTACATAACTGATAAACCATCCATCACCTATCATAGGGGCAGGTCTCTTCGCAATGCCCTGTGCACTAGTCATGTGACCAATTACCATGAAACCTGGTTACCACCTAAACCTCTTGGTTTTTATACATGCTGTTCCTGTAATGTTTGCCCTTTTGGGAGAAGCAAAACTATGGACTTCATTTATAATACTACAACCAAACATAAGATCACACACTTTATCAATTGCAACGCCACACACGTAATATATGTTTTAGGCTGTAATTGTAACACCATATACGTGGGAAGTACAGTACGCCCACTCAAAATTAGAATTCAGGAACACCGAAGGGCTATATTGAATAAGGATAGCCGATACCCTGTGAGCGAACACTACGCTAAGGTGCACCCTTCAGACAACTCCTTCTGGTTTCACGGCATTGACCATGTACCTTTGGGAAGCAGGGGTGGTAACCGGGAGCTGTTGGTCAGAAGTAAGGAAGCCAAATGGATTTGCCGCCTGAATGCTACCCAAATGGGTCACAATACAGATAGGGAGCTTCATTACTTCCTGGGCTAACAATTTATGAACAAGATAATGGTCGCTTTGGGGTATATACCCCTACCCTGGTAATAACAACACTCACCTCATCAACACCAAGTTATGCATGGCTGTAAATACTGACCTTTGAGATTACTTCCTTTATGGTGATGTTAATATGACGGTTAATGTAATGTCTTAGCCCTTTTAAACACTGTATTGTCTTTACTGATCTTTGCGGTTACTTCCTTGTGGTGATGTTAATATTACGGCTAATGTAATGTTGTAGCCCTTTTGAACACTATAATGTCTTTACTGACCCTTGTGGTTACTTCCTTCATGGTGATGTTAATAGTACCGCTAATGTAATGTCTGAGCCCTTTTGGACACTATGATGTCTCTCCTATGATATCTGTATGCTCTATCCTGTCCTTTCGACTCATTTCCAGAATCGATTTTTATCATCCAGTTATAATCAAGGTTTGCTATATCTGCCATTGCCCCACTTGCTTTATTGGTGGCATGAATTTCCTACTACCGAGCTATGTCCAAGAGCCAGTTATATCGACTTTGCGGGGCCCTATATACATCATAAGATGGCCACTATCTAGCTACTCACTTTTACTGACCTGTCTTCCATACCAATCCCGCACTACATGCCGATGACATTATTACTTCTAATTACGGCTTCTCGGGTAGTTACTTTTTACCAGATTCCCCACTATTGTTCGATGACCAGCTTTTTTGTTCTACGTTGCCCGTTAATCCATCTTTTGGGCTAATATGGGCATTTTTTCATAATATTTGTAATATACCGGTACGAATTGGTTCTACGTTTTTTTTTTATTTTTTTAACCACAGGCAATCTATGGGGCCCGTAATACATGATAAGATGGCCGCCATCTAGCTTCTCACTTTTTCTAACCTGTCCTCCGTGCTAGTTCCGCACTGCATGCCGATGACGTTACTACGTCCAATCACGGCTTGTTGGGTTTTTGCTTTTAACCCGGTGGCGCGAACGTTTCTGTTCACTTCCCGTTGGTTATCACGCTGTGCGGTTTCGGTGTCTTGCATGATAAGGTAAGGCCTTGGCGTTTAATATTGCACGCTTCCTTCCGTCCAGTCAGTATCCTAGTGGGCTTTTTATTTTCACTTCATCCGACAAACTAACTTTTGGGGCAAGGCATGTTTATCGACGGCTTGCACTGTTTCTGAGTATCAACCCTGCTATATTCAATTCCCCGCATCTAATTGGGACATTGATATCGACAAATCGATTTTTACCCGTGATTACCATTACTTTCTGCAATGTTATATGCGGCATTGGCAGTGTGCTGCGTGATTTATAGTTGCCACGTCTTGGACAGATTGCCTGTATTCGATTAACTACCGTTTTTTCATATGATGTAGTTGCCCCACTCCTGATATTGTTAATGTTACTATCCCCATATTAAGTAATGCTCCTTACAGGACTAGGGGCTAATTTGGATAGACCTATGATCACATGGTATTTTAACGTGACATACACAGTTTTAATGACTTTGGCCATGTGTTATTATTTTTTATGGTTACATGCACAGCCACCCCTCTGCAATATATTATCGAATATGATGTCTAGATTTTAGAAACGAGCAGCTCCACATGGGATATATTTCTACCCTCATTATATATTTTTTTTTCCACTTTAGACCTTGTTACTTTTGCCTCACGCGACTGCTGATTATGTGATATCGATGTGGACATTGATTTGTTTTCTGACACTACCAGATGTCTTTCTACACTTGTCTAGGTGAGATTTACTATGGTTATATATTTAAACAATATATGGTCCCTATTGTCGAGTAACCGGGCCTAGTATTCACGTAGCTTATTTGAACGCTTGGTTGGTTTGCACCCAGATAATCGCTACGGTGAGTGTCCCCCCCCCTATTCTTGAATCCCTTCTGGAGACACACATTATAAGATTGGGATGTGTTAGTTCTTCTTTTCCTTTTTGTGCATTTACAATGATGGCAATTAGTTATTTTTCTTCTTTCATTCTTTAGATTGGAATATATCTTATCTTGATTTCATCCGAGAGCCATAAAGGCGACCCAACACCCTTACGATTACTTAGGGGTGTTCTATTCTACCTTGAACTAGGTGAATTTTTATCTTTTTTTATACATAATTTTAATATAAGTCCTTTCGGCCCTTGCTTCCCTTCCCCCTTTTCCCCTACTTCCCACTCCCTCCCGCCCCCTCTTCGTTTTTGAATGCTAAACTAGAACTATCTTCCACTGCGGTGTGGTATTATTTTGTATCATCTACCTTTCCTTCATATCGTCTCTCTTCCCACCTTTCAACATCTTTTTAGTTTATCATAATATGTGTTCTTAAAATATATATGTGGAGTGTGTTCATTGGGGTCTTATTGTCATTAATTGATTTCTTTTTAATATTGTCTGTCTGAACTCTTGAAACACCTTTGGGTCATCTTTGGTTCATATTTGGCTATTGAAGCAAAAACAAAATATTTTTTAAAATACTCCCGTCTTTTTGTTTTGTTTTATTAAATTATGTCATTTTTATTGTTTAAATGTGTATTTTGTAATTGTTGTGGATCCCTATACATGTATATTCATGTTAGTTATGTTATGTTTGTTACAGCCCTGACGAAGTTCCCCTGGCACAAGGGAACGAAACGCGTTGGCTGTGTGCCTGTTTCATAGTTAAAGCAACATTAATAAAAAGAAGATTTTTTTGCACTACAGATGTTTTTTGAGTGACCTCAATCAGAGTGCGCCTTCCTTCCTATGAACTTTTGTTGCCCTTTTGACATCCTTCAGCAGCGGATGTCGGGAGTAGCTGCACTCACAAGATATGTATGAAACTGTTGGAATTTAAGTGCTCGACCCTTGTCAGCTGTTGAGCGTGTGTTTTCTATGGAGCTAATGGTTTCAGTGATGTTACAATAGGTAAAATAAATGGATTCCTCAAGTAGAGTGACAAATTCCACCTAGGTTAGCAGTTGTGCCCAAGAACAGTGGCAATCACAAAGGATCTCTGATGACTGTAAGAGCGTGGTGCGGAGAACATAATACATAGGCATGGAGGAAATAGTGCTTAGCTGGAAAGAAGAGACAACTTAGGGATTTTGCATCTTCAGTTCAGCTGCACACAAGAAAACAAGGCAGGTGGAAACTAAGGTAACTGTAAAAAGATAGTAAGTGCTGTAGATAAGGGATCCACTGCATGAAATGGAAACTCTAGAAATGGGTGCAGTGCTTAACTGTGCTGACTCTGGATAAAAGGATGCCCAACTAAAACACTACTGGTTCTGGAAACAATGAATTGCTGCAGAGAAACGCCAAGTTAGGAAACACGTTTGCTGCATAATATACAGGGCCCCTGAAATTACACAATTGTCCAGCTCTATCGTTTTCCGCATAATTATTTATTTAGCACATTGGCACCATAACCTACCATCGGACCCATAATTTGCAGATTTCAGCCCAAAATGTGTTTCTAGCTAACAGCTCAAGAGTTACTAAAAAAGAAGTGCTGCACTTGGTTCCGCGCAGTGGCAGAATGGTGTCAGGGTTAACTGGTCACCTTTTTAAAAATGATGACGGCCGTATTCCAGTGTTCAACTGGCACTAATGAGGGGCAACATTGGCTACACATTATAAGTAGTTGTGAAAATGCTAAAATAACAATATAATATTGCCAACGATTGTGCTGCATGAGGAGCATAATTCTGTCAACCCTGCTGCAAAATTTCGATGGCCCTGAGTATATAGCAAGACAGCAATTGGGGAATCTCTGTAAATAAAGGGGGAGTCTAAGAGGAGTGCTATATTAATGAAACATACAGGACTGAAGGACTGTTGATTTTTCACTTCTATTGTTGGCCAGTAAGGGTGTAGATGAGTTAGTGAGAAAAAGCTTCTAGGAAATGTAGTCTTTTTGAGGAAAATCTTCAAAACTTCTGTAAAATTCATCATGGATGGGGAATGGAAGACAAGATGTGAATATTTTCCATGAAGCTGTAGATTGATACATTGATATGCCAATAAGATCAGGGAGCTAGTCTAACTTTGAAAGTTCTTCAGTCTTCCTATCTAGTAGCATGCACAAGGGTAAAGGTAACTGTCAGTCCGTGTTCTTGAGGCCCACGGGGCATACATGGGATAAGCTGTAGTGGTTGAGGTGGTTTGCCACTGGGGTCTGGGGTCCTTTCAACTTTGACTCTGAAAACTGGGACAAGCAAAACCTTTTCTACTCTTGACTCTCAGGATAGCAAGGGTGAGCAGTCACAGGCTTCTCAGGGAGGTAGTGTAGAGGGCTAGAGCTTGGAACTCAACAGACACAATAATGCAATGTTCACCCGATGCTTATCTTTCATGTAACTAGAAAGTACTTTAATCACACAGCAGAATTAATTTTATACAAGGTTACAAACAAAGCCCTTTTAAACAGCGAGGCCCTACACCCCCTTCTTTCCTGTATTCATTCAGTATTCCCCTTGTTCCTGCTAGGGTCATATCTACAGTCCCCAACACAACATGGTTTAGGCAGGATTAGGTGGAGTTTCAAGGGGTTTAGATGCTCTCACAGGTCAAGTGTGCAACTCAGTTGGGTGGCTCTTTACCCCTTCAACAAAAAGTTTAGGGATATGCAACAGACATGTCTCTACACTTTTATTCTCTTGTTCTGGAAACACGATTTACCTGCTAGTCATTGTAGTAGATCAGGCTGTGCCTCAGATGTGGTCCGATTCCCCACCCACCCGAAGTGGCTCTTCCTCTGCAGGAGCTGCTCCGGAAGTTCAAAGAGTTAATTGGTGAGGCAGATATGCATGACTGTACTTGTCTACGTCCACAGCTGCCCTGTAGGCCGGCTGCAGACTGGTGTTCTGGTGTTGCAGTTAGGGCCTCCAGTCTGAATCCCTCGAGGTGGTGCCTTTCTAGCAGTTGTGGTCTCCAGTCCAATCCAGGCTTTCCACTCTGGTGCAGATGCAGCTTTCACTGACGGCGTCAGCTGTAGCAGCACCAGACTCTTACGCCATGTGAAAATCGATAGGTGACACTGCATACTTGTTATAGTTCAGTCTTATCCAGCTTACTCAAAAACTATGCAGAATGACTGGTGGGGATTCCCTCCATGACTTAAGTCACTCCTGGATTAGCTTATTCAGCAAGTGTGTTTTCTCTGGGTACTCTTGACCCTGGTAACATGTTGGGCATCTCTTCCTGGACAGCCTTCCCTCCTGCAGGATGGCACACCTTTTCCCCTCATTCAGCAGGTACTTCAAGCAGACCCTCAGCCTCTCCACCCGAAAGTGCAGACTTTAGGTGGTATCCCCTAACTGCTGAGAGACTGGCTGTCAGGCAGACACCAGCCCTGTTTGCAAAGCAGCTCTCTGAGTTCCCTGCAGATCACTCACTTCCTTGGTCAAGAAGAAATTGGGACTTGAACAGGGTGTGGTGGTTTGGGTCCCACTTGCATGCATATTTTCCATGTGGATCCACTGCCCACGTTTCCGAAATGGTTTTGGTTGGTTCTCTTTCAAAGGTTGTTCTCAATCTCTTTTCCAGACACAGCCTTTGTGCAAAGTGATAGTTCTCATAGCAGGTAGTAGTGGGGCTGCCTCCAAGCAGGATTATCCAAAACATGGGCACATTGAAACTGAGATCCCTTCACTAGGCTGTCAGCAGCCTACTTGAAGAAGTATTTAGAGACCGACAAAAGTGTAGGCCCTACCTAAAAACATTTCTACTGTGAATAACAGAAACTTCCCTTCACCCCTCATACCTACCGTTCACAAACTGCCAATGTACAAGACAAATGAGCATCTCTTTGCTAACAAGTCCCTCATTGACTTTCTAAAGGTAGCCCTGTCTCCATCCTCCCTCACTTAATGTCTGGGTCGTCATCCTCCAGTCACAGGAATACAGGCAGTACGATTCCACTGTTTGTTGGAAGCTGTCCATATCCTCCATTGTGTGCCAAGCTAAAATCAGGGGCATCTAAAATGAATCCAACTGGGTCCAGTACTCAAACAACACACAGTCCTACTACCACACGTGCAAAGCAGTCTGTACATACATGCGCTTGACATGCAAATGAAATGCCAGCACAAACCTCTGGATTTCACGTAACAGTGGACCGCTAGATGAGAGGAGCCGTCCGGTAGAGAAAAAAGTATAGTCACACAATAGATTCAAGTACACGTCGCTGCCATCACCACTTCATGATGCACACAGGGCATGGATAGTAGTTTCAATGCCTACTATGAGGCCACACTTGGTGCACCCCTCCAAGTCACACAAACCGGTTCAGGACCTTGCATTACCAGTGATAGGCCTAGGCGGACATTCTTTGAGCGTGACACCGGAGCGAAAAATTAGTCAGAATGCCAGTTTTAAATGTGGTTGGATGGCACGCTTGTCAGCATTGCAGGCTTGCTCACCATGCAGGGGATATTCTCATCTTAACAGTAAAAATTCATGACAAATGGTGGAAGAACTCGAATGGCAATCTGGACCTGAGTCTCATTATGAAATGTCCTTGACCAAGAGTTTGGATAGTAAAGAATTTAGGTGTTCTAATAGATGAACACAATTCCATGAGTACCCATTTGGGCAATACAATAACAAGTAGACTTAATTCTCCATCTCACTTAGGGAATGTTTTTTTCTGATCCATTGAAAGGCCTATTAGTTTGCTTGCTGGTGAAATCCAGTCTGGATTATTCCAACTCGTACCCTGGCCATGATGCCGTGTTACATTAATTGTTTGGCTGGGTTGGTGGAACCACGTTTCAGAATCTGGAAACCATTTCCTCTAGTTGAAGGCTGATGGTCAAATAAAATTAATGTATTTCAGTTTATTGCATCTTTAGCTCTGCTGGCAACCATATGCCAAGACCCTTTTCCCACAAGGTACTAGGGATGATATTTTACTCCCTCTTTCTTATCGTATGCCTTGTAAAGGCAGTCAGAGTGTTTAATAATCCAAGAAGTTTGTGATGGATTTCATATAGATAACCTATTGCTCGGGCTCTCGGATTCAAAATTCAGGTTTGTGCTGCAAATTCTTATGTTTAAATAATAGTTTGCATAGTGGCCTTTTGACTTGATGTTAGTTACAAGCAATAGGCATCTCATCATCCAGAGTTGTTTGTCATCTTCGTCACTGTTTTTCAAATTTTGTTTTCCTGTTCTTTGAACTTCCTTGCTTTTCTGGATTGGGGATGATGTTGCTATTCTATTGAGTGCTTTGAAATACCAATGAAGATGGGAAGGAGCGGTTACTTGCAATCTTTGTTCTGTGTCTCTGGTATCCTCATTATATTAAAAAAAGACCAAAGCACCTTTACAGAGAAGCCAGGAAAATGGCTAAGGAATAGTGACCAAAATTCTTAATATAAAATAGCAGTCAAATTGAATTGAGAGCTAACTGACACTGTGGTTCATTAATTGAGCTTTGAGCTGTTTGCCGTCTTACGGTGTCATAATTGCTCTTCAGTGAAGCTTTTGTACATCTACATCATTCCCTGCCTTTTTCCTTTTAAAAAAGAATAAAAAGGTTTTGTTTCCTTACACTAGATTTCCAAACTATTTTAAATCTGGACTATACATTTTGTCAGACAATACTGACATTAAATAGTCATTTGTTTCAAATATTTATTTTAAAGTTATTTTTCACTTTGGGAAAAAGAGTGCCCTCAGCACCACACATAAAGCTATTCCATGTATGACACTTCCCATGATTAGCAACTAGAATTACAAATAAGTAGCTTCCATATCAGAGTTGAGTTATACCATTCTCTTGAATTCATTTTTGCTAACGCTGTGGCAAAGGGTTTTTTGTAAAGAGTCCTGCAAACATCATTAACTCCTCTTTTCTCTTTTACCTTAGGGTAGACGTAAAATGCCAATGACTTGTGCTGCTTATGGATGTAATACAAAATTCTCTGCGGAGTCCAAACGGAAAGGAATAAGCTTTCACAAGTAATGTTTTTTTATGTTTTTACTTTTCAACCACCTCTTACATTGTCAAATGATATTTATTATCGCCCTGTATTATCATCCATATCGCAGTCTCATTCCTGAACCTCTGATTGCTTAAATGTCATTGCACAATATATACTGTCATTAGATAATTATGTGTGCTCTAAATACCAGGAATTATGACTAGCCAGAGCTGTTTTGGTTTTCTAAAGGTTGGCTATTGCACCATAGTTTTAATAGATAAACACGTTAATTAACAAGAGTCTTTGTAAAGTAAAATAATATTAGATAATATTGTGTTAAAGATTGCAAGAGGTTAACCTTTTCTCGCTAAGAATTATGCTGGGTGGCTGCCATGAAGGTACATCCTTGCATGTAAAAGAGCACCAAATAATTTTAATGGCAGACCTAAATAAGAAGAAAGGGTTTGCTAGTGATGAGTGGCACTAAGTGAAGGCCCTTTGCCGAAAGCGTATGACTGCTAATAATGTGTTACAATTTATTGTGTATGTGTTTCCTGCTTGAGGCAAGATTGGAATTTAAATATATTAAATTAAATTTAAATTATTTTTCTTACCTTTAAGTTAAAAAATGATTTTCCACTTAAAGTATTTTTTTATTATTCCTTACTAATTAGTAAATGGGATGTATAGAATCAATGAAAAAATATTTTAATATAATGATTGTTATAGTAATTTGTAAATTAAAAAAGGTGATTCAAATATTTTCTATTTAAATAATAAATATATACTAATATATCTATTTTAAATTACATTATGTTTATTTATATTTGTAAGTATTTTAAATAATTTAGCATTATTTGCTATGGGGTTTTATTTCAAGTTCTCTACCACCATTGTTTTCTATGTGACTGTGTTGTAGTATCAGTAGTTGGTTGTGTGTGGTTGTAGACTTACTACTGTTTCTGATGAACTTGACTCCACCTCCTTTTTCAGGAGGTGGAGATGTGTAAGTCTACACCTTTGAATACCTTTACACTTGGATTTTGTGAATAGCCAAAAATAGTGAAGTTACTCAAAAGTCTAAGTGTAAATTACACGTGTAAATTACTCTCAAGTGTAATTTACCTTTGTGAATAGCCCCGAGAACATCCACATAATCTTACTTTGTCTGTTTTGGTGATCACATTCTTGAAGCGGTTTCATTTGTCTTTTGATTTAAAATCTCTTCTTAATTTCATTAGTATTACTTCAAATGATATTATATGTTGACAGCAGAACCATTTTCTCACACAACAAACTGTCTATAACCTATCCTTGTTTTTACAATTGCACAGAATCAGCCCCTTCCCCATCACATGGAGTTTAACAATTATTGTGCGTAGAATGATCCTGCAGGCTGACTTAATTACAAATTGCAAACTTTACATTGACCTGAAGTTCACAACCACAAACAAAAATTAACTCATGTTATGATATCCCATGGAAACCTCACCATAGGCCAAAAGACACAACAGGAAGCAAATCCTCCAGACCCACCGTGCATCTCCAACAAGGATCAGACCACATCGGCTACAATTTTATAACATTTAGAAGCAACAGTACAGTTTCCAAAGAAGGGCTGACTGCATCAGTCTAAACTTAGGTCCAATTCTTTGCCAACTAGACCCATGAATTTGCCAAACATTTTCCAGCAAGTTTCCAACCATATCTAAACTATGGTCAATCAATTAACAAATGGCTAAAGCTAGCAGCCAGGACCACTATAGAGGAAAATAGCAGTGAGGACAGTAAATTATCACCACGGTAAAGGAGTAATTGATGGAATTACTACAGGTAGGTAGAGCAACCACAAAAGAGGTCAGGATTCAGTAACTATTTTCACACCACGATGTTCACAATGTGTATATAATAGAAATCGGAAAACCAAGCCTTTCAGGTCATGAGATCTGAGGTACCTTGCAGCTTGTTACATTAACTTCGGCAGAGTTTGAACCACTAGCTTTCAGATGGGCACAAAAGATTAAGTGGAAGAGTATTCACGTAATGCTGAGCACCCATCCACATAAAGTGTTAAGTAACATGTGGCTCTGTTGCACTGTAAATATGTTAGAAAATAAAAAGGGAAAAAGATTTCAGTGAATTGTCAGAAAGGAGAAAGATGGCAGGTGACAAGTGTTAACTTGCAGCTGTTAACTTTGGGAAAAAGTGACAGAAATCACATTGTAAAAAAATATATTGACCTGATGAGTCTGAAATTTTTTATTGTGGGCCACTCAATGCCCAAAGGACATGTAGTGTGGGATTTCCCCTTTAGATCTAGGGTACTACCACCGATTAAAGGACAGAATTCTTATTACTCTAAAACATTGGTGCCAGAAACAAAGTTAAAATTAGAAGTTGGAGTGACTGGGCTATTCAATGTCTCACTGATCATAAAATATTCTACTAAACGCATCTGAAAAACATCACATACCAGTATTCATAGCAAAGAGTATTTTTTTTATCTGAATTCAAATTCCCCACAACAATGTTGTTTATTCTCTGATTTTTCTAACAGTGAGGCTGCTATCTTCTCAGTCTCTTCTCCCAAGGCACTGTATGATTCACAAAATGAACTGTTTATTGACAAAATCTCGATAATTTGTTAATCATTTAAAAACAAAGCATGTGATGCTAAAACCTGATAAAATTGAGTGGGTTCTACAACTTCAGAAATCATCAATCAGTTAATTTCCAATCCACCACATCTAGCTTACTACTCTCCTCTTTCTCAGGAAGATTTTGTTTTCTAATTAAAAGGAAAGGCCCTGCAGACCACCTGTTGGATATATGTTCAGGGTGATTCTAAAACTAATATGGATAATAATAGTGGTTCAAGTACTACAGTAACTTACTAATATATTTGTGGCCCCTAAATATGTGCGCCCCAAACAAAAAAAAACACAGTGTTTCCAGTAAAGCTCATTGAATGTACTGTCACAACGTTTTCCACAATGTTGAAACTAGGCTTTTCTCCTTGATCTCTTGCCGACTACCGTCTGATGAAATAGCAAATGGAGTCTTATGGTTTGGCCCTAAATGTTGAATTTTGCCAATTTGCAGATGTTCTAGGTATCAGTGTGTGACGTTGTTGACTAACCCACCATACTTGGTCTTGTGTTATAATTGAAAACTTACATGCTTACATTAGACTAGAATTATGTCTGGCTAAGCATGAGTTGTATTCCCTTCTTTTGAGTCAAAGTGAGAGAAATAATTGATATGTGGATTTCTCGATGTCTCAATTTGAATCTTGTAATTTTTAACATTGACATTATCCTTTTGGTCTCCCTTTTTCTCCTCTGCTGCTCATTCAGTCACAACTTTTTTTGGTTGTGCGTCTTTGGTTTGACAGTATGAAGTTCTGGACCATTGACTTTTCACAAAACTTGCTAGGCATAATCTCAAACCATGTCCAATCTGTCAAGATAATGGGTTGCAGTTGCACAAGGAGCTCAGTACTACCTTCTTAAGTATAAGGTATCACTAGACCATGTCAATTTCCCCTATCACAAAGAAATAGTTGACACAATTACCCAATTATCTAGGAAAGTCTCTGCTTCCTTTGCTAGATAGATATTGCTTAGGAAACCCATAGAAACATATGAATCTGAATACTTATACTTTTGGTTGTTGGGCCTTGCGGTCCTGATCTATCCAAAAGTGCTCTGCATAGAAGTATCATCATTTTGAGGGACAGGTCCTGGCAACGCCTCATTGATAAACCATGACACTTTGAAGACCCTCTTGATCTGCTCAGATGTTTGTGGAATTTTTGGGAACCGATTGGTGTATGCCTTTTAATTACATGGACCGCGGTAGTGGGTGGGTGGTGCAATGGGACACCTGAGCAGAAACTGAAATCAGCAACATGAGTCCTCCAAGACTTTCCATGCACGGGAGAGAACTAGTCAAAGTCCTGTAACTGAGAACGTCTGAATTTTAATGAAAGTTGTTAAGGTCTCTTTCTATAGTAGCAAAAACTATCTCTACATGCTTCGTGAATTGCTTTGATAGCAAAATTATCATCTTTGATGCTTAGGCTTTAAAGAACAGTTGACATTTGTCAGGGCTTATTAAAAATAATGGCCAAACAATTCTTAAGACAAGGGACTGTTTCATCATTGGAAGACAGCCTGCAACTTGGGTTTTATTTTGATTAGGATTCACCTTTCTATGGCCCGGGAAATATTCTAAAAAACAAAGTATATTTTGAATTTGTCCCAAAGAATAATTTTTCCTTTTTCTCTGGAGGTGGGGGACAGAGGAGTATCTCTGTGTCCTTTTAGGAACTGCTTTAAAAGGTTTTCAAATACTAATCATTGTTTCAGACATGAGGTTTTGTTCTGTTTGAGAATTATTCAGTGGAACTGTTCAATCCGCTGCTGGGGAATACTTGTAATACCTACATCACAAGATCAGCTTTACGCTTTTAACTTAATTAATTAGAAATATCTTTACACTGTTCATGGTGTGAAAGCAATGAAATACCAGAGGGGTGGGGGGACAGAGGAAATCAGAGATATTGTGTGTGCTTATAAGCGCATGCATAAGTGGAAAGCTCAACAGTCCAACCTAGTATAACAAGCATTGGCATAGCCAATAGGTCTCGCCGTTGGGACCTTATAAGTGTTTAGCCATGCAACAGTTGATGTTGTTGCACCAAGGATATTGTGCTGCATAACTAAATACTTATAAGGTCCCAAAGGCAAGACCTATTGGCTATTCCAATGCTTGTTATTCTTTGGCAGCCAAACAGGACACATGCGCAGAATCATTGTCTCTCGAGTTTCAGATCACCAACCCCAGGCCCAAGTTTACGAACTAATAAAAGTCAAAGAAGAAAATATTTAAAATTACAAATAATATGTTTCACTGTATACCCACTCTTTCTACTCTATCCCTATGTACTTATAAATCTATCCCGCATTAGTAGCGTTAAGAAAACAACAAATTAATAATAACTAGGGCTCCCGGTTTTATGGTATTTATTTTTATGCCATTTCCGTCTGTATTTATCCATATTTATTTTTTGCTAATTTTATCTGTATTTATCCATATTTATTTTGGGTTTTGTGGAAAAAGTAAGCTGAAACTAGTATATTTCCATATTTATTTAACCGATAAATCTGCACTCATGCTTGAATGTCTGCCAGGTTTTAGTGCTGTGAACACCCACAGAAGATAAATCAGTGCACTTATATGAATATATGCAAATTTTAGTATCAACCTTGCTCATATTTACTGCTGTAAAGCCTCTTTACTAAAATTCTTTTCTTTTTAACCCCTTTATCTATCAGTCCACACATCTATTAGCCTGGCAGTCATGGCAGACAAAATGTAGAATTACTCAAAAAGCAACCCAATTTCCGTTTTTATCCACATTTAAAAATAAATACAAACAAGAAAATAAGTGTTTTCTGTTTGTATTTATCTGTAAAAATCAGTAAAAACGGAAAACAGGGAGCCTTAATAATAAGACAAGAGCAAGCTGAAGCATGTGAAAACATCAAGCAGCCATTTTAAAGCACACTGCGCAGAAGCAGAAATTTCCCACCAAGCAAAGAAAGACGTAACAACTCGTGATATGGTTGAGACATGCGCAGTAAAGTTCCCGCGCTTTAGCAGCCATTTTAGGAAAAGACAAGTGTTACTTGTTAGTTAGAACACATAGGCAAGCTTCCTTGCTATTCATGTAGTGTATGCAAAGTTAATATACACAATACAAGATTAATAAATTAATACTGTGAGGAGATTGTATTCGAGCAAGTCTCATTTGTGAGTCCTTGCTCCATCACAAGCCTAATCGATGGTTTCAACGAGGGACAACCTGGTACAGGGTAAGTATTCACAAAAAGGATAGGTTTGTGCCCACAAATGTTATATTGAATCTCAGGGTAATGAAATCCCAAAGTCTGGATTGGCGTAGACACGTGTTTCGCCCCGAGGCCAACAGGCCATGGCTTCTTCAAGGCTAATTATAAAATCAGAACAAAAATGCATGAAAAGGGGAGGGGGTGTCTGCCAGAAAGTAGATGGAGGCCTGTGAGGGAAGTAGTGACGTGCAGATAAGAGTCTGATAGTGTAGGGGAGAAGGGCGGGTATAGGAAACATAGGGGAATAGGATGTGATGCGTGCAGAAGAGAAAGATGATGTAGTGAGAGTGTGGGTACAGAATAAGTACCCAGAGCAGGGGGTAATTGGAGGAACATAAATCAGAGATAGAGGGTATGATACAAATGGGAGTAAAGATATAAAGGGAAAAAACATCATAAATCAAAAGTTAGTGGTCATGATTAACAGAGACATTAATGGTATTTGTACATATACATAAGTATTAGTCCTGGTAATCAGGTTATTGACTACATTGATTATATTGTAAATACACAACTATAAAGGTCCAGGGTGTGTAACATTTACAGAGAAATAAGTATTCATACAGGCAAGGAGTAATAGGCCATATATGATAACTATACATGGTGTAGTAATACAAGCGTACTAATTAGATAGGCGAAAAATTATCTGCAATATCTACATAAGCATAGGTATTGATCAAGGTATTATTACATGTGTGATGTGATGTGGAAAATAGACATCTGTGTTGGTCATGAGTAAGATATATTCACAATGAACAGACTCTCCATAAATGCAGTGAGTGACGGAACATGACAATTTAAAAAGTTTAGACCGAACAGGCATACTAATTTAGTCACTGGAAAAGCAAAAAGGACAGTACGAATGTTTTGTTGGTCACAGTACATGCTAAAACGAATAGGGTGCCACCTACCAAAATATAACGGCTTCTGTATGCAAAGTTAACAGTCTGTGAATGTTGAAAAAACAGAGGAAAAGAATAGTAAGAACTCGGGTTCATTGACACACCACAGGCAAGCAAAGGGACCTAAGAATTTGTGAAGTTACACATTTTTAAGGGAAGCAAGGTCATATAGAGACCTAACTGGTACGAGGTGACTTTCCTGAAGGCAGGAGCCCCTTACCGAGGCAGACAAATAAAATGGAAGGGGATACCTTGATCTATGTATAGTAAAGAGTCACACTTGCTATATGTTGATTGCACGAAATGCAAAGTGTGAGAACGCCGAAAACACGAAAGACACTCATGCCTGGACAACTAGTCATACGGCAGAACAACAAAGTGAAAAAGTAATCAATAAATAAATGGTACGATAATGTGGGGGCATGCTGGGGGAGGCAGAGTCAATGCGTGCTGGAGGGGGCAGAATTATGGTGTAACGCACGCGATTGAACACGAGCATGGTGGCGGCGGCAAGTCAAAGATATTGGAAACTTACCATAGCAGGAGAACATCCGAAATGAGCGGCATCCCCGATCGGGATGCGTGGAAAATTATATGCAGTCTGAATGTGCAGCAGCTCAAATGGCTGCATTCAAGTAAACTAAACGCCTGAAGGCAAATGCCGGTGACGGCCGGTTGACATAAACTGCCAGGGTTACAGAAAGCATGATTAAAGTTACTATGCGGCAGATGCCGGTGACGGCCGGCTGCCGTAAAATGACAGGGTCACAAGAGAGAACCGGGTTGGCAAGAGTCAGCTGATACGGTATCTCCTTAAGTCTAATAAGCCCAGTGTTGTAAGAAATAAGTTCAAATGCTGGGCTTCAGGAAAGAGGGTATGTCGAGGGACAAGACAGAAAGGAAACAAGAGAGGAGCGGGGGCGAGCAAGCGCGGCAGCCTGCAGAGCTGACCAGACGCTCGTGCGTCATGGCGTTTTGCCTGCGATTACACGCACGGCAGGCATGTGTTTCCAATTATCGCGCCCGCGTCTGGGCACGATAATGGGAAACAGATGTCGGCCCTGCGCGCGTAACCGCAGGAAAAAGGCCATGACGCACGAGCGTCTGGTCAGCTTTTGAAACCCCTTAACATAAAGTCTCGCCTAGCAGCGCTTGCGCGCTACTCGAGGCTCGACCTAAAAACAGTGTCATGAACAATATAAGGCTCCAGAGAAAGGATTCTGCACAGACAAAATTATAATGGATTCAGGCACAGGCAGGTTATTCTCTTTGCATCACTCATTCTATTATTCACTTAACATGAAACTCTGACTCATGATTCTTATTGTCAAATATGCCACTGTTTCTATTTATTGAACAGGTGTTCTATGAAGGCACAACATTGGATGTTTGGAATTTGCAATAACTCCTGAGATAGGCACGAAGTCAAATATATTTCTCTCACCCTCTCTTTCCCTCACTGCCTCTGCTTCTTTTTCTCTGTAGGCCACATTTTGACTTATTCTCTCTCTCACACACTCTCTCTCATACTCAGGTTCTCACAATCTGTCACGCTCTAACATGCTCACACTTTGTAACAAGTTTTCATTCACTCTTACAATACGAGTCCTGTCTTACGTACAATATGTTACGAATCTATCTCAAATTCAGGTGTACAATACATATTGTTTGGTTTTGGTTAGTGTTGCTTGGCAATTATTGTGTATGCTGGTAAAAAGAGTGGTCTTAATTTTGGTGCAACATTTTTCTGCAATTCAGGCGAGACAACACATTGCTTCATTGGCCCTTATCTCTTAGAGGGTACAGCTATGGTATGTATTAAATCCGTGCCACTTTGAGTGGTTTTCCTCGACTCCTGCCACTGAACCCTTGATGTGTCTAATGCCCCTCTCCCCCCATAGGGTGGTGGTATCCATCTCGGGCTCTGTAATTTTGTTATTCTCACACTGCTCGTATCTAGGCTCCGTCCATTGTCCTCACCGTTCTTCTTATGGTGGTGGCACCTCACTTTCCTCTGCCTGGCTTTATCCAGGTTGGCTCTCATGGGTCCTTCCCCTGTTTGCAGGGATGTTATAGTTCTCAGTAGTGTCCCCTCTATGGGATCCATTCCTTCTTCCACGTCATGGCAGTACCTGTACCTCGCAGTGACCACAGTTTTCCTTCAGCTGTGTCAGCAAAGCAGACCAGCGACCAAGTCCTGGTCATGGAGTTCTTATTGGGTTCAAACGGTCTGCGATGCTTCCCACGAAGAAAGAAGAGGAGTCTGCCCGTCAGTCACCACGTGCAGATGGATGCTGTCCCACCCTTCTTTTTGGCTGGGTCGATTGGGTGTGCTGACTCATGCAACCTACTTTCCTAGAAATACCATTGCGGTTATTGTTATTTTTAACTAGCTCTTATTGCTGAGTAGGGCTTGGGACAAGGAGCAGAGGCTGAGGCTAGAAGTGTCTTCTTTTTTCTCCTGTCCTTGCCCCTTCCATTCCTATGATCTCTGTGAGAGGTGGATAAAACAAGGAAGAAAAACGGATTATTTCAATCTATGGGAAATAAAGAAGCTGGAATCACTTGGGGCTGTGGGGGGATCATCAACTCTTCCCTATAAAAGAAGGCAGAGTTTAGTTGGGCGTAGAACTGCGAAAAATGATGCATTGTAGCTGATCTACATCCTCTAATGCAGTGCAAGAATGATGCTCTGAAACAAGCTGGCCGTGACCAGGCAAGGAGAGCTCCACTACTGTTGACTGTAAAACCATAATGACATCTTAAACAAAGCAAATTGTTGTGGTCTTTTGACACACACGGTAGGCCGACCAAAGTCCTTCGGTATGACACGTAGGGGATGTCACTCCCATCATCTGCAGCTGACTGCACCAATACAGTGGAACTGGCGGGTATTACACCTCTTTATTAGGATGTAACGCGGAATTTTCAAAAATGCAGAGAGGCACACACTTCCAAACAAACCTCTTCCTCCTACTCTGCTTTAGAACGTGGCGACGTGCATGCGCTGACCTTGAAATGTATAATTGGTCTTGGAAAAAAGGAAACTCGGAGTTAAATTGGAACCATGGCACCATTTGTATCACTGATAACAAACTGTACAAATTGTTAAAGGTTACACGTTTACTTCCGGAAATTGTTTAGCTATCATAATACCGTGTTTCAGGCAAGGTAGTCGCGGAGAGTGAGCGCTTATTCGACATTTCCTGTTGCATTCATACCGGCAGGTGTTTATTAGATATGACCTTAATCGCATGCAGCACTATTAATGGCTATATACTGTAGAGGTGTTTCATAATACTACTACTCGTGGCAAGGGGAACAGTTGATCGAGGCTGCTGCAAAGGGATGAAAAACTGTTATATGAATAACAAAATTGTCCTTCAGTCGCCCTCACTGCTGTTTAATGCGGTTTCACTTGCATGAGGCAGGATTTTTAAAGGGGCAGACCTTGGTGCGAGACTTAAATGAAATTCTATTAAATCCACAATATTGCAGGCTTCAGCTGGGAACAGTGAGAGGCGAGTTGCTCTATTGTTTTAGCATAGTGCCAGACTTCAAAACGTGTGAGCTGTTGGCGCACCTAAGAATTTATTGTTGTAGAATCTGTAGATTGTGGTGTTGAGTCAACACGGCAGACTCATTCGCTCACATAGTGTGTCTTGAGAGTGCAGTACCAGAGCTTTCCTACAGGCGGTGCTCATGTTGCTAGATCTATTTAAGGCTGCTGCAGGTGGTGAGGAGACAATTTAATTAAGAAGGACCAAATCGATAATGATTTAAGGTGATCAGGAGGGGGGGGGGAGGGAGGAGGGTTATTCAGGCTTTTGAGGTTTGGATGGCAGCCCCGCACACCAAATTGTATCTATTAAGATCTTTCTCAGTGCTGGCACAAACCACCTAAGCAATGTTATTGGTGCATTAATATTTTATAGCTGTAGAAAAGAAAGTCAACGAAAGGATTCTCATTCAGTCTGCAAAGGCATTAACATAACAATATTTTACAAAGAAGAAATGCAAATGATGAAAATTGTTCTGCACATTCACTTTTGTTCTACACTCCTTAGCCTCAGTATTTCTGTTAAGAATCCATATGAAGCATTGTTCTTCCCGGACATTGACCTTGAATATGGAATGGTGGAAAGTACTGTAATTAAGTAAGTACATCTTACAAACAAAAACCAGTTGCATGTATCAATATATGAGGTTACAAGATGTGTACTTTATTCATGTCTCTGATGCTGCATATCAATAAAAAAAAAAGTAAGTAAATCTTTAGCACGAATAAAAAAACATGGGCACAATCACTCCAATGTGCCACCATCGTGAAATCATAAATTCTAAAATAGGCAAGACACTCTATTAGTAAAATGCATTTAAAGGCACCCCATGGAGGCACGGCACAAAATGATTTCTACATACAAACACCGTGTGATTAAAATGCAGAGGACAAATCAAAATAGAAGCACACCAAGGGACACAATGACAAAGATTTATTTACGCAGTGTAAAAAACAGTAAACGCATCTTTTACAAAATTAGTATCTAAAAAGGCAAACCACAATTTGGTTATAAATGCATTAAACAAAACTCCATACTGGATTCTGTCAAAAGGGGACAAATCACACTATTGTTAAAACACATTAGACGTAACAAAGTGGTGGAACTCTGAGCAAGTCATAGTAGGTAAAGTTTATTGAAGAGAACTCCATGGGGCCCTGAGCCAGGCCATGTTCGGTTAGATCCAAATTCCTTCTACAGGTGGATATTTATTCTGTGCTGGAAGTTGTTAGAGAGCATGGGGCTACATAGGCCAGGTCCCCAGATGTGTCTCCTTAAGAAGTAGAGACATAGAATGCTAAGTTGCTGCACCAACCTATTAAATAACCAGTTTATACCTTACAGATGGCTTCAGTGCAGGAAGCTGGCTCTGTATATACTATACCAAAATGAGGTATAGTGTGCACAGAGTCCAGTGGAACCCCAAAGGTAGGCAGAGGTAAAAGTAGATAGCACCTTACTCTCTATTTGTGGTAGTGTGGGCAAGCAGTAAGGTTTATCAGAGGGTAGTGTTAAGCATTTGTGGAACACACGCAGTCAGCAAATGATTGCACACACTCAAAGACTGAACTCGTACCAATTTTGTTTGTATAAAAATATTATTACGTTATTTTATTTCTAGAACCAAGCCAAGCCTGGCCCAGGTAAGTGAAATGCTTAGCAAAATATTATGCAGTGTTTACAAATTGAATGGTTTGAAATACAGGTAAGTCAAAATATCGAAATTACTGTTCAGATTACTTTATAGTTACTTTTCAGATTACTTTTCAAGTTACTTTTTCTACTCAGTGTGATATGCCTAGAAATCCCACTGGGACATTTCCTAGAGAAAAGGTAAGTAAAATCAGTTTTGCACAATTGTAGTTTTTCAGGTTTCCATACAAATCAACTCCACAACATTTTTCTGAGAAAAACAACGTATTCCTATGGAGAGAAATGCAGTTATCGGTTACCAAGTAAGTACTCAGTCTTTGGGGTTGAGTTTCTGGGGTTAGAACAAGGGTTCCCCCAGGGTCGAGGATGCACTCTCAAAACACCCTCAGCTACACTAGGGCGGCCGGGTGCAGAGTGCTGAGGCCCAAGGTTATCCAATTGGGGATAGGGGGTCTCCGGTTGGTGGCTGCTGGGTTTTGGGAGCACAGCTCCTGGTGTTAGGCTCAGGGCATAGGGGGTTCCTGTTTAGCACACAAAGTGCACCCGCAGCGGTGCAGGGGCGGCTGGGTGCAGGGTGCTGGATTGGCGTCGGGTGCCCTGTTGGTTTCAATGGTGATTCTCCGGTTTCAACAAAGACTGCAGGCTCGGGGACGAAGATCTTCTGGAGTTGACCACTGGTTGGAGAGGTAAGTTGGGATGCCTGGGGATGCTGGGACACCGTCGGTTGGGCCACCCAAGGCCGCGGGGCTTCGGGTGCAGGGGTGTCTTTAGGCGTCGGGTTTTTCTCACCAGCTCTGTTCGCGGTCGGGGACCCTCCAGAAAGAGGCTGCAGGCATCGCTGGGAGATTCGCGGCAGGTCAAAGATCACCAGATCTCGGGTAAGGACCGCCGGGGAGACCTCCTTGTGGTGTTGGGCCACTCGAACTCGGGTCGTGGGCGTCTGGTGCAGACTCGCGGATTTGGCCGGAGCCAGAGTCTGTTGGTGAACAAATCCGGTGTTCATGGGAGACAAAGTCTTTTCTGTAGAAGGCAGGGCAGGTCCACGGGATTCTTGAGGTTGCTGGCTGCAGGACACACCGGAGTTTCGCTTCTGCAGGTTCGAGGTGGGGACAGGCCGGTAGGGCTGGGGCCAAGTCAGTGGGCGTCCTCCTCTTCTTAGCTTCAGCACGGCTGTTCGGTCCTTCTTCTTCTTTTCTTCTTGGTCGTTTCTTGTCTGAGGAGGCATGGTTCAGGCGTGCCCCTAAATACAAAATTTAGGGGCATTACAGGTAAGTAAAAGGTTGGGACCGATGGGTCTCTTCCTTGGGGTGGGTACACCCCCTATTATGCCACCCTCCAGTGGGAAGGGGGTATATGCCTCACTCTGGTTGGCTGGGTCCCCCCATCTGCAAGATGGCGGGGACTGAGAGTTGTGCATCTCCTCGCCTGCCCCACCTGAGGGGGTGGGGTTGGAAAAGTGGGCACACCTCCCTTCCTCACTTGGTTTTCCCACCGATTCTCCCGCCCAAAGTGGGGGTCAGAACCGGTGGGGACCAGTTTCTGGAAGCAGCAAAAGGACTGGGGAAGCTCACAAAGGCGGCAAGCCTTTGAAGCTTCCCCTTCGTGGACCCTGCCCATCCTGGGGGAGGAGGCTTGGCACCTCGTACCAGGATGTGCATTGTTTCAGACCCCCGAGAGCAGCAGGCTCCAGGGGTCCAAAAACATGTCTGGTGGTGGCAGCTGGGGAGCAGCCACTCAGCCTGGACACTAGTGTTAGGTCGTTTTTCAGGGGGCATCTCTAAGATGCCCTGTGTGTGCATCTTTCATTAAATCCCACACTGGCATCAGTGTGGGTTTAATGTGCTCAGAAGTTTGATACCAACCTTCCCAGTTTTCAGTAAAGCCATTATGGTACTGTGTAGTTCGTAATGACAAACTCCCAGCACCATATACTCCTAATGGCATTACTGCACTTACAATGTCTAAGAATTGGCTTAGACACTGTAGGGGTACAGGGCTCATGCACCTGTACCCTCACCACTGGTATAGTGCACCCAGCTAGAGGGGTGGCTGATCTATGCCAGGGCAGTGGGTTGTAGGCATGGCACACAGGGATGTGTGCCGTGTCGACTCTTCTCTTTGTTTTGCACCAAAACACGCAGCCTGCAAAGGCAGTGGGTGTGTGTCAAGGTACAGGGCCTCTAAGGGTGGCACACCTGCAGCCCTTAGAGGTCTTCCCTGCCCATAGCGCCCTTGCTACCTGTGGTACCATTTACAAGGGACTGCCCTGTGGCCAAAGAATGCCAATTGGGTTTTGTTTTCAATGTAGTTTTAGGGAAACAACATATGTTATGTTAATTTGGTATTTATAAAGCACACGGCTACTCCCAGGAGTGTCCCGGCGCTAAGCAAAAACCACATAAACAGTCGCAGAGAAGAGAACTACAAAGCAAAACCAGCAAAACAGATTAAAGTTGGAAAAGCCACGTCTTAAGTTTTCTTCTGAAGGTGAGTAGGTCCTGAACCTGTCTGAGGGCCAAAGGAAGGCTGTTCCATAGGTGGGAGGCGACCACTTGAAAAGATCACCCTCCGACCCGGGCAAGTGAAACTTTAGGAACAGGAATCTATAGTTGAGTAGAGGACCTCAGAGTATGTTGGGGAGTATAATGAGGAAATCTTTGTCTGAGATAAGGAGCTCCAATCTGATTAAAAGCTTTAAAAACCAAAATCAGCGCTTTAAAATGGATTCTTTTTTGAACAGGGAGCCAATGCAGGGACATCAAAAGAGGTGACAAATGAGTTCTAGGGCCAGCCAAGAAGATGGCCCTAGCCGCCGTGTTTTGAATCACCTGCAAGCGGGCAATTAAATAACTGGGAAGTCCCAAGTACAAAGAGTTGACGTAATCCAATCTCGAGATTACCAGAGCTTGAACAATGGTCTTTCTGTGAGAAACAGAAAGCAGGGGAAGAAAGTTCTTCACTATTCTTAAGATCCCAAAACAAGTCCCGGCTACAGATTGGATCTGGAATTTCATAGAGAGCATGGCATCCAGTCTGACTCCGAGGTTCTTAACCAAGGTCACAGACGACCTGGGGGGTCAAATCCTGCGGCCACCATTCATACCAAGTCTCACATGGTCGAGGGCCAAAAAAGATAATCTCAGACTTATCAGGATTACATTTCATTTGGTTGTCCTTCAGCCACAAAAAAACTGCTGAGAGACATGAGTTTATTGCATGACCATCAAACTCAACACCCTTCTCGCAAGTGAACAACAACTGCGTATCGTCTGCATACGATACGATCTTAGCCCCGTGTTGTTCAGCAAGAAGGGCGATAGGGTCCATATAAAGATTGAACAGAGTAGGGCTCAAAATAGAGCCCTGCGGGACTCCAACATACATGGGAGGGATATCAGCAGAGAAAGGGGGGGACCATATAGTTTGGAGGCGGTCACTGAGAAATGACTTGATCCAGCTCAGGGCTAAGCCACCGACACCACCCTCCACCAATCTTTGCACCAATCTATTGTGGGGCACGGTGTCAAAAGCCGCAGAAAGATCCAAAAGTACCAAGACCGCATTGCCTCCCCTATCTAGCGTGGTTTTTATAGTTTCCGCCACTTCTAAAAGGGCCGATTCAGTGCTAAAGTTTGCCCTGAAACCTGACTGACTTGGGTGCAAAAGGTGATTGGTCTCAATATAGTCAGTGATAATGAAGTTAACATATTTCTCCAAGACCTTGGAGAAAAAAGGTAGCAGGGATATAGGGCGGTAGTTACCAGCTACCTCAGGGTCGGCCGTAGGTTTTTTTAAAAGTGGGAGAATTTTGGCGTGTTTCCAGCAAGGAGGCATATATCCCTCCCGCAAGGCATTGTTTAAAATCTGATTCACCGTAGGATTAATCACCTCTGCAATTGCCGATAACACCTGGGCAGGACAGGGGTCGGCAGGGGAGCCTGACTTCAAGGATTTCATAAGAATTAAAGATTGGTCCATGGAAATAGCAGGAAACTGCATGAGGGAGAAGTCCGAGCTTACAGCAACACTGGAAGAATCAAGCTCAGCAGAATGAGCCAGTGGCTGCATTTCAAAAGAGTCCTGTATTTTCCTAATTTTATCATGGAAAAAAGAGGCCATCATATTTGTCCATTCACTAGTTGGTGCAAACGGGCATCTAATAGCAGCGGGCGATGAGAAATTTTTGACAATGTTATAAAGTTCTCTACTTTTATTGCCGGCCTGGTCAATTTTCGTAGAGAAGAAAAGTTTCTTGCCCTCGCGAACTTTCCGGTAATGGTCTCTTAGGGCTACTTTAAAAACAGATTTATCGTAGGCCGTATAATTAGCTCGCCATATTCTCTCTAAGCGTTTACATGCACTTTTATTTTTCCTTAGAGCTTCCGTATACCAAGGGGCGGAAGCGCGATTCACCTTAGCTGCCCTCAGAGTAGGGGGGCAAGTTCAGAGGTTCTAAGTAGCAGCCATTGTTCCAGGGAGTGTACATCTCTTTCAAGAATCCCACAAGTAGGAATAGGGTGGTTTTGCAAGGCACTTTGCATCGCCTCGGGAGTAATCAAATTGAAAGGCCTAAAACTGCTGGCACGGACCTTTTCCTGAGATCAAGACCTGTTCGGATCCCTTGGAATTCTAAAATTTATCAGGCAGTGGTCAGACCAGGTAAGGGGGAGCGGGGCCTCCACTTCTATCAATTTGGAAGAGAAAATCTGGTCCAATATATGGCCCTTATCGTGAGTAGGGAGGTGAACAAACAGGGTCAGATTTAATATATCAAGGGATTCACGGAGCTTGAGGGCCTCAGGTTCCAATAGGTTATCCATATGTAAATTAAAATCACCGAGAATCAGGCAATGGCTGTATTTAGCAGCTAAGGGAGAAATAATGCGGCTAATCGCCTCCAAAAACTTCCCCGCCGGCCCTGGCGGGCGGTAGATAACCACCCCAGCTATGGACTGATGGGCCGAGATAGTTAAGAGGAAGCCCATAGACTCAGCCCCCTCAATCTCTGTCAAGACTAGAGGTACACAACTGAAGGTACTTTTGTAAATTAAGGCCACACCACCACCTCTCCCTTCGCGGCAGTCTTTCCTCAGAATCTGGTATCCCGAGGGGATCGCGCCTGCGATAGTGGGGTTAGAGGCATCAGTCAGCCATGTTTCTGTTAAAAACATCATGTCAGGACTAGAGTCCGGTAGGAGATCATGAAGTTGAAGCTCATGTTTTTTAGCAGAGCGTGTATTAAGCAGTGACGCGGAAAGGTGCATACTGCCCCCTCCCGATTGAGTTTTATTAGTCACTGGAGTCGGTATCCTGCTACAATTCCCTAGGGTACGGGAGACCCGCCAATTACAATCCTTACAGGTGATAACCTCGCTCAAAGGAATGGGGAGGTGGGGCCTGCAACTCATACACCTACCAATATTGATTAAGTATTCTCTGTCATATTTGATAGGTATGGGCCGCTCCGATGAAAGGCCAACAGTGACTCCGGCGCCGGCCGCCTCCGGGACGCTGACGGGCGCAGGCGGGCTTGCCTTAGGCGCGCCCACTGCGCGCGTTCCCGCAGCGTCCCGTTTTATCTCCAGCATAGAAAAACAACTAGACCGCGACCGTCCCAAAGATGTCGGTAAAGGTAATAGGAAGGATCCAGGGTTCGATTCCCCCTCCCAACTCCAGCAGCAGTAATCAATCAAATTAGTTTAAAACACCCCCAAATTCAAATGACAGTACACAATGAAACAGTAACAAAGTTAAAAAGGCTAAAAACAGGGTGACAAGAAAGCAGTGCAAATAAGCAGCAAGTGAATATCTACAGAGGGACCGAGTGTCAGCTCGGTTACGGGTACCTGTTTGGCAGGAGCCCAGGGCACACTCAGCCAAAGTACATCAGCAGTTTAGCAAAAAGTGGGGGCATGCATGCAAAAAGAGGGCACTTTATCATTTTTCATGGAGGGTTAGGTTGCTACAGGCCTCCTTCAAGAACTTCAGAAATTTTTAAGTCAACTGTGGAGATTCTCCCTTTAAGCAACCTTCCACTGCCTCATTGCAGGCCCGGATGTTGAGAATTCTAAACATTGGCCACAGCCAGATTTTCCTATAAAAAGAGAGCTTTTCACAGGTACAGACTACATGGTTTAACAATTCAGTTGGATAGTCACATAGACGGCATGCAAGCTCTGTTGTCCCCTTCAACCCTCCATAGCAATATCCTTTTAGGGGAATCAAGCCAAATCTTAATTGCATCAGTTGATGTTTCTGCTTCTTCGATAGTGGTTGGGATAAATACATAGGCAATTTCAGGGGTTCATAAAGCTTAACAGCCCAACTGCTATGTGATTATTTTTTTTTGCCAGCTTGCCGACATCAGCCCGTGCAGAGATAATTTTTAACATCACAAGAGATCATTTTTGCCTGTTTAGAAAGTGTCTTGCAAGCAGCTTAGGGGGGCAGGGAAGCTCCTGAAGGATCCACAGCCTCCATACTGTGTAGCACCTGCTTAAAACCGTTGCTCCAGTCTGAACCTTCCTTAATTATTACCTGCCATATGTTGTTCTTGAGTGATCTGTCAGGAGCCATCCTTGCCTGGATACCCCCAAGAGTGACAAGAAGCTCTCAACAAAACTACGGATTGATTGATTGATCTTCGCTTTTCCACAGTAGGACAAAAATCTGTCCAAAATCATAAGTTGTTGTCTCCTAAGATTGAATTCTAAGCGGATTTGCGCTAGGCCAGTGCATGACGAAGATGGAAGGTTTGTCTATAGCTATTACACTGTTCCTTTACCAACCAGGCAGCAAGTTTGTTCGGGAACACTATGGCACCATATGACAACATAGGTATTAATTTACTGTTGTTCCATGTTCTTACCACACTTGTGTCTGGGCAAGCCATGTTCTTGTACAGCCGTTGAAATACTTCTGTTAGTGATTGGGCAGAATTCTTTAGAACTTCAAGATGAGTAAATTCTCTCCCTCTTTCATCCACTCAGATCCCTCAGTATTTATATGCTGAAACCCTCTCCAGCTTTGTTTTAAGAGACACAGATCCTTTTTAGGTCGAGCCTCGAGTAGCGCGCAAGCGCTGCTCTGGCAAGACTTTAAGTTAGGGGCTTCTGAAAGCTGACCATACGCTCGTGCGTCATGGCCTTTTCCCTGCGGTTACCCGCAAGCAAAAGGCCATGGTGCACGAGCGTGTGGTCAGCTCAGCAGGCTGCTGCGCTCGCTCGCATTCTCCGCCGTGGGCTCATGCACGCGCCTGCATGGACAAAGATGGCTGCTCTCGCCATCTGTCCAAAGCAGACAGCATGCGCGGGTCTGTGGGACAGTGGACAGCCCGCCGCCATCTTGTTCACGCCGGCTTCCTTCAACTCTGGCTCACGGCGTGCTTTCACTTTAAACAGTGCACATGCGCGCGCGCGACGGACCCAGAGTTGCAGGAAGCTCTCTCCTGTGTGTCGAGTGCTGGCTTCCTCTCGTTTGTTGTTCCTAACTGAATCAAGTCTCCGTGCTGTGTGCCGAGTGCTGGCTTCCTCTCGTTTAGGTTGCGCTGAGAGTGACCAGTTTCTGCCGAAGCATCAGTGTAGGCAGGTAAGCAGGTGGTGTGTGGCAATATGCATGAAGGCCCTGTGGCACATTTACCCATTGCCTCTCTAAACTCACAGCACATTTAGAAGTGGTTTGCCCTCCTCCTAAAAAAACAGAGACGCAGGTTTTAGTGAGGTATGCCATCAATTGGAGAGTACCAAACACTGAAAGCTTAGGAAAAGTTTGGAAAAAATCTTTATTCGTGCACTTTGGTGTCCAAATATTGTCTACAGAAACCAGAAGTTATCTGAAGAAGCTCCCTGCGTTTTTCAGCGCTACAGTAAAATATAATGTATCGTGTTGAGTTTGTCATGCATGAACTCTGTCACAACTTGTCACTGAGATTAGTGTTCTTATAATTAATTGTTCACTAATTCACTGCAAAATCTCCACTAAAGCACAATTTACATAGGTGCTTCTGTTGACGTGGCGTTTTCAGAATGCCCGATACGAAGTCAACACTAGGATTGTTGGTGTAATTTACTCGCCCAGTCAAGATTTATTATGAGTATTGTGTGTGTGTCTCTGTCTGTCAACACATCTGCAGTTTCTCGGTGCTGTACATGAAACAATACTAGTTTCGGTAGGCACGGGGAGATTAAGTGATTTGCCCAGAATCACAGGATGTGGAGTCGACCCTGAGACTCGAACCTTGGTTTCCCAGCTCCAAAGTGGGCAGTCCCCCAAAGCACATGTAACTACAAGTACTTGTGACGTGCAGATTCAATACACATTCCTGCAACCAGCGGTTAACTGTGCTGTCTTTCACTTACAAAGTTTCAGAATTCTTAGCTCTTTCTCCACGTTTCCATCAATTTCGGGAAATTTTGGCTGTTGGAATTAGTTTAGTAGGAGATCCTGTAGATCATGGCTCATTATTATTTTCAAATTGACTCCCGCAGTCACCTTTTTTTTAAGAAGGAAAAACAACCTTTATGCTTTTTTTTATCTTCTTAAAAACGTAATGGGAGTATCACTAAAATGGATGGTTTGGAAAGTTTAAGAATGTTGATTATTCTCGTGCACAATACCAGTTAAGCATGTTTCTAGGCAAATCAACTTGAGTACCGTTTAATAGCAGAAAAATAATTGGCAGCTTTGGTAATGCTTATGGAAACGTACTTCAGATTTATTTGAAGTGTTTTGACTTTTTTATATTAATAATTTATAAAGCTTCGTTGGCACAGGCAGAACAGATGCAGACGTTTTTACAGTAAGCAAGGTAAAGCGCACACTGGCAGCGCTTATCCCTCGAGCCTCTTTTCGTTCCTATGTTGCGCTGAGCATTTTGTGTCTGCTGCAAAATCTTCAGTTTCACTCCCAAAAAAACTCTGGGAGTTGAGGCAAATTGAAATGGCATAGGGTTGGGAAGGAGCATTGCATAGTAGTGGATATGAGCCTGAGAAATGTAAAATGCAGTGGACTAGGTCAATACCGATCTATGCAGGCATCCATGGCACAAATGTAGCTCCTGTTGTGCCATCAGCCTGCTGTCTAAGATTTAGTTTCTTGGAAACCCCTCCGGGTCCTTTCTAACTCCATGCGGCATTTAGTGATTTCGGATACTGGTGAACTTGAGTTTTTATCCGTTCTGCCGTGAGTGCTAGAATTTTTCTGTAATTTAGATACACACTCCAGAAAGAGTAAATAATTCCTTTATTCTCAGCTCTGCAGCAGCAGGGAAGCGCACCTTCCTTGCGCAAACCTTCTTTTCCAACTGCCCTCCACAGAACCTTCTCACATCCCCCATTCCATACTACATCATAACCTCACACATTCTGTTGCACGCAGGCAGCCACACCACACATCCTTCCTCTTTATACACCTAAACAAAAATAACAATCAGCCCAATAAAAACATTGATAAAACACTTGAGCTGTATTAAACGTTACTTTAAATGTAGATTAATACCTTCCTAAATAAAGGCATAAAATCATACTATAAACCAGTTCCTTTAGGTATACTTAAGCATGATATCACAATAATAGTTGTATTCAATGATGCTAAACTATGCACGGATCAATAATGAATACCATTCTACTTCAATAAAAAAATTAATCTATTTTTTCAGAATGTGAATGATCCTTCCTAATCATATTTCAATAATCAGCTAGTTCGTTCCATCCTAATACCTTCCTCCCCCGATCCTCATCCGTCTCTTCAGAGGCTCTCCTTTTTGCCTGCAATCCTTCCAAATCATGTTCATGTTCCACCACCACATCCTTCCACAACCATTCATTCTCATACAAACCATTTTTTTTCCTTTCGCCATTTCCTCACCATTGGTCTCATTGCATTTTACCATCAGACTTATATGCCACACACTAATATCACTCAACCTCACAGAATTTTGTGAACACTTCTTCACTCTCAAGGGTTCTGCATACTTACTTTCCCCTTTAGGCAACTTGCCAACCTTCCCGACTTTCACCCATTCACCTTCCTTCAACTTCTCTATCTTAGTTCCTCGCTTGGTATCGAGTTCTTGTAAACACACTGATCCTTCAAAATATTCTCCTTCACTATTTCTGATGACCATTCTACCTTTCTTGCAGTGTCCATCCACCATAAGCTGTCAGTATACGGTTCTGTCCTTCACATTAATAACAAGCATTGGCATAGCCAATAGGTCTCGCCTTTGGGACCTTATAAGGGTTTAGCCATGCAACAGTTGATGTTGTTGCACCAAGGATATTGTGCTGCATAACTAAATACTTATAAGGTCCCAAAAGCGAGACCTATTGGCTATGCCAATGCTTGTTTAATTAGCTTCGGCTACAAATGACCAATTTTTTTTGTTGATATACTTATTTCAATTCTGTTTGCTTGGCAGAACCAATCTAGGGATCCAGTGATCTTGGCAGACCCACCTGTGTCTGATCTAGAAGGACAGTATCATCTGCGTTATATAGTACCTGAAAGTTTTGGTTAGCAAATTTTGTTGCGAAAGCTCTTGCCGTATCCCAAGATGAATAGAGGTTCGCTGAGTACAGATTAAACAGTAATGGGGGAAGGTTGCAGCCTTGCTCTAGACCTTTGTTGCTGTAAATCTTTTCAGAGGTTGTCCAGCTTGATGAGACTCTAACTTTCACTCAGTTGTAGCTGTAAAGGGTGATTATCAGCTTCAAAAAGGCTTGTGGAATGCCCCATTTCTGCAGTTTCAAACACAAACATCTCTTATCACACTATCAAAGGAGGTGGCAAAGTCGATGAACGCTGCAACTTCCCCTTTTTTGACATGGATTCCTCAACCAATGTTGTAAGACAGAAAAAGGTTGCCTTCTATGGTCCGCTCAGTCGAAGAGCCAGGTCTTGAGTGCCTTCCTGAAGATGTTCATGGAGGGGGCGCGTCTGATGTCGATCGGGAGCTCATTCCAGGTCTTGGCCGCGATGTAGGAGAAGGCTCTTCCACCTGTTCTGGCTTTGCAGATGCGCGGGGTTTCGGCGAGGTCGGTGGATCGGAGGTTTCGCTTGGGTACGTGGAAGGAAATTCTCTCGTTGAGGTATTGGGGTCCGGTGTTGTGGAGGCATTTGTAGGTGTGGGTGAGTATCTCGAAGGTAACTCTCTTCTCGACGGGGAGCCAGTGGAGGTTCCGCAGGTGTTGGGTGATGTGTTCGTGTCGAGGGATGCTGAGGACCAGTCTGGCTGCAGTGTTCTGTATGGTCTGGAGTTTGTGGAGCAGGGACTTGTTGATCCCGGTGTAGAGGGCTTTTCCGCAGTCCAGTCTGCTGGTTATGAGCGCGTGGGTGACGGTCTTTCTTGATTCGGGGGGGATCCATTTGAAGGTCTTTCGGAGGATGCTTAGGGTGTTGAAGCAGCTGGAGGTGACGGCGTTGATCTGTTGGGTCATGGAGAGGAAGGAGTCGAGTACGGTGCCGAGGTTTCGGGCATGGTCCGTGGGGGTGGGAGGGCTGCTGAGGGCGGTGGGCCGCCAGGTGTTGTCCCATGCCAAGGGGGAGGGGCCGAGGACGAGGACCTCTGTCTTCTCCGAGTTGAGTTTCAGGCAGCTGCTGCTCATCCAGGATGCAACGTCCTTCATACCTTCCTGGAAACTGAATCTGGTGGTGATGGGGTCCTTGGTGAGGGACAGGATGTGCTGGGTGTCGTCGGCGTAGGATACGATGTTAATGTTAATGAAACTTGTTGAGCGCGCAAATACCCAAGGGTGTCTCGGCGCTATGAATGCAGTACACCCAGTCCAGTGATTAATTCTGAAATAGCCATGTTTTTAATTTCTTCCTGAAAATGGTGAGGGAGATAGCCCCTCTAAGCTCAACAGGTAGCGTCTTCCAAAGTTTTGCTGTGCCGTACCATAAACTTCGGCCACCCCAACCTGTGGATCGTATTCTTGGCACTTTCATCAGTCTCGCGCCTGTAGAGCGCAGTTGTCTGGATGGTTGGTACCAGGTAAAGAGGTTTCTGAGAGAAAGAGGTACTGTGTTGTTCAGAGCCTTGTATGCTAAACAAAGAGATTTAAATTTGATTCGCTGTGCCACCGGGAGCCAGTGGAGTCTACGAATCTCCTTGGACATTGAGTCATACTTAGAAGTATTTCCCAACAGCCGGGCAGCTGTATTTTGAACCGTCTGGAGCTTTTTTTGATATTGCTTCTGCATACCTAGGTAGAGTCCATTGCAATAATCCAGTTTTGACTGGACTAGTGCTGTTACCACCATCTTTCTAGAGTCCATAGGGATGTATGGCAGGATCTTCTTGAGTTTCTTTTATCAGAAAATGGGAGGCAGAGACAATAGCATTTGTCTGGTGTGATAGTGCTAATTTGTTGTCAATCCACACTCCTACATTTTTCGCCTTTTGCACTGGTTTAGGTGCTTCACCCATCTCTGCCGGCCACCAAAGATTGTCCCATCTAGGTTGCAAGTTACCGAAGATTATCACCTCCGTTTTTTCAGAGTTGAGCTTAAGACAATGAGTTCCCATCCATCTATTTATTTCTCTCATACAGTTCTGAAACTGTAGGGTGGGTGAGGCTTGTTGCCTATATGCTGCCACGACTATCTGGGTGTCGTCAGCATATGACGTCAGGCCGAAGCCAAAATCTCGGATCAAAGGGGCGAGTTCCGAGACATATACATTAAAAAGAGTTGGACTCAAAGAAGACCCTTGAGAGACTCCGCATGGTAAAACATATGGCTCTGATTGGTACCTGTCCATTGTAACTGTTGATTTCCTATCCTTCAAAAAGGAGGACAGTAGGGTCAATGCCATTCCCTTGACCCCCATCAATTCCAGCCGCTGTTGTGTAAAAGATTATGGTCAACAGTATCGAATGCGGCTGACAGATCGAGGAGAACCAGGGCGGCTGTACCCCCTCTGTCCATCACAGCCCTGATTTCCTCAGTGGCGTTGATCAGTGCCGTTTCGGTACTGTGCTCCTGTCGGAAACCGAACTGAGAATGATCGAGCAGATCATTATCCTGAATGAATTGGGATAGTTGTTTATTCATAATTTTTTCAACTATTTTTGCCGGAAGAGGCAGACGGGCTACAGGACGATAATTCGTTGGCTTGGACATATCCAGATTAGGTTTTTTTTAACAGAGGGAGAATGGAGCAATCTTTCCATATAGATGGAAAGTTGCCTGAGCCCGTGCTGTCTGACGATGGCGGCGAGGGGGGGCCATGTAGATGTTGAAGAGTGTGGGGCTGAGCGACGATCCTTGGGGTAATCCGCAGTTCATTTCCAAGGGTTCGGAGAGGAAGGGTGGCATTCTGATTTGTTGGGTTCTGCCAGTGAGGAAGGAGCGGATCCAGTCGAGGGCAGTTCCCTGTATGCCGGCGTCGTGGAGTCTGGCGGTGAGTGTGCGGTGGGAGACGGTGTCGAACGCTGCAGAGAGGTCGAGTAGGATCAGGGCCGCGGTGTGTCCTTGGTCGAGGAGGGTGCGGATGTCGTCTGTGGCGGAGAGTAGGGCGGTCTCGGTGCTGTGGTTGCTGCGGAATCCGGATTGGGGGGGTCAAGGATGGAGTTTTCTTCGATGAATTTTGTTAGCTGGGCGTTGACGGTCTTCTCTGTGAGTTTGGCCATGAAAGGGAGGAGGGAGATGGGTCGGTAGTTCTTGAGGTCTGTGGGATCTGCTGAGGGCATCTTGGGCAGGGGTCTGACTTCTGCGCGTTTCCAGTCGTCGGGAAAGATGCCGGTCTTGAAAGTGGCGTTGATGGTGCGTAGTAGTTCTGGAGTAATGGCGGTAGCGGCTCGGTGGAAGATGTGCGGCGGGCAGGGGTCCGTGGGGGCTCCTGAGTGGATGCCTTTCATGGTTGAAGTAGTGTCTTCGGTTGTGACTGGGGTCCAGGAGGAGATGGTGGGCTGGCTGGCGTTGCTGGCGAAGGAAGTTGTTTCTGAGTCAGGTGTCTGATCGTTGAAATGGTCGTAGAGGCCCTTAATTTGCAGATGGAAGTAGGATCCCAGCTTGTTGCAGAGGTCCTGGGAGGGGGTGATGTCCGTGGTTTCGCTGGGGGGCTTGTTGAGTTCCTGGATTACGCTGAAGAGTTCCTTTGAGTTGATGGAGTTGGCGAGGATCCTGTTCTAGATGAAGGTCCTTTTGGTGGATCTTATGCGTTGGTGGTATTCTGTCATGGCGTCTTTGTAAGTTGTGCGATCTTCTGACGTTTTGCTGTTCCTCCAGTTCTTCTCGAGACGTCTGGATTCTTGGAGGTCGGTGGTGAACCAGGTGGCCTTTCTGGGGCGCTGTCTGTTGGAGTTACGTAGGGGTGCGAGCTTGTCTGCGCAGCTGGAGATCCATCTGTGGAGTTCTTTGGCTGCGAGGTTGGGGTCGGTCGAGGTGGTGGGTTCCTTGAGGTTGAGGGTGAAGTTGAGCTGCTCCTCAGTGACTTTGCTCCAGTTCCTTCGTGGAGGGCGTGGTGCAGGTTTGGGCGGCGTGGGTTTGTCAACATGGAAGTGTACCCAGTGGTGGTCCGTCCATGGAGGTTGTGTGGTGTGGCTGAAGTGGATGTTGTTACCTCATGTGAAGATGGGGTCGAGGGTATGTCCTGCTCTGTGGTTAGGCGTGGTGACGAGCTGTTTCAGTCCGATGTTGGCGAGGTTGTCCAATAGGGTGGAAGTTCAGGTCTCCGATGAGTATGTAGTCCATAGAGGGGATGGCGTGGGGCACGATGAGGTCGGCGATGGTAGTGGCGAACGGGGCGCAAGGTCCGGGGGGTCTGTAGGCGAGGGTGCCGCGAAGCGTGGTTCTAGGGCTGGTCTTGATCTGGAAGTGAAGGTGTTCGGTGGTGGAGAAGGGGTCACTCGTGGTGGAGAGTTGGAGGGAGCTCTTGTGTGCGATGGCGAGTCCTCCTCCTGGGCGGTTGGGGCGGTCCTTCCTCTGGATCTTGTATCCGTCAGGGATGGCGGTGGCGATGTCGGGGGCGGAGGAGGCGTTGGTCCAGGTTTCTGTAAAGAAGGCGACGTCTGGTGAGAGGGTGTCGAGGAGGTCCCAGATTTCTACGGCGTGTCTGTGTAGGGAGCGCACGTTGAGGAGGATGCACTTCAGGACTTGGGAAATGTTGGCGCTCGGTGCGGGGGCGGTGGCTGTGGGGGTGTGGATGGTGGTGAAAGTTCGGCGGCAGTGACGGCAGGAGAACTGTCCGTGGGTGGTGCTTGGCGTGGACAGCTGGCAGTTGTTGTTCCTTCCGGGGTTGAGTGCGAGGAGGGTGGTTGAGTCGTAGCGGTAGATGGTCGGAGATCCAGGGTTTCTGGCGCTGGTTGCGGTCGGGTCGCGGACAGGCGCAGACGGCTTGCCTTAGGCGTGTCCGCTGTGCGCAGCAGCACAGCGGCCGCCATTAAGTAGGGGAGGGGGGAGGGACTTGCAGCTGGGAGGCAAGAGCGGGGAATCGGCAGGGGGGAGGGGCCACGGGGGCAGCAGCGGCGGGAAGGGAACGGGCGGGAAAAGAAAACAGAAGAGGAAAAACAAGACCAAAATACGGGGGGAAACCGAAAAAATTAAACAGGCACAGTCAAATACAACAATACAGGAGCACAGTCAAATACAACAATACAGGAACAGCACAGTGAATTAGGACAAGACAAGACCGAGCAGAAATGCGGGCACAGTCCAGGACCTCGAACCACTGGCAGAACAGGGCGTATCAACATAGAGTTTCTCTATGTGCTTTAACCAGCTTGCTGCCGAGATGTTACCTGAGATATGGCTTGACTTATTGGCTAATGCCTCATTTATTAAGCACCAAAAACCTAGTAGGATCTTTTGATTGGATGGCCGTGTGGATCTTCACCCATTTCTTTTCATCCTCATACTTCTTCCTTTCCCACAGTTTTTTCCTGTACTTGGACCTGAGGATTTTGATGGTATCCTTTTTGGTATGGAAGTTTTTACTGGCGCCGCTTCTGATTTGTAGGGCCTTGTTTAATAGCATTTTCAGATGTCTTATTTCTTTGACAAAACCCTGAGCAAATTTCTCTCCCTGGAACGTCAGGTGAATATGTAACCATGGTGCCTTATCTGACCCATGCAAAACTGTAATTACCTCTGACCATCTGTCTGGCGGTCAGGTTCCGATTGATTCCAGACTTTCCAAACTTTGCATCAGCCAGTTGTCAAAATAATCAATAGTTTTTCTCTGTCACTTTATCTTTTGAATAGGTTCAAGGTTGTCTTGAGCTCCAGTGATGGTTATGGGGAGAAATTGGGTGACTTGTATATCCACAACACAGTCCAACCATGCATGACCCCTTACAATCGAGGGGGGACACCTTAAACCCTCTAACCGTGGAAACGCATGATGGAAAACACATATAATCTAACGTTGCAAGTCTGCATGGTGAAATAAGCAGCTTTTTGGTCTTTTGGCCATCTCCCATTCAGCATATGAAGACCTAAATCCTAAAGCCATGAGGATCCTTCCTTTGAAATGGCGTGACTTTTGGCGGAATGTTCCAATAATTGTTGCCGTTGTCCAGCCAGCATGAGCTGGGTCCAGTAACAAAATGATTGGCATTGAAGACACCAGCTGTTAACCACATAGCGTTCCTGTATTCCAGTCTTAAGGCTTTCAGGATCGGTAAACGGGCTTCAATCGGTTTTTTAGGTCTCGCCTGAGCCAGCGCGCATGCGCTGCTCTGGCGAGACTTTTAGTAAGCGGGTTTTGGAAGTGCAAACAGTGGCTTTTGCTGCGGACTAGCCTGCGTCCACGCGAGCGTGCACGCGCGATCAGGCGCCATATGGCTTCCCTCGCCATCTGGACGCTCGCGTGAACGCAAGCTGGTCGCCAGCAAAAGCCACTGTCTGCACTTCCAAAACCCGCTTACTTTCACTTTCACGGCCACGCGGCCGTGTCAGTTTCACGGCCGCGCGGCCATTGCTTGGTTTACATGGATTTTCTAACCAATCTTATGGGTTCCAGAAGGGGCGTGTTGGAATGAAACAAGTTCCACTAATAATAACCAGCATTGCGTCGTGAAGGGAGGGGTGTAATACTACTGTGCAGTAATAGCAATTGCATCTATGTAGGCTGTAGCGCTTGCAGCCCCTGACGAGACGTTGAAGCGCATTCCATACATTTACTCCAGTGTCTTTGTGATGAAGTAAATTAGTAAAAGTTACGAGTGACCTTTAGTGGTGTACGCTATCTAAGTAAAGTGGGGGCAGTCTCGAAATGCTGACACCCTTTATCGCCCTTGTCTATCTTAACGCTGTTCATTGTATCGACCTCCGAAGGATAAACGGCCGAGTTGTGCCCGTTGAAAAGAAAACCAAAGCATCGGTCAGGAAACTGCCTGGAAAGGACAGTAAGCAAAATTAGTATTTTTTGTGCGCCGCTTTCTGTAACCCAAACTTTAATACTGAGTTTTTGGTTGGATGTGGTAATAAAGATCGTATTGGAATATGTAGTGGCCTGGACTGTGATGGCCTTTGCAGCTCGGGTAGTAATCTATCGACATTTGCTTAACATTTTTTTAATTCAAAATAAAGACCGAACAAATCTTGCCCCAGCAGGAGCGACCCGCTTAATATTATTTTGAATGTTACTACAGACCGATGGCGGTGGTCGTGTTGCTCGTTGTCGTTTTGAATTTTAGGAAGGCGGCGCTGCTGTTTCTCCGGCCACAGGCAGGTAGAGGGCTCTGAGTAGGCGGGGTGGAGATGGGGGTGGTCAGGGCAGGCCCCCGCAGGGCTCTGCGGGGACTTAAACAGGAAGTAGTGAGTGATGCTTTGTGTCTGGGATGTGATTAATGGCTGAGCTCAAGGGGGGAGGGAGTCGAGGGGCCATTATCACACCAAGTACGTCTACAGAGGGGTCAAAGATCACTCCAGCAGCTGGGGCAATGTGTGTGTAACTTGCAGCCCCTCAGCGGAGCAGGGGGAGGGGTCGCATTGCTGGCATTTCGACGAGAGGTTATTGCATCTCTTGACCAAAACAAAAACATTTGCCTTAAGGCCCCGCCTCGTAGGAAGACTGCAGAATGGAGGCGAATGCTGCCTGTCTGCGTGCGTCCCCGCCTCACCCCATATCATTTGACTCCGTTGAACGTAGCCGGAGAATATACCTACATATCACAGTCCGGCCTTCTGAAGTCTGGTTTCGCTTGACTCCTTGGGGGTACGCGAGCACTTTTTCGGCCATCTTGTTTGTATCTTGTTCTTTTCATATCTTCTTAGAAGTCCGGTTTCCCTGTTTTTTAAAAAAATTGAAAGGCGATAGGAAGTCCGTGTGACCATGATCACATTAATCTTCTGTGTTTATTTTCATTTACATGATCGAATTATTCTGGAGGAGCCCAACCTGAGACTGGTGGTGTTTACTGTTGACTACTTTACACAGGGGCCTGCTGCTCGCTGACCGCGATCTCTCCTACATCCCATCAGAACTGGAAAGCATTTTGGCAGCATCTTCTGTTGGCTGTGTGTAGGGTAACCCGATGACTCCTTGTCACCGTGGCACCATCACTTTTAGGTGAACATCTCAGATCTGATCTTCAGCAGATAGAGAACTTATAGGTAGGCATTTAAGTACCTGCAGGGTGCACACAGCCTCAGGCCTGAGTGGGAAATTTACATTAATGGACCCCCCAGATTGCATTTCAGTGGTGTAATTCGGGAAGGTTGGCTGAAATGAGCTTCTCCCTTCCAGGGTTTGAAAATGGTGCGAAAAAGTTTGAACTATTGGCCACCGGAAGCCAGTGCATTTCTTTGAGGGCTGGTGTGATATGAGATCATTTCTTTAAGTTGGGAGAGAGTCGAGCCCATTTATCCAGCATTGCACTAGTTATGTCTCAGTAACTTGAAGGCTCTTTCTAGTTCAGTGCCCAAGGCAGCTGAAGCTCTAGGATCCTTCTCAGCAAAGATATGGGAGATGATCTTTTTACTTGCATGACCAAATGGAAGATCATACTTTCAACCGAAGTGAGCGTAAGCATTGGCATCGCCAATAGGTCTCGCCTTTAGGACCTTATAAGTGTTTAGCCATGCAACAGTTAATGTTGTTGCACCACGGATATTGTGCTGCATAACTAAATACTTATAAGGTCCCAAAGGCGAGACCTATTGGCTATGCCAATGCTTGTTTTTCTGAATCATTGAACTGCGGTGTAATACTGCCAGTGATCAAATACGAGCCTTGGCGATGACCTTTAGTTTTAGTGAGGCGAACTATAACAAAAACAAAGTCTCCCTCTCTATTCCTTATCAAACTCGGGTCGACGGCAAGGCAGCTTTTGAGATAAATTGTTGTCCCTCCAGAAGAATGGCCGCCAGGGGGCTATGGGGTGGCGGGAGAAGAAAATTCTAGAAAGTCGTGACATGGAACCGGGTCCCTAGCTCATGGTTCCTGTAAGCAAACTACATCATAATTCATTAGATATTTGATCGCGGTTCTTTCATCATCAGATGGGCTCAGATCTCTAATGTTCCAAGAGCAGACCGTCACTAACACCGAGTCAGCAAAAACAAGCTGCACATTTTTTTTACGTTTGCTTTATCTTTGGGAAAGATTAGTTGACTAGGTGCCCTGATGGAGGGCGCCCAAAAGACGACCGAATTTGAGCCGCTCTTTTACTATAGGTTCACATTCGACCACTTCCAGCCAGGGAAACAATTATAATTAAGTTTTATAGATCTGAGATGGGAGGATCTACAGATCCCTTGACGTTAACAAGGACTGACCTCCATTCCTTGTGAGAGGTGGGAGGAGGTCTGACAGCATTGTTAAGTCCAGGCGTAGCTTGGCTTTATAAATTGCAGGATATTTCTCAATGACGGGTGAACTATTCTTATGCCCCAGTCAGCTAATTGACTATGGTGCCCCTCCAAAATGTGGGCCATGTTAGGCTTAGCGAATGTAACTTCAGTTCATTCATTGATCTCTTATGGCCTCAGCAGCTTAAAAGCAACGAATTCAATGTCATTTGAACTTATTTATTCCAGGCCTGGTAATGCTGAGTAGAGCTTTATAATATTTCTCCTGTTAAGGGTATCCCCTTTGCCATGGGAGGTGTAATCTGGATATAAAATTATTTCTCTGGTGATGGTGTCCCTCATCGCAGGATCCCATCATCAGAGCTAATGCAGGACATAGTAAAGACACTTTGATTTCCTCTTCCTTCCTGCTGCATGCTCTTTGTTCTAGACGTATTACTTTCCTCCAGACGTGTCAAGCGCGGGTGCCAGGATGAAGTGATCATGTTTGATGTAACAGTGCTGCCCATGCCCGTAGTTGGACCCGGTTCAGGTGTTAGCTTATAATTCACGTTCCTCAACTCGCCCGATGTTTGCCCTATAGGAAATACCAAGTTCAGACTCTGCCCTCTTTTCGGAGTATTCGGTTTGGCAGTTGTGATTTTCCAGTCCTGTACTGATCGCTAGTGTTGATCGACATCCATGGCTGAGTGCACTTATAGTTCCAGTGGAGATTTTAGGGGGGCTCCCTATGAATTAGATAGGGAATGCTGGGCTCAGAACCTTCAGCCTCAATGGCGGAATCTTTGCATACAGAAAACTGGGAGGAACTTGAACTGGCCCTATTACCTAATGGACTTTTGGTTTTGTGAAAATGGCAAACTATTTGTGCTGGTACTTTTTCTGTTTATCAGGGCTCTAGACGCACTAGTTATTTTTGTTCCTTAACTTCTCTTATTTTTTTCTCGAGAAAATATTCAATGTTCTTATCTTCCACTGTGGCATCTTGCTTTATCGTCTCATCAGCAGACACCAAGGCTGGTACATTGTGCACCGTTGTAACAAATTTACTGTTGGTATCTGTGCCTAATTGTGCCTCAGAGACACCTCCAGGTGCCTAAAGTTGATTATTAGCGGACCTTGTTTGATTGTCCTCCTCCTCAGCCTGAATGATCAAGGGGTCATTTGGGCAGACCCCGTCCCCAAGTGCAGCTAAGCGTTTCCTCCTTTACGAAGAAATGATGAAGCTTCCATGGAGGATTACACTGAGGTGTGGCATTATTGTTTATTAATGATGCCGTAAGTGATTCCTCCGTAGGTTGGCCGGCACCATGAGTTCTACTTGCCTGGCCAATTGTGACTTCATCCTTCAGATTCTTAATTAAGGTTAACATTCTTTCAGGTAGTACTTTCAGTTTCTCTACCAACAGACTGCACTGGCAATTTGACTGTTCGTTATAACTTGAGTTTTGGGCCGTCATGATTATCTGGTTCAACTTTTCAAGTTTGGAATCGATTGACTTGCTGTGGGTGGCCAGACATTGTAATACTGTTATTTGGATGTCTATTTTGTCTGTGTGTAACGTTGCAGCCCGGACCATTGTTGTAAGAACTTTGTCAATGGACTCCCAATCACTGGCGGTGCTGAGTGCAGGTAGGCACCCCCACCCCCCCATTTATAGCATCAGTGCCTTGTCTTTCGCAGTTTGGCAAGGGGGGTGGTGCTGCCTCCTTTGCCCAGGCCTCAGAGAAGACAGCATCCATCGATAGAGGGCTCCATTGTTCACTCAGGGGTTTGTCTTGCACCACCAGGGGATCCTTTTCACAATGGGAGGCATTATGGGTGATTATCTACAATTGACTGGGCATGAATATTATATTATTTTTTCTCTACCTACTAAAATGAAAGCTCCTGAGATTTCCAAGGACAGGGCATAGCTAAACAGCCTTACATGTTTTCCTGCAATTCATCCGTTTGTTTTGCACTGAGCCGGGGACAAAGCGGAGGCCCCTCATTGCTTTATTATTATTATAGGACTGAGCGGGCCACCCGAGGACTCTAAATCTAAGGGCTTTAAGGGGCTGCTGTTATCCGTCACCATCTGATCATCATCTACAGTATCCATTCTGACCTTACGATCTGCGGTAAATTTCTTTTCCAAACCATTAGCATTCACACTTGCATCGGATGATGGTATGTCCTGTGATATGATCATCAAGCATATTGATGGCACTGTCACTAAGTGACCTCTATGTGCTGCTGCGTGAAACAGCTACCATCAAGCTTCCTGTCGTCGATATTGATGTTAACTTGGTTAGCATAAAATAGTGATGTATGCCTTTGTCAGGTTTGGCCACCTCTCTATAGGGACTCACTTTGAGCCTCTGCGTTGCTCCTAGTTTCACCCATGGAAGAACTCAGGGGGCAGTTATTTAAGGTTTCTTTGCAGTATCTTGGTGGGGTTATGCTGGTTCTCTGCTTTCTCATCTGATTGTTTGCCCGAGCATGTGCCTGTTGCAGGAGTGAGCTGCAGGTTCTTATCATTCGCTGACCCCAGATACTATTAAGGGGATTGTATAATCACGTGTGACCACGTATGGTCACATAGTGAAGATCTGATCTCTCGCCTGCCTCTTTTGACGCTGCTTCTGTGAGGGTATTGGCTCTTAGCGGGGAGATTTAGGGCTTTAGGATTCCAGCTTTCATGTTCAGATACTATCCACCATGTAAACAAGCAGGTGAGGGGCACAAGCCACACCGTGGTCACCAGCTGAGGGCACCCAGGGCCATGGGGTCAGACGAGCACACCCACCAGCTGGCACACACCCCTATCTGCTGTTACCCCTGACTCACCAGATTGGAGTTGGGACGGCTCAAGCCAGATCAAATCCAACCAATCTACAGCAGGAGGGGCAGCAGAACAATGAGGCCCATGGGGCGTGGAGGCTGCCCGGAGCAGGCACTCCCGGCGAGCACCATGTGCCCCGCAGCACTAGCACCTCCGGCCACGCACTCCCTCCCCATGCATCAATACTGGAATACAGTGGAGACGGACTGGTGATCTCCTTTGCCTCTCTTACCAGCTCAACATAGTTATGCAGTTAGCACAGGCAGCGCTCCGCATTCAGCACTGCTCTCCACTTAGTGCTTTGTCACCCGTAATTGGGGCTGCTGGCCTGAAAAGCAGTCTGATATGCAGAGCTATCAGCATTCAGCTGTCTGCTCCTTATGTGCAGAGCATGCGCTGTACTACATCCTATGCCTTTTGTCAAGCCTTGAAAAAGTATGAATAAGGTCAATTAGTAGGTAATGGTAACTGAGATATTTACTAGGTTTTAGAGTTTGTATTGTGGAGTAGTGCTGTGTCGGATCGCCACCTCTTTTTATGACAAATTACAGAGTGATGCATGAAGGTAACTATTGGTTATCAGAGTTTTAAAAGGGATTGAGGAGTGCCAGGTACCAAACTAGGGTCCATGTATGCAGTTAATATCTTTTGGCACTGTTCCGCTTACCCGGTCAATTGAACAGCATTCTAAGTAGGAAAGCATATTCTTCTACAACATAACATGAGATCTATTTATTTACAGTGCTGTTCACAAGTAGATGGCTTGCAAATTTCATTTATCATCCATTCAAGGAGAACCACAGAGTTAGTTCAACCTGGCTCCATACTCTGAGGCACACAGTCGGTCACACAATTTTTCATCTTCCAAGTCATTTTGTGTTGCCAAGAGAACATGCTTAGTGGTCCCCAATACAGGCTGCAAGAAATAACTGTTAATGCTGATGTCCCTCTTTGTGATATCCATAACATCAAACATATTATGTAATGTCCTTTGATACTAGGGGTCACATGATGTCCCCATCTTCCAGTAACAAATGCTAACAGATGGTTTATCTTACAGACCAGCCTTCCCTTCAGATGGCTAGGCAAACACCAAAGACTATAAAAACAACTATGACCAAATATTGCAAAACTGAACTGCTACAAAAGGAATCGCTATGCTGTGTTAATCACTATTTCAACATTACTGCTTCCAAATAGTTTAATACAATCTAGGCCAAACCAATTACATTTGTCAATGCTTACTTTGTGTGTTCTGCTCAATTTCCTCTCATGCTCTGATCAACAGAAAGTGTTACTTTGAGGAATCGGAAGCAATACTATGTAGAGCTCAACTTGCAGTTCAATTTATTTTTGTAAAATCCAATGTTACCTTTTGGAAAGTCTGCGATATTGAACGGTTTCACACAAAAATTCATGAAAAATATATGTTGATTGCAAGTGGAGGTATTGCAAAATCTAATCCTAGTTGAGCGGGAGAAGGCATTATTATGGGCAGCTAGTCAGCTGCTGAATATAAATCTTTCTGGAACACACCATGTCCAAGCACGTTGATTTAGTTTACTGTTGCTCCAAGCTAAAAACATCCTATAAGGTTTATTGGCGTCATAGATCGATAAGTATATGGGTGAGTGGTGGTATGGGTAGCTGCGGTTGAGTTGTTCTGAGGATAGCTCTGGTTGAGTAACGGTAACAGTGACTGGACCAGTTTTGCCCTGTTGGGTGTGTGTAAATGATGGTGAGAGTGGCAATTGATAAGTGGTAATGAGTGCTAAGAGGGATTATTGAGTGTGGATGACTGATGGTGACGATAGCTGCAGCTGAGTGAAGGGGAGGCTAGCTGTAAATGATGGTGAGTGATTGCGTCAGATGTCTGAGACCTGTGGTGTTGGGGGTAGTTGTGAAGGGTTGGTAGTGTTGAATGGTGCTGTGAACACCTCGTGGCGCTGAGGGGTACTGAAGAAGTGGTAGTGACACTGACTGTAGTTGACCAGTGATGATGGTGGTTATGCGTGAACGGAGGTGAGGGTGGGAAGTAAGAAAGTTGTAGCTGTATTTAAGAATGTCAATAAGCACAAATATCTAAGCAAGGTTTTACCATTACAACAAATGTTCAGATGATGTCAGCAGCATCGGAGGAAATAATGTAAAGACAAGATTACTTTCTGAAGACTTACTTGTACTGTTGGTGTAGGACTAGAAGGGAACAGCAGAAGGAATGAAAAAAATGAAATGCTTAGGCTAAATGGAAGGGCTTCCATTCTATGTACATGTTCAAGCTTCATGGCGAAGAACTATTTCCTACCTCCTGTCTTGGTTTTTTCTGCTCTTGCTGTACCAAATTGAACTTGTAGTATGGTCTTAAATACCATATGGGGAAAATGAATGAAACAAAACCTCCAAGGGACAAGGGTAGAAAATAGAAACACCTTACCCAAGGAACTGATGTTTTGTGATAGGATTTCTGCTTTTCATAGTCCTTTAACCTTTATGATTTTTATCTGACCTTTAGATTAGTGATTCACCCCTGGAAAAGAATTGATTTGCTACAGATCCCCAAAAAGATGGATCTTAATATAAAAACATCCAACCTCAGTGACAAAGTATGATTTGCCAACCAATGCTTTAAACGTGATTGTCTTTTTAATTTGCAGATTTCCCCTATCCAATCTCATTTTGCTAAAAAAGTGGCAACTTGCTGTGAGGCGGGCTTCTGTCACTGGAGCATTGTGGACACCAACACGTCACCACTGCCTGTGCAGCCTGCACTTTCAGGAACACTGTTTTGAAATTGCAGGTTTGATCAGAAGACTGAGAGAGGGAGCTGTACCAAGCATTTTTCATTTCCCAAGGAGTGCAAAGGTTGGTTTTTATATTATATTTTAAAACCGAAATATAGACAGCCGTATTTGGATATGTGGTTTGGTTTTATGTGACATGTTGGATTACATAGCACAGCAGTGCAGTGTGTTACACCAGCTAGGATGACAAAGGCACATCCTGTTTTAAAAAAAAAAAATTAAAGGACTGTTCGGAATAGGCAGAAACCATCTGCAATTCATCTCGGATGGATAGACAGTGTTTATAGAGCCTCCTAAGCTATTTGTGACTAGTCCTGTCTGAGTTGGGAATCACATAAACTGTACTGGAGCAGCTAGTGCAACACACAGATTTGAAAGAACCAGTTTGCTGCCTCAAGGGATATTAAAGGCCCACTTTTGAATAACGTCTTGCCCCTTCATGTCTTCTCAGTAGTTTCTCTCACTTCAGCAGTCTGGTAAACAAAATCAGAGACGAGATTGACACAGTGATGTCTCTAGCTAGAGCAGAATTACTTTGAGGATCTGTACCCCAAATGCTTTCTCTAGTCCTTCATTGAAAACTCCAGATTTACAGTATCTTCTGTCACAACCTAAGACCAAGACTCTCAGTCCTCAGCCAAGGTCTGGGACTGGCTCCTCAGAGCGGACCAGCCATTTCATTGAGCCATTACTATAGCCTTAGAGCTCACCGTATCGGGCTCTACCGGCGATTAAAGACCCGCTCCAGCGTTAAAGGCCTGAGCCAAAGGCGAGGGCCTTTAACAAGGGAGCTGGCCCTTAATGGCCGTTAGAGCCCACTACGGAGGGCTCTAAGGCTATTAGAAAATTCCGCCCCTAGGGGGCAGAATGTTCTAATTTGTAAAACAAAAGCCTCACTGAGCCCGAGACGGTTAAACTCCCCTTGAGCTTCATGAGTCCTTTCTTCACAGCTGTTGCTGTGCAAAAACATTGAAATGTTGATGCTTCAGGCTTCTACCAGCCATTAGAAGCCCGGAGCACTCCATTGTATTTAATGGAGCGCTCAACATTCCAATTTTCTAATTAACAAAATAGCCTTCCAGGAGGCTACCTTACATTATGCTATGAATTCTAATTTGTATAGCACACAATCTGCCATTAAAATGGTCCTGTAGTTGTATTGAATGTCCTACTGTACCTTTGCACATGATTGCGAGGTTGTCACCACGGACTAGAGTGTGATTTGTCCTGTGCTTATGTTTCAGAAATTGTGCTCCGGTCTGCCTCCAAGATTGTGCAGTTTAACTTGTGTTCTATGAGGTTAGGCATCCGTTTCCCATGAAAAATGACAATCTGTGGTCATACTAATTGGTTGGGTATCAATTCATTGAGTTGTGGTTATATGCTTTGGTGCTAGGGTCAGGGGGCTTTATTGATTGCTTAACCTAATTCTCTTAATTTCTGTGCCACTTCCATTGCTGGAGATTGTGTTTCTGGATTATGTGGCCTGTCTGATAGGACGTGTATGTGTGTGATGTTCATTGATGTGTTCTTTCTGTTTGTGATGCTGATTTCTACTTAGTGTTTGATACTGTTGTTTAGTGAATAAGTGTATGTAGGATTTGCTGTCTAACACATTTTCCTGTGTTTGGCTGTGGTGTATCATAATGTCTCCTAAAATAGTGATGTGATAGACTGCAATGTGGCATACCTATGCTGTTTAAAATGTGTGTGAAATTCCTTTTGTAATATGTTATCCAGAGTTAAGTTAGGACGAACTATTATGTTCTGTTGTGTTTTCTGTGTGTTATATTTCGATACCTAGTGTTAATGGAAAGTCAATAGTATAGTACATCTATGCTTTGTTGGAAGTTGTAGCAATGCTCTTTCCAATTTGATCTCTGTTTTCTTGTAGCTGAGAGCTGTATCTTGGTGACTGGTGCTGTTAGGACTACCGTAATGTATGCCACGAATAGATTGTGGTAGCACCTTGCATCTTTCATTTCCTTTTTCCAATTTCTTTTAGCATTATAACTAAGGCTCCCGGTTTTCCGTTTAAACGGATTTTTACTTATAAATGCAGACAGAAAACTTTTTTTCCTTTGTCTCCATTTATAAATATAAACGGAAAAATACTGAGAAACCAGATTCAGACAATCCTGCGGAGCAGCTGTGCTCCTGCCCAGGGTTGCCTAATCTGGCGCATAGAGGAATGCAGCTGCCCTCGGCACATGAAAGGCGCCTTACTAGTGGGGCAGACTCTAAGCGCTGCATTTGGCACTCTCTCCCTGTATGCCATTCATCAGGAATGGACCCCAGTGGAGAGCGTGGTGTAGCCATCCTCATCTGGTGTCCTCTCCAGTGGGGAGTTCATTGCTTTACAGGGTGTGCATTTTCACAGCCCCATTGTTCTTCAGGTACCGCAGGCGGTGAGGGGGTAATGTCTCTGTTAAAACTAACTGCTACAGCATCAGAATGTATTCACAAGACTGTGCAGTCGATGCTGAACCATCCGCTGCACGTTAACTTTAATTGGTGTGCACGATGTGCTGCTGTTGTGACTTTGATGGCCATCCAGAATGAGGGTGGATGGCAGCCTCAGGAATGTTTTCTGGTGCCACTAAAAAGCACACCCACATTTACATTGAGGTCGCTGCATCGGCAAAGCCTAGTGTGATTCTAGGCATATCACTTCATTTCCACATGCCTGTAAAGAATGCATATGACCAGATGAAATTCGGCTGGCGCTCAGGTAAAGCACTCCAAGACCTTTGTGTCGAGTTCCATTGTTCTGCGTGTTTGCTCGGGGGAAATGTTTCCTATGTTGAAACAATGCGTTTCGCACCCTCCTCCTACCCTCAAAAATATGAACACTCACCTTAGGTTTTAGCAATTTATAAACAGATTTATCATAGTGTATGCTGGAAAATAATGATCTCTTCTGTTTGAAAAAAAATAGAAGAAATAGAAGAAAATTCTGCCAAAAAGGATTCTTATGTAGGTCTAAATCCCAGCAAAGTTGTTCTGCAATGAAAAAAACAGAATGGGTTGCTCCCCCAAAGACACAGCTTGACATTTGACCTCTGTTTTTGAATGCACAGCAAATGTGACTAGATAAGAAAAGGATTTAAAAGCCCTGTTTACAGAAAGGGAGTTCTATCCTCCCCTACGGTCCATAGGGTGTACAGCCCCACAGTAAAGGTTTCTTAATGCAAGTTACTCAAGGTCTGTTTAGGCCTATGCTCCCTTAAAATTATTTTGGCAAAGTTTTCAGATGAATTTATTTTGTTTTTCTAATTTGACGTATTTATAAATATATCTAAACATGGTGTAGTCAGATAAAATGTTTATAACTTCACAACCTGATGTAGTTAAAAAATTAACGGCTCCAAAGTCTTCTGGTGGAGTAAAAGTCACCTCTCCCTAGAACTGAAGGTCATAGAAAATTGTTTTACTCTTGATGAAACTGCAGTTGTTCAAGGTAACACTAAAGAATCCATCTTCTGGTGGATTATACACAGCATACGCTGTGAAAGCCTTTAAAAAAGGATCAGGGTGTGTTCTCTAAATATGTTTCTCGATGAAAGGCTAAGCTGGCTTGCCAGCATCTATGGTTTAATTTGCACGGTAACACATTATGGCTGTCAATCCTAGGGTTAATGCTAGAATTGGCAGAGTGATTGTGATAGGTATTGACTGTCTGCCTCTCAGAGCTTCCCACACCTCAAGCTAACGTACTATGGGTAAAAACTCTAAGTGGGAACCTGCATGATCACTCTGTGAGGGTGATAAACATGATTATGGGCTACAAGGATCACTTAGTCTGTAGTATATACCCCTTTGACATCCCAATATCCCTGACATCCATTGTCTGACATCTATTAACTGCTCTGCCATACAGTAGCCTGCTAGAACTATGATTCTGATCATTCAGAAGTGAGAAAATGCCATCTGGACAGCTTGAAAGATCCACCGTGGGCTCAGCCTAGAGAGAGTGAAATGTTGTTACGGGAGTGCCACTGTGGTTCTGTTAGCTTTTAGTGAAGGACGTATTGACATACTGTAAAACATTTCTATTGCCTTTTACTGCTGTGTGCCGCCGTCCTGGGTGGAAGTTGTAAAGAACGGGAACCTGCACACTCCAAAGCTTTGGTGTCATTGTTCAAATTTGGTAACCACTGCAAAATTTGCTATGTTTGCGAACGTCAGTACTTCAGCTACTAGAACGTTAGTTTTGTTCTTTTGGGGAAAACACATTTACTTCAAATGTATTTTTATCATTTTGGGGTATTGAAAGTGTCATCCCAGGGTTCAGCAAGCAACTGCAAATAATGACTACGTTTGGTACTCTATTGACATTTGTGTTTATTTTGTTTAGCCAAAAGACAGACTGGGAAGAAGGAAAAGGAAGGCCACTATTGGAGTAATTTTGGCTTCACGTGATGCTATCAGACAGGTAGGTACATCTGGATCAAACACTCACTGGGGCAAACACCATTAAATTGAAGCATTTTATCAATAGTTTTAAGTCACAGGCTAAACACATCTGGAAGACTGAGTGGCATGTCTGAATGAATGACGTATAAGGAGCTATTTTGGAGGCACAAAGGAATATGGACACATTAATTGCACTGCAGGGTATTTGATTTTCTTCATTTTCCTTTGCATTCCACTTTTTTTCCCCTGAGTTTTAAATAGCACGAACTTGACCCGAAGGTATCAGAGCGCTTTACACGAGCACCAGTTACGTTACACAAGGACACATTAATTTTTGTTAGGCACGGGAAGATTACGTGATTTGCCCCGAATCACAGAATGTTGAGCGTCATTGCCGAGACTGAACCCGTCTCCCCACATTTGAGATTGACAGCCCTAGCCCGTTCGGCCACATCCTCTACCCTTAAAGCATCATAAACTTATTCTGACAATTTACGGCTGCTAGCCTAAAATTATTTAAAGCTTCACAACATATTGCTTTGTGAATTTAAACATTAGCTACACTGTCCTTTAGTATTTGAATTATTACATTTGCAGTTAACTTTGGTTTCATCTCTTAGCCTCTGGTTCTTTTCTTGCCTTTCAACCCATTACAACATTTCTCTTGGCTAGTACAAACACCTGGTCCACAAGTTTTCCCCTCTGTTTAGTTGCCTTGATTCTCACCATTTGTTCCCACCAAGCGAACACAGGGGTCAAGCAACTCCAATCTGCCTGATACTTCTTTAATTAAGTCCATTACCGTCTTTATGTATTCCATAATTGTGCCCCGTCACTATCTGCAATCTCTTTCCCCAGCTTCTGTTCCCATTTTACTTTAAATATTAATATGACAGTGGGGAATGTAGGGACAGTAGTCCAGACCAGAATGGTTACCGCATGCCTGCTGACCCTAGAGCTAATATCTTGGTGACCACCTATGACTTTGTGGGTTAATTTTTGTCTGCAGCCCAAGCCTCCCTACTTGCTCTTGCCACTGCTTCATATGCCATAAACTCCCAGTAACCACTCCGTACTCCTCTCTCAGTGCTGCAAATGAGTAAAGTCTGCCCTACGACTACAGGTCCCCTATAACTCAGATCGCAGCCTCAAGCCAAGGGTATCTTATATCTTCGCCAGTGCCCCAAATTTCGGCAAACCCCATATTGGTAGCTCCGGTGCCTACTCCATTGTCATCCCAGCCATCAACATATATCTTTGCCAGCAATACCTCACCGTATGAAGAGCCATGAGATGCGAACCCAGGAGCTTGACACAACTATTACCCTAATAATAGAATTTCTCTCTAGTGTGACTGTTCTCTCTGAGCCTTCCATGTCCCTTTCACAACCCATCCAACACGTTGGCCAAATTTAAAAGCACCAGCACGAACAACACTTCCATATTTAGAGTACCCATTCCATCCTCATTCAATGGCTTCATAGTTTTTGCTATAGCGATCCTGTTTCTCTTGTTGGCACATATTAAATCCAACAAGAGACCATTCAGTTCTGTGAAAAATGCACTGATTAAAATTATAGTTAGTGCTATGAAATGGTATTACATCCTTGACAGAATTTGGATTTTTGCAATCACCTCTCTCCGCAGCGATGAAAGAGGAAGCCCATCTGAGCAGAGTCCTGTATCCCCACCTCATTTGGCTCAGTTAGCGGGTGTATCAGAAACAGGCAGTATTTATCCCAATTAACTTTCAGTACAGATATCTCAACAAAACCCCACAGCATATAAATCAGTTGCAGTCATCTATACGTGGGGGTCTCTTAGAAATTGGAGTGTGCCATCTGCATATAGTGATATTATATGTGCATCCCGTGCAAGACATATTCCCCACTCTTGTGCCATCCCATGCAAGATGAAGGCCTAGGGCTCTATGACCAGAGCAAACAACAGAAATGAAAGGGGATACCACCCCTGCTTAGTGTCATTATAATATTCCTATTGCTTTGAAAATGTTTTACCCATTTAAACCATTGCCATCAGTTCTGTGTATAATAATTGAACCGATCTCAACATTATCTCTCTCACCCCTACCCTCTGGAGTTGCGCCAACAAGGGCCATAGAAGTGTGGCAAATGCTTTTACGATATCTTGCAAGGCCAGTGCTGCAATCTGCTCTGTACATAGTGTTCTTTCCATCACATGAAATATGTGCCTAAAGTTAATATGTTAATTGCGGCATGGGATAAGACCGTTCCCGTCAGACTGTACCAATTACTTTATAGCTGGAGTCAACCTCTTATTTATTAATTTCCCCCTTACCTTATATTAAATGTTTAACAAAGGTAATGGTCTGTAGGATTTAACATCCAGTGATTCACATTCCGCTTTTGGCAGGACCTATATAGTGGCCTCTCTGATCGACTCTGGTGGCACACCTCTATGAAATGTACCATTATGCATACGCAACAATTTTGAGGCTAACGGTCGCCCATATGCTACATAAAACTCTGGCAGAAGCCTGTCCTACTCCTAGCCAACTCTTCCATCGCAGAAACTCAATGGACAGAGGGACCTCCAATGCTTCTTTTGAGCCCACATCTAGTCGGAGCATAAGTATGTACCCTAAGTATTGATCAGTTTGCTCCATCTACACACACCGAGGAAATGAGTACGCTCCATCTACACACACCGAGGAACTGAGTACAACTTGTCATGGTATGCCATAAAGAGCTCATTAATTGCCTTCTGTGTGTGCAATATATCATCTGTCTCTCCCCTGAAAGTGCAGATAGGTGTTTGGTTTGTGTCTGCTTGAAGCAACCTAGCCAGGAAGCATCCCACTCTTTCTCCCTAAGTGTATTGCTTGCTGATGTACTTTCTATACCTAATCCTCTGCAATCTGCCAGCTATTAATGTTACTTCCTTATACCTATCCTTGACTCATGACAGCTAGGACGCACCGACACCCTCTTGTCCAATTCTCAAAGTTTCTCCTTCAGTATATTCATTTGTTTAATAATGGCCAATGTAGTACCATAGGTAGTCTTGTCACATATTCCCCTTATTACAACTTTAGAGGCGTCCCATTCCATTATTGTATCTCTCGCCTTACACTTGTTCTCATCATAGTAGTTGCCAATGTGTTCCCCCACTGCAGCCCAAAGGGGCCATCTGCCAGTGCCTCCACATGTAATTGTCATGTAGTAATCACCAGGTGTGGCCTGCCCAATACGACTTATACCTGCCATAGGTTATGGTCAGATTTGGACCGACAAAGATAATCACACGAACTCCATCTCCTTTTCTCTTCCAAACTTCAGTATGAACATGTCTGATCTTGTGTGTATCCTATGAACAGGAGAGTTAAAAGAATACTCCCTCTTGTTCGGATTTGTTTTCCTCCAGGCATCAGTAAATTGCCACGGCTTCACCCAAGTACTACTGTTTTGTGACAGATCTGCAGGGAGCTCCTTGCAGTGGGAGAATCAATCTGTCCTTCTCAATTTCTAGAGCTTTTTTATAAACTCCATACCCATATCCACCTCATTCATCTCAGCCAGACGGCCACCGAATAGGTTTAAGAACAGAGGGCCTGATTTAGATCTTGGTAGATGGGTTACTCCGTCACAACGTTGACAGATATCCAGTCCGCCGAAATAAAAATCCCATAGGGTATAATGGGATTTATATTTCGGCGGACGGGATATCTGTCACAGTTATGACGGAGTAACCTGTCCGCCAAGATCTAAATCAGGCTCCGAGTCTGATTGGCATTCGGGGTACAAATACTTGCCATGATCACCATCTCCCCCTCTATTAAACCTACCTTCTTCATCTTCATGTTTTTTTTGTGCGTCATAAGCTAGTCCTGGGGCAAGCCACACCAATGTCCCGCAAGAATACGCTGAGTAAGTAGTGCCCATTAACTGCCCCCACCAGTTCTGGTGCCGCACCTCTATCGCTCCCATCGTAAGGTTGGTTACTTGAAGGCAAGCAATATGAACCTTCCTATATTTCATGTAGGAAAACACTTTATGATGCTTAAATGGGGCTCCAAGCCCTCTTACATTCCACGTAGTAAAATTATATGTGCTGTGCCCTGATATTCATATAGTTCTCTGAGCCACAGTTCCCACCTTCTCCCATTAGGCAGTAGAGGGTTATACTCACTCTGCAGCATAAACCTTATTAATAGGAACAACCTTTTGTTGTAGTGCCTGATGTTTGTGTCATTGATCCAGTTCGACATATCCCTTAGCTTATGCACTCCAGCTGCTGCTATCCCTTTCCCTAGGCTCAGAGTCGAAGAACTTTCTTGCCATTGTTTCCCAAAATCTTATACAAATACCTCTCATTTCCAGTTGGAAAGATTGTGGTGCATGTAATTCAGGAGGTTAACACTCTAAGCTGAGTGCCTTCACTCTAAACACCCACAAGCACATCCATTGTACTTTTGGTACTTCACATTGATGGTCTCAACATTCCCTTTCTACCTTAAACATCCACTACACCTGATCCTCAGCATCACAAGAAGTGACAAAATCTCTCCATTCGCTGGTTAGCATATTACCCCCTCCCCCACCCCCACTATGTCATGCAATATGGTCTGCAGTGTTATCATGGGACACTTCCGAATCCTTGTCGCTTATATTTTTGTGGTTTGTGTCTGTCAAGCCCTGCTGATCTCTATAGGCTGCGACCACCTTTACTAGGTTTGCCCTCTCTTCCAGTGTCCGTCATATTTGTGGTTCTTCCCTCTTCATTCTGTTGGTGCGTCTGAGTTTTTGCCCATGGCATCACCTACCCTGGCTCTCAGATCTTGGCATGCCCAATGGATTTTAGCCATGTTCTCTTTTCATCCTGAGAGGTGCAGAAGTGCAACTCTTCATACAAGATGATCCTTAGCTTCGCTGGGTACAACAAGTCATATTTAATTCCCCATTTGCGTAACATTTGTTTAACATCCCTAAAAGCATGTCTCCGACCCTGCCCATGGGCTGTTATTTATGATCCACTGACCATGTTCCCAAGATGACTGTAGGATGTGAACACAGACTTGAAAATTCAGTATTCAGGCTACCAATGGTCTGGAAGGCACACTGGGTGCCCCGGCACTCAGTGCACCCTTTCCACCATCAAAAGTTGCTCTGTTGTCCCTCCATAGATGTCATCTGTCAACCGTTTCTCCAGAACAAACTCCACGCACCACCCCTTTGCATCTTCAGGTACACTCACCAAACCAATATTATTGTGCCTTGAGCACCCTTCAACATCCTCTGCTTTATGATGGAGAAGTTCAACCGCCCCCTTCAGTTCTTTCACTTACTCCTGCAAGTCTCGCACAGTGGGGCGTAGTAACACCAAAGTGGATTTGTTCTCAGTCACTCTGTCTACTAACTTCCTGTGACCTGTTTGGAACAGATTTACCTCTATAGAGTCAATCTTACTTTCCAATGTAGTCTTTGTATCAAGTATGGCTTGCAAGATGATGTCAAACGTCTTTTTGTGTCCCTCCAGCGTTGTTTCCACTGTCTTCAGCATATCTTCAGTATCTGTACTGGCACTATTGGAGTCCCCACACTTGCCCATCAGCGGCCTCCCGACTGACTTGGGTTTCAACATCATGTAATCGTTCAACCTTGCAGTGCATGTGTTATTCCACTATTGTAATGACCACAAGATGTCGTGCACCCGGGAGGTACTGCCCCCATCAGTTTTCTCACACTTTTTTCACACCTGGGGCACTGATCTGCCCATCAAATTCCAACCTCATATATCCGTCCTCGCCAATTCAAAATCCATAATTGGGGTCCGGCCTTGCCAAACTCCCATCAGGATTCGTTTTTTTCATACAGCACAGGCCTCCACAATCCACATTTTCTCTCGTTGTTGGATCACCTGTGGGGGGGGGGGGACACCTCATTACACTTGCAGGGATCCCACCATGATCCAATACTTCATGAGTCTTCCCTCCACCTCTTTCAGCCTGGCTGCTCCAATGTCCCTGTGCCCTGCCTCAACAAAAGCAGGCGCCTCGCCTCTGTGGCCCCTCCGTTTGTCCACTCCGGTCCTGACATTTCAGCGCCACCCGTCCTGGAGTCAGAGCACTGCCCAAAAGCTCCCAACTTCCATTAAACATCATCTCCAGGGTGGGGGGAATGGGCTTCTCGCATGTGGGTCAATGTCTCCTATGCACGGGACCTCCAGTGCTCCTCTTCAACGCTGTCTCCCCCATCCTCGCTCCACTGCTCGTTTCCTCAGCATCATCCTGGCATCATATTGTTCTGCCCAGCAGCGACAATCGGGCTGAATACCGCATTCAAAGGGCCCGCTCACCGTTCGGTCCTGTTGCCATGCCTTGAGCAGGGAAGTCTCCTAAAGTTTAGCAACATTTTCAGTAGCTTGCATGTAGGATTACCTTTGTACTGAGATGGGTGAGTAAGAGCAGCCCCGCAGCATGTCTTACCCCATAGATCTTTAGGCCATGCCCCCTTTATTTCAGCACTGTTAAATGTGACAGGAATAAATAACTGGAACCTTTAGGGGTCAATTTTAGATTTTGTGCATGAATTGTAAAGGTATGTTTGGCAGGTCCATGTTTATTACATAGGATCCTGCATTAGGAATGCTTATATAAAAGGATAGTTCCACTTTGTTCTGCAGGGATGCAATGGCAACTATTGACACTTTGGATTTGCCAGTACTGGGGCATTACAGTAAATGAGGGCTCATGTTGGAATATAGAAATTGATAGGGCAATTTCTGAAAAGCAAAGTAAAATAGCTGCCTCACAAATGATCCATGTTGCCAGCAATCACCTCCTTACCTGTTTGGCTACTGTGTTCACAAAGAAGTCTAGATCCCATTCCAGTACCCAAATTAAAATTCATGGGGACTTTGGTTGATTCACATATGAGTGTCCAATTCTATGCCTTCTGAGGCCTACAGCAAACATGTGTGGCTGTTCATCAAAGTGAAAAGCAATACACTCTTACTCGCAGGCAAGGCAGGGGAAGCAGCGCGCACCAGAACGTGGTGGGGGTACGAGGAGGGCTTAAACACACTAGAGGGGGGATATGTAAGAGGAGCTGGGCAGACAGTATAAAGTGTGATTTTTTGAGCCGGAAGATTCAAAGTAACGTTGAAGAGGAGTGCTTTCAGTTTTTTCTAAATCTGAAGGCATTACTGTATCTCATTTCTTCTAGTAGGGAATTCCAAAGTGAGGGATGCTACTCTTATTTAGCTTTCTCGGCTCCAGTCCTAATAGTTCTTACCCCCTTATACTTTTGCTGTCCTATCGGCTTTTTATGGAGTTAGTGTAAGTACCATAGTTGGGCAATGTGGATGTTTTTGGAAAATATGAGTGTCAAATTAAATTTGATTCTGGTTTCTAGGGGAAGCTAATGGGGCACACATTCTGGTTCCTGTCACTTATCTTGTTAATTAATGCTGGAGTGCATTGAGAGGAGGCAAGATGTGTTTTAGAATTTCCACTAGGATGGTGGGTAGTTACCATACTCATTACTGGAGATTCCAAGAGCTTGAATTGCCAAGCAAAGGTCAGAAAGTGTCAAGAATGTTTTTAGCATTTTTTTTTAAAGTCAAGTGATTCTTACAGCTCTTACTATCATGTCAATTTGTGATGGCATCCCTAGTAATGGATCAAGTCTGAAAACAAGCACTTTGTTGAAAGGGATAGTAACTATTTGTAATTATTTTAACTACTCGTAAATTTCGATTTGTGATGCCTTCAAAGAAATATAAATTCATTTTTGTATACGGTTTAGGCTAAGAAAATTAGTTAACATGCAGCTTTAAAGGACACATTTTCATAATGTAAATATTTGGGGTAGGTGATGTGGCCTAATGTCCAGAGCTACCGACTTTGGAACTGGGGAACCAGGTTCGAGTCCAGTGCCTCCTAAAGCGGTCCCACCCCTGTAAATGCGATTGGATTAAATTTGGGAAATTATGACATTCAGAAGACCGATGCTATTGGCCTGTTCCTTTAGGGTTGGAGCACAGGTCACACCTTTTTTTTAAATAGAGTTCCTGCCTCTGGCGAGAACTTTCCTCTGCTTTTGCTAACGGTTGAACCTCTTGCTACTGAGGGATACTCCCTGCATCCAGGTAAGGTAATGGGTTCTTTGACAGTAAGTGTCAAGTAAAGGCTGGCTCTCCACCCTAGCAATACATGCTGCCATCGTGCCTGTGAGTGTCTACCTCAACAGCAGCATTCCCGAATAATCGCGCAAAATGGCGAATGATCTCTGCCTGGACTGCAGTCATCAAGCGACTGCTTGGGTTGCAGAGAGACAACTAAGACAGTAGCAGAAGGCACCTTGATGTCCTTGGACTGTCGTTCTGTGGCAGTTGGCTTTACAGTTTTGATTTTGTTAAGTTTTTCTTCTGAGACGATATCCAATTTCAGTCATGGCAACTAGAGGCAGATTGTTTTGCACATTAGATTTCGTTGTTACTCAGTGTGTTGATTTTGTTGATTAAAAAATCTCAGAATTCTGTACTTTTTAACATGAATTGGATAGTATCTGAAGTGAGGTTTCAATTAGATTTTTACTATTTGAAGCATTTTTTGTTTGTACAGGGAACTTTCATGAAAATACACAGCTTTGGAATTTATGGCGATGCATTTCTTTTTTTCCTCGTGACCTTAAGGAATGAGAGAGATGTTGATGTTTTCTTCAGATAAAAGCCTTAAGGAACGTGGGAGAGATTGGGATCGGATCAAGAGTTAAGAAGGAAACCTAAATATGGTCACAAATCCTGTTACTCAGTTGAATGCCCTATCCCAAAACTCAAGTAACCAGCAACTCTCATCAGACTGGGTTGCTTGCATGCTATGTGAAGCTCCTAAAGCTTCACAATCTACAATTGGGCCTCACTTTCTTCATAATGCACTTCAATGAGCAAACAGCTTCTAGGAAATGTTTCCAGGATCCCTCATTCTGTTTGCACACCATTCACCATATTTCAACAAAACCATGAAGCCCTCCATTTTGCACATCTGGCCTTAGGTCACATTCTGCTGGTCCCGTTTTTCCCAATGTAGAAACTGCCCGTGCTCTCTGTGTTAGCTGTGATTTGCCTGAAATGTCCGTAACCTGTTTAGGAGACTCTTCTCAATAGGCATCCTCTTTGTTTTTACAAACTCCATTTCAATCTAGGAATGCCCAAATGAAAGTAGACCTTTCCTTCTGTTTCCTGCTTGGAAATAGTTGTCATGATATTGTAAAAGGACCTGTGGTGGCTCCAGAGACATGAGAAGTCATTCTGCCCATTCAACTCCCTACCACCTCATCAGGGAAACTTATTGTAGCACTGCCTTTAAGAGACATGATAACTCTGCATCTGACCTGTTATAAGTAAACGGTACACTTACATCATAGTCTGCCACAAATAATTGGTGCTCTGGCATTGGCCCATTCTGTTAAAAAAAGAGAGTATCTTGTGACGGGTGTGAAATTCATAGAAGTGATAGGAATTATAGTTTCCTCAAGTGATGGGGTCTGGTACACAACGGTGTGTTTAGATAACCAAGCTCTGTAAAACCAGGGGGTGTTGTGCATGTGAAAACCATGTGAATACAGTTTCTGTCACAAAAAGCGTTTGCATCTTTGGGATGAGTAAATGTATCTGGCAAGTGTACCTTTGACATATTTGAAGTTGAACTGGAGCCTAGAATATGCGCCAAATATTTTTTTAAACTGTCTAGTTAAAATGTATGCATCATTTTAATTGAAATAATAGATTGTTTATTAAGACAAAAAAAATCTGAAGATGTAGAGTGAAGTTTTACTTTCCGGGGTTTTTGACAACCGTTCTATAAATCAAGGAGAGGAGAGAAACATTGCCTAATAGTTTCTCTTAGGTTTGTTTTCTTTGTTTCCATACATTGGCTAACCCGTTGATGATCTTTTTTTTTTTTTTTTTAAGAGCTTTATATAGCGCGAACTAGACTTGCGACATCGAGTATCAGATCGCTTTACAGGAGAACCAGTTTTGTTACAGAAGGACACATTCATTTTTGTTAGGCACGGGGTGATTAAGTGATTTGCCCAGAATCACAGTGTTGAGCGTCGTTGCTGAGACTCGAACCCGGTTCCCCAGCTTCAAGTAAATAAATTAAGCATATTCTGTCTCATTCAAATTATGATGCACAATATTGCCACTGTGAGCTATCACAGACCTCCCCACCCTTCTGTGTATGCCACTTTTAAAACATCTCAGTAATGCTAAAAAAAAATCTAAATTACCCGAAAAGGTCAAAATTACCTTGTCACCTCTTGGTAAAAGTAAGTTTCTTAGCCAATTCATACTTTACTGCTTTTGGAAAAAATATACAAACACATGAATAGGACATCAAAGGGGTAAATCTGAGTCAAGTGCTACTGAATCTCAAATTTGGTGCATACTCATAATAGGGGCAGGGGCGTAGCGCCAGAGACATAACAGCAAACCATGCATTAACATCTTTTCCCCATCTCACAGGTGGATCTTGCACCCACAAAACACTTGTGACGCATGGTGTGGCCTCAAATGATTTGAGCAGTGGAACCAACTAAATATTGGACATTGAGTCATACAAATAGCTGCATCTTTTAAGAATAAGAATATCTACATTCTGTTTTTGTTTCTTGTTTTCCTACAGGAACACAATTACTCTGTCCCAGACATTGAAACATTGAAAAGAAGACTTCAGTTTTCAGAGGAAGATAGAGCTCAGAAGGAAAGGCAACTTCGGAATGCAAGAGAAAGGGAAAGCCGGCTTAGACAGATGTGCCTCACCATCAAAAAAGAGCTTCGTGAGAAAAACTCATTGACAAAACAACTTCAAAAGAAACTCGAGCTTTATGAAGGTAAATATGTGTTCAAGCAAAACATTTTAAAATATTTATCATAATTCGGCAAGTTTAATAGTGCTCAGTGCTTCTACTGTGAATGAAACTTGGACGATCTGCCCAGATGACACTTAAAAAAATTCATATTGACCCTCCCTGCAGTGTTATACCTACTCTTTTACTAGCCTGTTTCGCTTGGTTCTAGAGCATGGTTGCATTTACACCTGATGGGCTGCAGAGCGATACTCTAAGTAGCTGTACCTTTATGGAAAGCTAAAAAAAACGGGCTCAGACAGTCACCAATTTCCATCAGATGCACCAAACCAAAAGTACAGAATTTTGTGATGTGAAAATGTTCTGTAAATAAGGTAAATGCTACCATTCTGAGTGATACTTGATCACCTCCTGCTTGGTTAGTTTCCAGTGGAGGCAGGGTAACAAATTATATTGAACACTTTAAAGTTTGAAATCTGATTGGCATGTATGAAGATGAACAAGATCGCCACATTTGGTTCAGTTTGGTGGTTCACTTTCACTTCCTAATCTCTATCTCATTAGTTATCTCTTCCTTATTGTCCTTATGTTGAATAATTTTAAGTAACAGGAATGACTTTCGGTGACTGTACAGAGAAGCAGTAAGGTGTTGCACGATTGGTGAGCAATCTGGAGAAGGTTTATGTATGCACTGACTATTTAAATTGACTGTTTAAAGGAGCCCAGGATGTGCTGAGGGCAGCCATAGCCATATAGCATAGTGCTGTTTGGTAGAACAGCAGATGGCTGATACCAAAATGACCTTATGTCAGGAAATTTTGTAGCAATAAAGGAAAAATATTATTAAAATTAGAATCAAGAAAAACATGAGATATAGACACATTTTATATGCAGTTATAAAAAAGACTACTAAGGCCAACGTTTTAATATTTTCTAATTGAGACAGCAACAAAATAACAAAGAAAAAGCAGATTATATAGAGGTAACCGGCTATGGACGTTTAGGTTTTTCATATAAAAACAAATTAAAACAAAAGTGGAGTGCCAATACTTTTCTCTTTCAGTGCCTTGGATAAATCTTACGCTTCTCTCTGTGGAAGTTCATGAAATCTCTGCACTGTTTTCTACAGTTGCATTTTCTACCTATTTAATTGTGGCAGAAGCTGTGTAAGTTGTCCTGAAAATTATATCCATTTCTACAGCTCTCTTAATGTGTAGTCTAGAGGTTGTTGCTGTCTATAAGTAGTATTAAGTTACTGCCAAGTTAGCGATCAAATTAGGGAGGGAATGTGATCTAAGAAGTGCCCGGCTTTATGCCGGTGACTTGTACTTCTTTACAAAGCAACTATGTTGATGGAAAGGTAATTTTTCATTGTCTGCTCAACGAGACCAAGAACTAGGGTATGAAGTCTTACAAGGAGCCAGTGCTGCAGTGTTTCGCATATAACAAAAAACCTAGTTTATGGAATATTGCATACATAATTTTCAGCTTCAAGTCAGCTTCCCACCTCAGCCTTGTTACAAGCTCAGGAAAAGTTAGTATATCATTCACTGATGATATTATAGAAGGAGAGCTTTCAGCTGATATGACCTCCCTCAATACTCAGACATGCAGTCCCTTCTCAAAGACGGCGGTCTTCTTGGACTGGTAACCACATCCAAAGAGCAGTTGTGAGGAGTTGGTGTAGCCTTTTTGGAGTGTCGTTTCTAAAGGAATCTGGATCATAGAAGAGAGCTTAAAAGTGGAGCTTCTAGGACAGAGAAGGTATGCCACTCTTGGGCATGACCAAGAGAAGCTTGGAGCAGGATTGGAGTGTCCTTAAAGGTGAAGGGTCTTAAAAAAGATTCATGATGAGCGTGAGTCCAAAGTGTTTTAGTGTTCTTAGACTTGAACTTACTTATCTCTACCACAGGCAACAAGTATAAAGTGCAAAGTATAGGTGACAAGATCTTATGTTTTTTATCAGTAGAAAATCAGTTTTTTTTAGTAGTTGTCTCTCCAGTAGGCTGTGAAGGAATCACGTGTAGGAACAGTTGGCAAAATCACTCCTACAGAAGACAAATTCCATTGTCCCTGTACTCTAGAACCAGACTTAGTTAAAGATCAGCTTTATGTTACAAGGAGTTGGAAACCTGTTTGTTTGATCTTTGACATGGGAGGTGCCATTGTTATTTGAACTTCCTTAATGGGATGTACGACACAACCATGCATGCCATTATCACACAGTCATTACTTTGCAATGCCTTTACCATACATTGCCTCTATCACGCAAGTCTTTACCACTCATATGCCTTTACCACGCATGCCTTTACAGCGAAAATGTAAGTATATATCAGGGAAGTGAAAACCCCTTTTTAGGTCACAGCCTATCAGACAGTCTGGTTTGCTAAAGACATCTTAGACCCATTCAGAAAGTTGACCCAGGAATGCATTCCGCCCATTGCTTACCATTCCATTGACTTTGTAGTTTGTAACTCACATTTTCTGGCTTTCTATTTGCTGGCTTTATTTGCTTTAGGCTGTCCAGCTCGAGTTTGTCCCTCCCGTTGCCCAAACCTTGTTTACTGTATTCTTCCACGAACTCGCTTTCTGTAAACAGGACTTTAAATTTTGTTCTTATCTTGTCACATTTGCTGTGCATTCGGAGACAGAGGTCAAATGTCAGGCTGTGTCTTCCAGGGAGCCTGGTGCTGATTTTTCTTTCTCTGACTTCAAAGTGCGAGGATTTATGTGACAATCATGCTGGCGACTTGCTGTCTGCTTTGAGGAAGGCTGTACGATGTTATTTTGTTTTGTAGCACTCAACAAAATTTAAATGTCTGTAAATGAACTGTGCTAACAATCAAATCAATATATTGGGTGATGACATTTCCACACATTCAATCATTCAATCAATCAGGGGTTTGTAAAGCGCACTACTCACCCATGAGAGTCTAAAGGCGCTGAGGGGAGGGGGGGGAGGGGTGTGAGCAGCTCCGTTGGGGTCATTTGAAGAGCCAAGTCTTGAGGACCTTTCTGAATTGGTGCAGTGTCGGGCTTCGTCGGAAGTGCATTCCAGGTCTTGGCTGCGAGGTAGGCGAAGGATCTTCCACCTGCTCTGGTCCTGTAGAAACAATGGACGGTGGCTAGGGCAAGGTCGGCTGAGCAGAGGTTTCTCTTGGGGGTGTGGAAGGAAATTCGGTCGTTGAGGTATTGGGGTCCGGTGTTGTGGAGGGCTTTGTAGGCGTGTGTGAGCAGCTTGAAGTTTATTCTTCTTTCTACGGGGAGCCAGTAGAGGTCACGGAGGTGTTGGGTGATTGTCAAGAATGAGTCTGGCTGCGGCGTTCTGGACGGTCTGGAGTTTGCGGAGGAGTTTTTTGTTGATTCCGGCATAGAGGGGGTTGCCGTAGTCCATTCTGCTGGTGATGACTACGTGGGTGATGGTTTTCCTGGAGTCTGGGGGGATCCATTTGAACGTCTTGTGAAGTATGCTGAGGGTGTTTAAACACACAGCCGATACGGTGTTGATCTGGCGATTCATGGTGAGTGAAGAGTCGAGTATGATGCAGAGGTTGTGTGCGTGGTCCGTTGGGGTGGGTTTCCAAGGGCGGGGGGCAACCAAGTGTTGTCCCATGCGGAGGGGGTGGAGCCGAGGAGTGACTCTGACCAGGAGGTCAGAGGGTTTGCTCTTCTTGCCGCGCAGCGGCCGCAATTAAGTAGGAGTCGGGGAGGGCGATCAGTTGGGGGGCAGGAGCGACACGCTGGGGGGAAGAGGCCGCGGGGCAGCTGCGGTGGGGAGTGCGAGGGAAAGGAGGCAAAGAGAAGGGCAAATAGAAAGAGGCAAAGAAATAAGGAAAAACACAGAGGGGAAAGGCAAAACACAATGGCAAACAGGAAAAAGGCAAAGAGGACACAACAAGAAAAAGGCAAAAAGGACACACACAGAGCAGACTAGCAGAAGAGCAAGCTCTTCCACTAGACCACCAGGGATGAGGCGCAGGCAGGAGCCTGCGGGTGGAGGAGGGCCTTGAACACCTACCTGGCAGAGAGCTCAAGCGGCGCTAAGGGCAGTCCCACAACGGTGGAGCTGCATGGGGTAGAGCAGTGACTCTGACCATTATCGTTTGTGCGCTCTATACTTTTATCAGTAAAACTGTATGTGAGTGCAAATGTAATGGTCTCATTCCAATTGAAGATGTGTTGTCTGTAATGGCAGTATGCTACCATACCATGCATACTCAATGTTACCCCACTCCATTCTACCCTGCACCACTCCACGCCACTGCAATCTACTCTGCACCACTACAACACTCAACACTCCCATCACCGCATTCTTCCCTGCACCACTCCACTCTATGCCTCTCTACTCTACCCCATTCCATTCTACTGTATGCCAATGCACTCTACCCCACACTACTCTACCATGCACCACTACACTGTTCGCCACTGCACTCATTAGGTCGGCCTATAGCGGCAGCACGCATGCGCTGCTCGCTTTGCGAGGCATGCAGTGTTCAGTATGGAGTGGAAGCTCCGCCCACTTTCCGCCCATCTTTTTCATTGGCTTAGTTCCTTCCGATTTGTTTTAGTCTTGTTAGTCCCTCCTTATGACGAGCATGTCATCATTTGTATCCTTCCATGGCTACTGGCCCCATTACTTACGAGTGTTAAACTGTACGGTAGGGTTATTAAGAAGCACTATTTTTTCCCGCGCCCCCTCCCCCGCGCTCCCATTGTCCGTGGCTTCCTGCCCCCCCCCCTGCACTCCTGCTGTCCGTGCCTTCTCGGCCCCCTGGCCCCACCCCCCCCCCGACTCTCGTTTGCAATGCAATAGGTCTCGCTAAATGCGAGTCCTATTGCATTGCAAATGCTTGTTTTTTATAAGGAAGAACAGTAGGGAGGAAAAAAGATAGAGAAGGGAAAAGAGGAGAAGGAAGAAAAGAGATGAAAGAAAGAGAATAAAAGAGGTATAGGGAGATAAAGGAAAATGAAAAAGAATGAGAGCTAAGAACAGGTGAGTGAGAGGATAAATAGATAAGAAAAGGGTAACCAGTATAAATATGATTTTATGTTTTGACGAACAGATAATGAAGAGACATTGGCTATTATGTGTTTATCACAGATAAAATTCCAGCATGTTGATCTAGATAACTTAAAAGAATCTTTCCAACAGGAAAGTATAACCTTAAAAGCACTTTACATGAGCACCAGTTTTGTTACAGATGGACGCATAAAAAAAAAAAAAGCAAGTACAATAAAAAGATCAAACAACAGAGGCTTAGGGGAAAAATGGTCAAAGTCAGGTGTCATGGATCTAAAGAAAATATTCTGAATAGAAAATTGAATATTACATTGAAATATTAATAAACATTTGGGCCATATAGCTTTCCATAAATTAAACACAAGAGAACAATTATAGAGTAAATGCAGTAAAGTACCAGTAATGACAGAACAAGACCAACACGATGAAGTCAAAGCTGGATTAAAATTTGAGAGAGATTCAGGAATAGGAACTGCTCTATTATAAATTTAAAAAATAGAGATTGTGTGATACATGCAGCTTTAGAAGTTTTAAATATTTTAAACCAAACTTTGTCCCATAAGCAAACAGGAAATGAAATAGAGAGATCAGTTTCCCATAGTAATTCAGTAGACTTTTTGATTGTACAGTAGGAAGGGATAATAAAATGTTGTATAAGTAAGCAGCTTTGGGAATTGAATCATGAGCAATATTATGTAATGGTGTCACGGGTGTAAGAAATGAAATATCAGGAGGAAAATTATTAGTTTTTAAGAAAGATTAAAGAGCAGATTAGATTAGGTTATATTCCTCTGAAAAAGAGGTTGGTAGATTATATTATGTTTGTAATTGGAGAAAAGTTATAACAGAGTTGTGATTAATAAATTGATAAGCAAACATAATACCCTTTTCCTTCCAATGTTTAAAATAAAACGATTTACGTTTTTGGAAATAAAAGTACAATTGGACATATAAATCACTAAATGAAAAATCCTTTAGTAGGCAGCGTTCAAGTACAATCCAACGTGGTATGGGAGAATCTTGAAGATCATTAGTTAGAGCATAACATTGTCGAATTAAAAAAGCAGAGTGGTATACCTTAAAATCAGAAAAAGAAAAACATCCTTCAGTCTTTGGGCGTTTGAGTTTAGACAAGGCAATACCAGAGTGTTTGTTATTCCAGAGAAATTTAGTACAAATAGAATTGATATGAGAAAAATAATAAGTGATATTTCAAAAGGTAACATAGATTATATAAAAAGGAAATGTGGTACAAACATCATCTTAATGGTATCTAGCCTACCCCACCATGATAAATGAAGGGGAGACCATAATGAAAATAATTTTTGAAGTTTAAGTTTTAAAGTATTAAAATTGTGATTAAGAGTAGTGGAAATAGTAGGGGAAACCAAACACCTAAGTATTTAATTTTAGAGGAGCACAATGTACAATTAGTGTCAGTAAACATATATTGATAACAGGAGGAATTTAAGGGTAGGATTTCTGTTATAGAAAAATTTAGTTTGTAACCAGAGACACTAGAATATAAATTAATTTCATGTTAAAAGGGAGTTAATGAGGAGAGGGGATTAGACATATATATTAAAATATCGTCTGCATAAGCTGATAGTTTGGTTTCGAGAGAATTGTGTTTAAATAAGTGTATTACAGTGAATACGTTCAAGGAAGGGCTCTAAACACAGAAAAAAGCAAAGGGTAAAAGGGGCACGCTTGTATGGTCCCACAATGTAAATTAAAATAAAGGGGACAAAAGTCCATTAACAAACACACTGGCACGGGGATCTGAATACAATAATTTAACAAAATAAATATAGTTAGGGCCAAAGACAAACCACTGAAGAGTGGCAAACGTGTAGTGCCAATTGATGCAGTCAAATGCCTTTTCAGCATCAAGAGAAAAGGCTGCAAGAGGGGAATGATATTTTTACCAAATGCAAGAATATTAGAGAACATTCTAGCATTGTCTGCCGCAATTCTACCCTTAATGAAACCAGTTTCCCATTGGTCAGATTTGACAAGTAGGGGAACAACAGAGTCAATGCGAGATTCAAACATCTTGCCAAATATTTTACAATCATAGTTATTTAATGAAATAGGGCTATAGTTCTTACATAGAGTGTGATCTTTGTTAGGTTTAGGAATAATAACAATCAGTATTTCCAAAAAGGATCCAGAAGCTTTTGAATCTAAAATAAAGGAATTGAAAATTTCAAGTAATTTAGGGGCATTTCTTAAGGAAAGCAAGAAGATCAGGACCCTCAAGATTTTCTGGTAGACCATGTAAACGAAGATTGTTACGCCTGTTTCTGTTTTCAAGATTCTCATTATGTCGTTTTAGTTTTTGGTTTTCCTGTTCCAGTAAAGGAGTCTTAGTGGCAACATCTTGGAGGTCACTAATACGTTGTTCCATTTCAAACATTTTGCTCTCCATAGCAGTCCAGGGATCTTCAATTTGTTGAAGTTTTTCATTGGTAGCACTCATAAAGAGTTTTAGGCCCACAACCTCATCAAGTATAGTATCCAAAACAGGATTATGAGAGGACGTAATGGGGCGAAAAGCAGCTATTTAGTATGAAAGAGCTTCGCTCTGTAACGGAGCTCAACAGAACGCTGCCATCTTGTCCGGCGCGCAGACCACGCCCCCCAGGACTCAACAAATCATAAGAATGTTACTAGACCTGCAGGTCTAGTAACTTCAATAATCTACTTGGCCTAACTGTAATGTACTTGACCCGTAAATTGATCTCAAATTGTGGGATCCTAGGCGAATATTTTATTTTATGGAGCTGCTTTTTCTTCATTATCACATAAAAGAGCACCTCCAAATATGCAAGTCCAGCATTTCTGCTGTACAAAAAACTTTTTTTAATTTAATAGATTAAATGTTTGCTCCATGTAGAATAAGAATCAAGCATACATACAGAGTACACATGACCCCTGACTTGCCTCTTAGTTCAGTAATAGCATGGTCATCAGAGCGGGGGCAACAATATTTCTCAGTTCATGTTTAAAAACACACTGTTAATAAATATATTACTAAAGCATTATGTGGTAGTGCACTGTCATTTACAGACAGCACATTTTCCATTGAAATGGCCACAAACATCCCTACTAACATACAGTTTTACTTATAACACTATATAGCGTAGAAACAATGTTCGGAAATTGGGGTTCAGCAAAAATATTGATCATTTGCACTTCACCAAGTAAAGCGTTCTGATGTGCATTCATCCTATAAAAATCTTTTTTTCACCACACAGAAATACAAAAATGTGCCTTCAAAACTACTGAAATATGTTTTGAAATGCTCGTACTGTTCACTTATTAGCTATTTCAATGTTGTGTCAGAAAACAAGCCTGACATCGTACAGCGTTTCATTTCACATGCTTTGCACAGCACGATTGTCACAAAGTTCACTTTAGAAAGTCCTCTAACTTCACAGTCAGAGAAAGAAAAGTAAATGTATGAAGACAAACTAACTTTTGACCTCTGTCTCTGAGTGCAGAGCACATTTGTCAAGATAAAAATAAGATTTAAAGGCATCTTTATTGCTCATTCACTTTGTGAGTGAACAGAACAGCTGTTATTTGTCAGCTCGCCAGAATGGGCGATTAGGCCCTAAAACTAGCTTGCTCTGATGAAATCTGACTCGCCACAGCGAGTGGCTGAGTAGATTTCTTGAGGCTTGCTACATCAAGGCACTCTACACCACTTTACTCAAAGCTAGTGCACCCTACACCACTGCACCTATGCCAACAACTTTGAACAACTGCACTTTATGCCACTATACTCTACAACATTGTACTCTATGCCACTGCACACTACGTCACTCTACACAATTGCACTCTGTCACTGCACTTTACACCACTCTATTCTACTCTACTCTACATCACTGTACTCTACACCACTGCACTCTACTTCACTGCTCTCTGTACCACTCTATGCCACTGCACTCTACGCCACTGCACTATGCATGACTGCACACTACGCCACTGCACTCTATGCCACTGCACTCTACGCCAATGCACTCTATGCCAATGCACTCTACACCAGTGCACTCTGCATGATTGCACTCAATGCTACTGATCAAGACCAGAGTGGTCGAAACACGTTGGTTTGTGAGAGGACTTGATGGTGTTGGCTGTTAGACACTGGATTAAATAAGCCTTGAAATCGATCTCCTGGTGTGCGAGTAATTTGTTTTTTGGTGAATATATATATATATATATATATATATTACCTTATCAACCCCCAACACCCAAACTCAACCACCCTATAATCCTAAATATACCCTTACCACCTAATGTCTTTACCCACCACTAAACCCTAAAAAAACACTTACCACCCAATACCCTTACCCACCCCTAAACCCTAAAAACACCCTTACCACCAATACCCTTACACATCTTTAAACCCTAAAATCAACCTCATCACCTTATACCTTTACCCACCCTAAACCCTAAAAATTCTCTTCCCACCCAATACCCTTACCCACTTCTAAACCCTAAAATCACCCTTACCACGCATTACCCTTACCCACCCTAAACCCTGAAAATGTAACACCCAATACTCTTACCCACACCTAAACCCTAAAAACACCCTTACCACCCAATTGTGTTACACACCTATAAACCCTTAAAATGCCCTTACCCTAATTCTATATATATATATATGTGTGTGTGTATATATATATATATATATATATACACACATATATATTCACTAAAAGTTTACAGGGACGTTCTAGTTCGACACAGATTTTACGTGCACAAAAACATAGAAATCCTCAGCGGTTATAGTTGCCTGAACTAACTATAACTTAAGCCCCGTAATGCACTGCTTATGACATCACATATTACCCATTTATTCACTGATGACATCTCAAATGACACAACTGATTACATCATCCAGTGATTGAGAGTGTTTTGTAAATGATTATGATTGTTAAACATATATACTAAGCTACTACAAAAGTTGAATTAGTGTACTTTGTGCACTACTAATGAGTGAAAATATTTCTGACATATATTATGTGAGTTACTGTGTGTATCCATGTGTGAGTGGGTGTGTGAGTAGTTGTATAGGCTTGAGTGGGTGTGTGAGTGGCTGCATGGGTGAATGATTGTGTGTCAGTAGCTGTACTGGTGAGTGAGTGGGTGTGTGAGTGGCTGTATGGGTGACTTACTGGGTGTGTAAGTGGGTGTATGGGGTGAGTAAGTGACTGTTTCAGTGGGTATATGATGCAGAGAAGAGCCGTGGAGAGAAATATTGGGAGATGCAGGGAGAGAGAAAGGACGAGAGAGACAGTGAATCAATGGTGCTCTTGTATAACGCACTATATAAACTTGGAACATTATCCGATTGGCAGCACTCATTTGAGCGACCCTGTACGGGTGAGAGTCTGATTGGCCCGCCCAGCATTCTGTCTTGTGACTACCAGGTAAAGTGCAGGTCAGCTGAGTAGATGCTCAATCTACTGACCAGCCTCTGAGCAGAGAAAAGAAGAAAATGAAGGAAAAAAAAGATTCTAAATTAATAATAGTAGTGAAAATGAGTAAAATGGTATAATAGGGAAGTTAGGAAAAAGGTCAGAAAAGAAAAACGAAAGAAATGAAGAAGTATGAGTTATAATCAACACAAGGGAAAGAAAGAAACGAACCAACGAAAATAAGAACGAAGGCAGCAACAAAATGAAGAAAAATGTAACGCCGAGTCAAAGGAAAGTATTTACAAAAAACACTGTAGTAAATTTAGCCTTCCAGATTACATTTCCTGGCAACATTTAAAAATGAGCACATTGAAATAAAATAATATAATATAACATTTATAGAGAGATGCCCTTACTCATTAAAGTACTTTAAAAAGTGTCATGGCATGGATGCCAAGGTGTGGAGAGAGAACAGGCTTGAATGCCTTGCATGTTGGGTGAGGCTATTTTCCGTTTATTGAGCACCATCCTCACATGTCCACTGTAAAAATATTTAAACCTTTATCAGATGCTCTTGGCAGGACATCTGCTCAAGCGGGAAGGATGCAGGAATGATCAATACCTGGTAGCATGAAATGAGCGAAGAAAATATCTGGGTTGTTAGTATATAGAATAGTAAAAGTGTGTTAACATGGACAGAGAAGTGCAAATTCGTATTCGAGAGAGCTAAAATGCGAAGATAAGGTAAACCGCACCTTTTCTGTAACCGGGGTGCAAGGGAAGGCTGTAGTATCCACCCCATGTCATCATTTAACCAGAAGCTGCATGTGGCAAAAGAGCCCACGAATATTCCTCTGTGCACTTTATAGGTGGGTTCCAAAACTCATATATATATAAAAGCACAGTGCAGTATTCTCCCTCTGTAAAGCTGAACTGCCTATCTGCTTACTTTGTTTCCTTTTAATGCGTTCTTATACATAGATTGTAGTGCATAGCAGCTTTTGCACAACACTTCCCTGCTTGACAAAGCATTTGCTGTCTGTATGCTATTAAATTAAAGTTTTAATTAATCTCCTTCTATAAATGAAAATGCAGATTGTCTGTTGCAAAGTGTTCCCAGATCATGCACAGACAGAGAGCTATTCATAAATATCAGTGAAGAGCCCATGATGGAGAACTAAAGTCTACATTTTCGGAGGAGGTAACATTACAAATCACAAAGTAGAAACTAAAATCACTACTTCATGCTAAACATACATACAGGCTCTACCAGTATTGAACTTGCATAGGAGGGTTGAGCAGGCACAAAACTTGACTACATGGGAGCACAAGTATTTTAGGATTCTGGACTGAAACATGTTGGCCTTTACAGGGAAATTGTTTTCATGTGGCAGTATGTTGAACCTTGCAAGTTGCACCATCATTACAACACGTCAGCAAAATAACAAGGGGGACTGCCATTGCAACAACACCAACATCTGTGGGAAACCATATCGTGCAACACTTGAGGAACATGGTCACAACACATCAGGAGTCCTAAAGCACAACAGTGAGGCATCACCTTTTCTGATAATTAGTGGCTATAGCAACCAGAACTAACCATATTTTGTCAGGCCATTTTAGAGGGTCTTCTTAGTCCTCTGTAATTTTTGAGCATGTGGCTGGTAACTATTGCTCAGGCACACCTTACTGGTAACAATCATGGCCATTTCGCTGTATTAATCGGTTATATATTTTTCACAATATGCTTCATGTTGTGTGCATAGTGAAGGCAGGATAACCTTAAGTAGCTTTACTCTTCTGGAAGCGCTTAGAGAAGTTACTACTCTAAAAGTAACATCGAACGGGCCAGTTTCTTGTACATGGGTGGTCAATGGCACATTTAAATTGCATTTTGTTTGAAACAACAGCATCAGTGTGGGTAGACTGCTATGTGTAACCTAGGTGTTCACTACGTGGAGCCCACAGATTGCATTTTTATGAGTGAATATCCAATTGTTCCAGCCATCTGTTTTCTCCCAAAAACACATAAATTGCTCTACCTGGTAGGCACGTCGTGGCATTCATAGCCTTGCTAGAAAATTCTGTAAAGTTTTGATTCACTATGTTACTGCATTACCGTCTTTTTGTAGGGACACGCCCAATGTAATTTGCAAGTTAGGAGGAAGCACTTGCCCCCCCATAAAGAATTGTTGTTAGTCACAATGAAAGTTTGATCATTATATGGATCCAGGAGATATACTAATTTAATTTGAACTATTTTCTGTCTGATCACTCTGCTTCTTTCGTATCACACAGTATAGTGGCCTCTTCTTTTTCCCCTTAGCATGCACATTTGATAATTAACTTTTTTGAAGTACATATATAAGGAGTCTTAATTTGGTGGAATGCCAAAAACATGTTGAAATATCGACCTGTTATATTGTTGACCTGTATGTTAGATGGAGTCGCTCAGAGGACTCACTGCATCAGTATATTTAAATCTCAAATTGGGACCCATGGGAACTCCACTTTACTTACTCTATCGCCATTGAAAATTTAATTCTGGGATTTAAATATTTCTACAGTTAATGCCTATCCATGAATATATATATATATTTATTTTTATTTTTATATATATATATATATATAGATATACTACTGAAATACTCCAGTTGTGGTTTAGTAAACTAACTATAACTTGCGTCTTAATCATTCACTGCTTATGAGCTCACATACTACATGACATGTTAAATGGCATTATTGACAATATCATTGAATATATTTAAATAACGACACAGTTGAAATTATTAAGGTGATCATACAATGATTCCGACTGTGTGCTGTAGGCTTTGTGAACGAGGAGTAATAAAACAACCTTAATCGATGTTTGGATTCTTATAAGCTTTCGAAAAAATGCAAAAGAAATTGGATGTTTCAGAAGTAAAGAAAAGCACTTTTGATGTATGTCATTATCGTTTTACTTACATTCACCCAAATGATGCGTGCAGTTTTGGTAGGTCACTTGCGGAGAGCTGAATCATCAATGAAAATAGTCCCTTGGTGAACCTTTGCTGTGAAGGGCTGAATACTGAGTAAGCAAGGTGTTTAGGTGGTCCTGGAGGTGGAAGCATGGTATGGACACAGGCGAACTCTGCAGCCAGCCCCCTAGTGTGCATGGCAGAAGGCCATGCACAGGGGGGTTGGCCATATTCAGAGGGTTGGGTGCCAGGTCTGGCTATAGGGCAAGACCACAGCCTAATCTCTTTTGTGTGTTAGATGCAGGGTTTGGTGTGATGCCAGGCTTTTCAGCCAGCCTCCGCTGTGTATGTCCAAAGTCTTTGCACATTGGGGGTTTGAAACTTGTGGAGGCATGAAAGCAGATCCTGGACACGGACTCAGCCCTGTGTCAAACTTACCCCATTTATGGCTGAAGATTGTGTGGAGTGGAGGTTTGATGCTTGTGGAGGTTTGGATGTAGGGCCTTGCCGGAGCCTAGGCATTATGGCCTGATGTACATTAGATACAGAGTCTGATCGGAGACTATGACTAAGATGTCATAAGTGATGTCATCAAGGATGTAATTTACTATGTCATGAGTGATTTAGTATGTGAGGTCATATGTAGTGTTTGAGGAGGGTGTACGTTTTAGTTAGTTCACTCTATACCTGGTGTATAACCACTGTTTTTTGGGATTTTAATGTTTACTCATTCAAACACCTAACTACAGCTTCACTTTAACCGTTGTTTTTTTCAGTGAAATTCTGGAATTCCATTTATTTTTTTTAAACATAAGATAAGGTCTTTACATAGTACCTAACCTACGTATAATGTCAGTTTAACCTTTGTGTTTTTTCAGTGAATATATATATATATATATATATATATATATATGTATATGTATATATATTATATATTAAGCATGGGGGTGTTAAGCGACTAAGAAGATGGGGAGATTGAGTAAACAGATGTAGAAAGGGGAAGCTGTACTTGCGCGGGTGTCTCTCTCTTTAACTATTTTGAGCCCTTTTAAATATACATTATACCTCTAATTACTAAAAACCTATACTTCCCTCACATTTTCAGCTCATTAGTTTCATGCCTGCATAAAGGCTTTAAACTAAGCAGCTCCTATTCCAACAAAATGGTATTCAGGTGTGCCACACTTCTATCTCGAATATAAAATGTAGTTGTTCATTAGAACTCTGTGGTGATACTGCATTTGCTTACTAGGGAGTTAACTGATAGACTGCCGCTGGTGTTGGAAGTTCATGTTGGAAGGCACTCTGCATGGCAGAATGTTTTACTAAAATGGAGGAGGAAGGTATTTGAGAACTCATAGAAAATGTGTCCTCATTTTAGCTTTCTAGAGCACTAACCATAATTTATATGACAAACATAAACCCCTCATAATGTTTGTTTACTGCAGTATCCTCTATAGGAAGTTCCTTTCAGTTTTACAGCTTTGATTAATTCAAAATGGCATTTATGTTCACCACAACATTGTCATAAATTCAGAATGTTAGCGCTCTAGTTTGTTCGACCTTTGTGATGAAGCTGCAGTTGATCACTAGGGAGTTTACTGACGAACTGCTGCTGGTGTTGGAGGTACACATTTCTCTCTGCAGTTCAAAATAATTTCCTGACATGGATCAGCAAGATATCTGAGAAATCTTGGAAAATATGTCCACCTTTTTTGCTTTCTAGAACACTAACCATAATTTCTATGACAGAATGAACTCTGCCAATTTGTTAATTTCTGAAGGAAATGCTTTACGTTTTATACCATTGATTCCATCAAGATGATGTTAAGGTGTGCCACGCTTTTGTCATAAATATAGAACGTCAGCACTCTAGTTGTGCATTGCAATACTGTGGGAAAACTGTAGTAGAACTATGAGGAATCAACTACCCGCCTGCTGCTTTCTGTTTAAAGTATATGTTCCACTCAGAACTTCAGACTTTATTCTCGCAAAGCTGAGGAAGATATTGGGAACTTATAGAAGATGTGATCAGACATATTAGATTCTGGAGCACTTTCCATAACCTCTATGAGAAATTCATGAGGGGAAACAGATTTCCCTTCAACATGGTTCCTCAAATCCCAACAGAGGATCAGCATTTTTCACTGGGCATAGTCATATGGGAACTCACCAGACTTCCTAAAATGAGCATTATACCACCAACACATGTGTGGCTAAAATCTTTTTCACCCTTCATATGTGTTCCTTTTTATTACACTCAAAAACAGGCTTTCATACATTACATTTCAATGGGAACATGTCCCAAGTCCTGTAACGGCTGTCACAACATGTTGATCATATTGTGGCCAGCCAATCAAGAGCAATGGAGGGAAACCCTTGCCGTCACCTAACACGCCCCTGGGACTCAGGATGTGCTTATCCTGCCCCTTTAATTCATTTTTTGGACATAGGGGCAATGACCCTGAGTAAATGCTAATTTGTCAAATGGCTGAACAGATTTACACCAAATCACAAAAAGCACAATTTTAGTTTCCTATGGGAATTAACATGACAAATCACACAATATACATATTATAGCAGTGGGCTGGCAGACAACTTTAAAAACTAAAAGAGCCTAGCAAGCTCAACTCTCTTACACATGCAGGCAAAAAGGTCTGATTTGCCACCACAGTCAGTTGTATACAACCCGGGGCTGACAAAAGTCAAGCTTGGTAAAGAAGGCACACATGGTGTCTCCCTCTAGACCACAGAGCCCCCTTCTGGATCTCAGTTTGGGTCACAAAAAGTACCTCCAACGCAAATTCATAATGATTGTGTGTGCTGAGATGGGGGCAAAAAGCTACAGGTTGCTATGGCGAATTCGAAGCAGGGGTGCATGTTCTCTAGAACCATGCATGATACCTTTCTCCGTTCCAAAATTGTGTAGACCAGTAGAGAAAGTAAAACACTTTTTACAAAAACTTCTCTTCAGATATATTGTGCTTATCCTGGTTTCACTTAACCGTCTTAAATGATTTGCCTAATTTGGACCTTACCTGGTACACCAAGGTTATAACTAGGTCCAGGCTAAATCTGTATTAAGCCAGCATATTTAGCGTAATTTCATATTACTCTTGTTAAGCGATATTCCCAAAATTATGCTATTACACCAAATCGCGTAATTGCATGCCAATTCATGGTAAAAAGTTACCACAAATACACAATTTGCAGTAAAGATTTACTGCAAACACACTGGAACAATGCGAACAACAAGAGCATGAGCAACTGTTGTTCATGGTGGTTAAGGTTTTTGCACTATTTTTTAGTTCAAAATGCATCTTTGTGCCCAAAGTAGATGGGAGGATGCATTTCATGCTAAAATACGGCACCAAACACCAGTTTTGCATTTGACGTAATTATACATAAAAGCTAATTACTCACATTTCCTGTACCCCTAGCTATAGCTACATAATGCAATCACCTGACGTGTTGGAGAATACAGGTTAATTATGGAGTAAGGCAAATAAATAATGTCTGTTCATACACTTTTTTTTAAAAACAAATGTTTTATCAAATGTAGGCATTTTTTGCTGTTCTCAATGTTTGAATTGTGAAAACATACATATTTATTTTTAATAATGCATTTAATTAGCAAAAGATTGTTTTCCTGTTTTGCTTGTCATATATCCAGCAATGATCTCTTCCTAAATCTACTATTGTGCAAAAAGACCTTAAGTCCTAGGCCAAATATCATTCACAGCTCAGATTCTCTGGTTTGCGTTTGATCTGGCAGCCCTATATTTAAAGGTGAATGCCTTTCTTTGTTGTGCTCCTGAATGATTTACCTGATGTGCAGCAGCTGAGGTACGTGTATTTTCTTGAAATATGCTGTACAATTGAGACCCGTTATCTGAAACTATAACATTTTACTTTTCTTTTTCATTAAAGGTAGCAAATCAAAGTCCTGATAAGGAACATGTGTAAATAGACTGAGTAGTTAAATCTCAACAAGACTCTAGATTCTGTGCTAGCACCAGACAACACATGAATTATTCCACCATCATGAACGAGACTGGTCGAACAGAATATCATTGGCTGCTCAGATGCCAAGTAATACGACTGAATCAACATGGAGGATGCAACTTGTGTTGTGAACTGAAAGGTTTTCAGAATAGATGGAAACTAGTCTCCTCAGATGAAAATAAATGGCATCCATTAAATATATGAAAGAAAACTGAACCTTCACTTTATAGCAATACACATAATGCTTGGCATTTTGCTTGGATTTCTCTGGTTATGAGAAATGTGATGTGCAGTTTCGGGAGAATTCTTGTCAAATGGGGAGAGGCCTACTTTGATTCATTAATAGGGTGACAGTCTTGGAGCAATCAATTTGCTTGTTAAAGTTCCATAGTGAATACAATTAGCCATGCACTCTCCTGAGTAAAGATCTGTGGACTTCAAGATCTTGACGAACGGAAGTACAAACCGTTGCCCATCTTCACACAAGAAAAATGGGACTCAAAACAAGACAGCTGTTTTCTTCCATTTCAGCTTCCTCACTGGCACCTATACAAATGACTCTGATTCACTGCTCGATTTTAGTTTCAGTTGGGTGGGTTGTCTTATGTGGGCAGTTTGACAATATGTAATGTCCAAGACGTCTGTAAAGTTTTTGTACAATGCTGTTAATGGAGTTATAAAATAAGTTGGATTCTTCATTTTTGTTTGTCTGTTAAGTGATCATTTTTTTAAATAAAATATTTAAGCTTTCCCCGTTTGTTGTGTCTTAAATAATATTTCTTGTAACATGTTTAACTAATTGAAACTTTATGGAAAAGTAGTTGAAACCTATTTGATCACTGGCCTGATTGTCCAAATCCTCACATAATGGTATGTAATAACATTCAACTTTAGTTATCCCAGATCTTTAATATATACTTACAGTGTATTTTCAGTTAAAAAAATAAATATGTATACTTTATGGTGTTCCACCTTTTATTTATTCGACAAAATCAGTAGAGTACAGCGCTTCGCTGCCTTTTCACTAGGTTTGCACTAGAGAAATACCATATACATACATACATCATAACGCGTGCAATAGCAGGATTGCTTTCTACAACAACCAGGTCCCTTTGTCAGATGCAAAACCTGGGATCTGTGAAACCTAACGTAGAAATCCATCTTAATTTGTTGGTAATATACAACTCTACCTACAACATAAAGGTTATTTTAGGTCTGACTAATATTTCCTAATACACTGATTTATTAAGGAAAAAGAAAAAGAGAAAACCTGAAGATTTTGTTTTCAGTTTACAAGGCAGAGTTGTCACATTCATATTATTTATTTTCGTTTTCAGAAAATTGTGGCAAGTTACTCTCCTTATATTAGAAAGAACTTGCAAGTCGCTAAAAGAGACCCACATAGGCCACATAGAAATTTGTGGCAAGTTACTCTCCTTATATTAGAAAGGGCTTGCAAGTCGCTAAAAGAGACCCACATAGGCCATTGTTTTTTAATTACTTAATCTAATAATTGTTAGATCGTAAAGATGGTAGCAAGAATAAACTGCCCTTTTCCTACCACACTTTCCTCAGGATATTCTTACCGTTCCACTTTCACGTAAAGGTTTTAAGGAACCATGAAGTTATAGTTTATAACTTCAGTGTGGTGGTTGGTGTAACAAATTTATTGTTATACTCAGAGGGGCTTATTTGCAAGCTGCACTGTGTATTACGTTTTGTAGTAAGACAACAGAACAACTTATGCTGTAAAATTCTATTCACTAACCTAAGTGCAGAAGCCTCCACCTCTACCCCTTCTATTTTTTCTGTGCGGAGATCTCCACCTTAATGTAGAAGTCCCCGTACATGTAGATCTATGTTATAGTAGTAAACATTGGAGGGATGGGGGAGTGGCTGCAAAAAAATGGGAATTCTTGCTACAAGAAGGGAGGGGCTTAAAGATGGGGTGTGGAGGGTTAAGGAGGGGTTTAGGAAGCTACAAACACCCACCCACAAAATAGTAAACCCACTGCTATTCACACAATGGAATTGTAAAGTTACTATAACCAAAAAGTACCCAAAACAGTAATAAACGAACTCCACCCAGGCCTTGGAGTAAATTCAGCACCACACCTGGCCACTCACATGTACTTCAACACACTTCTACAGGAAATTCTGGATGCAGCGACTTTTAATAAAACTCCTTATGAAATAATGTTAACATGAATTAACTTATTTTGCTTTCTAAAAAAAATTACATTTTATTTAATGTTAGTCAAAATTATATGTAATTAAAAATATAGTATATATATATATATATATATATTATATATAAAAAACTTAAGAGTTAAATTAAAGTTCTAATTATAAAAAAACAAATGTAAGTTAATTAAAATTAATTCTGTACATACTGTTTAGTATTTTAATACACATTGAATAAAAAGACATTTGTGTATGTGAGTTAAAAAAATATTCACACAAGTAACTATACATTTATTCAATGTATTTAAATTAATTTATTTTATGTTTTTAAGATAATAGTGCTGTAACATTTTTTTATTTGTTCCAGGTTTAAAAAATATATAATATTATTTTACATTAATGTTTTACAGAAAGATATTACAGATATTTTAAAATGTTTAACAAACTATTTTTACTTTTCCCTATTCTTTGCTATAAGGATATGTGTGCCCCATTGGCGGAACCCTCTGCCTCCGTGTGAAAAGTTACCAGTAGTAACTTTACACTCAAATTTGGGGCCAACTCCTGGCCTCGGGGTGGGGACAAGTAAGTCTACACTTTGCAGTAATTTTACACTTGGAAACGGTGAATAGCCAAAAAGTAGTAAAGTTACTATAAAGTTGTTAGAAGGTGGTTCTGACCATCTGAGCCGTCCGGATTTTTCGCTTTTTGAACACCTAATTGTTGAGCTTTTACTGTGGGAGAGCCTCATAAGTTGGGACTTACCCATAGTGAACTCATGATGAAAGAGACTGCATGTGGATTTTACCGGTGTCCCCCTGGTGAGAGTAGGCCGCTGCGCTGCAGCCGGAGTAAGGGGCACCGGGCTGGTTACATGCAGACACGTGTGTACATGCGTGTGCACATGTGTAGGGGCTGCGCAGGGGAGATTCCTGGCGTGCGCAGCCCAGGAGCAGGTACAGATAGAATGGTGTGGCAGGAATTATGCAGAACTGGGTGGTGACATGGAATGGGCTTTATACAATTGGAAGGAAGAACCCCCTGACTGTCCCAGGACCCTGAATTGCACCAGGAGGGGAGTCCAGGACCAGGGAGCTGAAGCCTGGGCCTCTGCGCAAGGAGAAGAGAGGTCCAGGAGGAGAGCCAGGAAAGAGGCTGGCACAGGGAGCCAGTGAAGACAGCTCCCTGCTGAATTCACCCTCCTTGAGACCAGGAGGGCCAAGTAAAGTGCTCCCAGTGGCTGGGGCGCACCACCAAGAGCAAGAAGAGGCCAAAATGGTGAAGATCGTCCACCTGGGGGCCAAGATACGCCCCCCAGAAGGTAGGCGACCTTTGACCCCTGAAGAGGACCGACGACGAAGCGCGTGGGGCTCCGCCGCCGGTCCAAGATGTGCCCCCGGGGTGGGTCAGGTCCCGGGGGCTGCCCCACAAGAAGACTAAGTCGGGGAGCGCCGTCGCGCTCCCCGTGAAATTATCCCAAGGGGGGTGCCAGGAGCCCACCCTGGCCCCCCGAAGCCACGGGAGGAGGGCGAGCGCCATCGTGCCCCCCTCAGAGAGATCTCTGGGGCCCGGGATCCCCAACTCCGGGTCCCAGAGTCCGCGGCGAGGAGGAGGGGGCAGGGTCGTCGCACTGCCCCCCGGTGGATGAAGGCAAGCCGGGAGTGCCATCGCGCTCCCCGCGAAGATTGCCCAGGATACCAACTCCAGGCCCCAACGCCAGGAAGCCAAGTCGGGTAGCGCCGTTGCGCTCCCCTTGAAGATTGCCTTGGGGGGCCCAGGACCCCAACTCCGGGCCCCGGCGTGGTGGCGGAGGCGGGGGGAGTGCTCTCGCACTCCCTCCCCCCCACAGCAGCGGGAAGGCAGGGGGAGTGCCGTCGCACTCCCCCGAGGACTCCCTGGACGGGAGGCAGACCAGAACAGAGGTGCCGGCTCCCGCGGCAGCACGCGAGGGTGCTGGCCAGACAGGGAGCCGGCGGGGGCAGCCGGGGGTGGGCTCCCTGTCTTGAACCCGAAACCGGTCCCAGGATGCTTGTTTCCGGTCCAGGGAAGACATGGCTTGGCAGTTCGGGCTGGACTGTTCCCATGAGGCACAGGGTCAGACTGATTTGCATATGGCCATGTCTGAACTGGGGTGGTGGAGTGAGCTAAAGAATGATGATGGATTAAACCCAGATCAGTTGACTGGGGGTGAGTGTTTGATTTGCTCTAACGCTCCGTCCATCATCCCCTTTGGTATCGCTTTGTTCGCCCTAAGTTGGCAGGGTATGCCCAGACGTGGGTCCCTTGCTCACTTTGCCACTGGATTCAAGATAGCCTGGCTGATGAGGGTTTTGAACCCGAAACTGGTCCCAGGATGCTTGTTTCAGGTCCAGGGAAGACATGGCTTGGCAGTTCGGGCTGGACTGTTCCCATGAGGCACAGGGTCAGACTGATTTGCATATGGCCATGTCTGAACTGGGGTGGTGGAGTGAGCTAAAGAATGATGATGGATTAAACCCAGATCAGTTGACTGGGGGTGAGTGTTTGATTTGCTCTAACGCTCCGTCCATCATCCCCTTTGGTATCGCTTTGTTCGCCCTAAGTTGGCAGGGTATGCCCAGACGTGGGTCCCTTGCTCACTTTGCCACTGGATTCAAGATAGCCTGGCTGATGAGGGTTTTGAACCCGAAACCAGTCCCAGGATGCTTGTTTCCGGTCCAGGGAAGACATGGCTTGGCAGTTCGGGCTGGACTGTTCCCATGAGGCACAGGGTCAGACTGATTTGCATATGGCCATGTCTGAACTGGGGTGGTGGAGTGAGCTAAAGAATGATGATGGATTAAACCCAGATCAGTTGACTGGGGGTGAGTGTTTGATTTGCTCTAACGCTCCATCCATCATCCCCTTTGGTATCGCTTCCTTTTATAAGGCAAAGTACAGACTGGACAATCAATTATTGAGTGTTATTTCTACGTACTGGTAAATGGCGATTACTAGCCCACACCACCTCCCTTGAGTAAGCCTTAGACTGCTCTGCAACGCTACCCTCTGAGAGTCAAGCGCTACAATGGGGTGTTTGGTTCCCAGTGAAGGACAAATGTAGTCATGTTATTTGTGCAGGCCTCACAAGTACTGCCTCGTTTTCCAACAAAAGTGTGGGAGTAAATTTACACATGATTACAATTTACATGTGGACTAGTTGGCTTGAAGTTTCTAAGCACTCATAGAATACAGAGAGAAGAAATTGTTTATTTCGGGAAAAACTCATAAAATCATACAATTAAAACAGTATAGCACATGCTAAACATAAGCATAAGCAGGTGTTAAAACTTCAAAGTAATTAGCCCTAAAAGTTTAGTAATATTCAAAGATTTGCATTAAAAAATCAAAATATTATCTTTTAAAACTTTTAAAAACAGGAGCACTCATAATCTCAGCTCACTGCCTTCAAAGACCAAATGTTCCCAAGCATCATGCAAAAATCCAGTTATCGTGGGCGCTTAAGTTATCACATTTTAGTAATGTTAAAGATGATTTCACTGTCTGCACACCTGTGATGTTTAATGAGGGTTGAAGCCAATTTGACCTCATACTAGCATAAAATGCATTTCATCCACAGTAACTGTAGTACAAACTGGAAACTGTTGAGTGGTGGCTAAACCCTATTGACCGCTCAAATAATTCAAAGGGAAAATACCATGTCTTTATTTAAGATAGAGAGATCTATATAATAATGGTACAGCTGACTCTAAACATTATTTGTTGATCAGGACTGATTTCCTTCATTTGCATTTTCTGTTTAGAGGAACATTTGTAGGTTTTACAATCCAGAGATTCCCATAAATTACTCTTATTTCTGTTTTAATTGTATTAGTGGCTTCAGCGGTGACGGAGTTGGGAGACTTCTAAAGTTCTGACAGGTCCAGCACATAATACTCCCTTTTGATGTGTCTGAACCAACCCAGATATCAGCAGCTGGCAAAGGACAGTACATCGTGCAAAGCCTCCATAAATATCTTCAGCACTAGAGCATGCCACAGTCTCACCTACTATAGTATTGATTTCAGCTTTGCTATTGATTCAATATCCATTACACTAACATCAAGAAACATTCATGTTGTTAATGGCAGTTTCAATAATTGAAGTTTTGCAACTTGCAGCACAAAATATCAGAGACATCAGAAAATTTCCACAGCTCTGCAACATATAGGACAGCTCTTTGGCCTTGCACTTTGTACACCTTCAGGGCCAGATGGATCATATGACCCCCTTTATTATGAGCAAAATGCAGTGTACACCCAGATCGCTGTACCATGAAATGTCTTGATTAGTTCAGGTGCTGCCTCCACCTCATCATACGAGACGTTTATGCCCAGGTAAGGACAGTGAAACACCTGTTGAAGAAGAGAAGAATTTAAAGTAAAATTGTTCCTAATTCCATTGTGAGGATGAAATATCATTAACTTGGTTTTTGCCGTGTTAGGTCAGAAATCTGCAAAAAGAAGTGTTGCCACCTTTGTCCCACCAAGAACTGGGACATGGCTTGTACAAGATTTAACAAACTCTACGATTCTATTGGGATTATTATAAGTGCTAACAATCAACCCTGTCTGACCCCCTCATGACACCAGAAATGGTCTGGTCGGCTCCCTTGCACGGCCTTCGAGGATCTTTGCGAAGTTTCCATTGTGTAGTGTGATCAATAAGGATAGGATTCCAGGTGGAATTTCAAAGTCGGTTAAACTAGACCACAACACAATAGATAGCAAGAAACGTTGTTGAAAGCACAATATAAACTTGGTTAGTATGAGATAGAGCCTGAAGGCTTGGTTTATTAATTTTATTTTCTTCCTAAAGCCAACCGGACAAATAGAAACAATCTTGTTTTCCTCAGACCAGCTTTCAATCCCTGAAAGCTATACACTGGAAAACATCTTTTGAATGGTGTTAAGCAGGTTGATAGGTCGATAGTTAGCGTGGTCATACCGGTCTTCTTAAAAATGGGGAGAATCTTTGCTCCCTCCCATGAACTGGGGGTTGGGGCTTCCGATAAAATTGCATTGCTGATGAAGGCGAGGAAACAGCCCCACAAGATGGGATCTGATTTATAAAAGTCAGCCGGGATCCCATCAAGTCCTGAGGCCTTCCCACCTTTTTGCTTGTTGCAAAGAATTGGGTGACTGGTTGAGAGGGGTGAAACCCTACTAAAGCAAAAACTACAATCCTTATCAGGGTGAAGTCACAAGCATAACATCAAATTAACATGTGCCGGTGGAAAAGGAAGATGGCGGATTGACTCCGCAGCTGGTTAGATGTCTCAGCCGCCTCTCCCTGGGACCCCTCTGTCCCTTTGCCGCTATGATTTTTAGCGCGGCATTTTGGTTTTCAAGAGCCGTATACCTAAAACTATATCTAAAACTAACATAATTATCTACGGGGGGAAAAAAGACTGCTGGTCCCGGCATACGACGGAGGACCTTACCTGTTGCAGCTGTGTTTGCTTTCTCACTCGTCCTGGATGAGCCTGTGTACGAGGCTTATGCTCGCTGTGAAACGCAGCTGTGCAGCGAGGTGGTTTCTCGTTGGGACTCTTCCCCTGATTTCTCCGTGGCTGCTTCGGGGAAAAGGGAGAAAGCAGCGTTCCTGTGACGGGCGCTCCATTTACTACCCTCGTCGTTGCTGCAGTGGTGGTGGAGGCTGTACAGGTCACCTAGCGGCGATTGAAGACGAGAGGGGTTGTGACTGCGGGACAGCACCGCTGTGGACTTTGTTGGAGGTGAGAGCGATGGCCCCCCGCGTAATGCTCGGAGGCAACGTGCCGAGATTCAAGCTGCAGCAGAGGGGTCCCCGGAGACCTCAGATCTTACAAAGGTGCAGGCAACTGACCCCCTGGGTTCTGGTGAAGTTGGGGCTAGTAGCTGTAATATTACTTCTATTGACTCACAGGTGGGGAAGCCGATTTTGAAATTGCTATACTCAGGTAGAGCTACAGCCTTACTCCATTCCTGCGGCTCAGAGACTTCCATCCCTGGCTTTGTAATGGCTGATATGCTGAATGCAGCAGTGCAAGACGAGCTGGGGGGCACTGAAGATGCTACCTCCCCATGGAGACTTTCTGGCGGGGGGATTATATCAACGGCCCCTAGGGGTGAGGCAGCTTTGAGAACTAATGCTGCAGAGGCATTGCAGAAAGAAATTGTTTCTCCCCCTCTCTCAGGCACCGTAGCTTCTGTTTCCAACGAGCCTTTAATTGAGAACATTTCAGATGAATGTTCAGTTTCTCTGCCTCACATTCCTTCCGAACCTGAAGGCATCTGTGATACTAGCAGAAGTGGCAACGCCAATTGCAATGGCAATGGCAGCGAAGGAAACGAGGCCAGCTTTAGATTAACATACTTCAGGAGGGGGGAGCAGAAAAAGTAAAAGTGAAAGTGAAAGGTTCTAACCCTGTGCGGTCTGGTAAAGGCGGCCGAGGCAGGGGGAGCGCTGCAGCTACCAAGACGCAGGTCTCAGAGGTATTGGGACGGCTTAAAGGAGCATCAAATACGGCGAAGATTGGGTCTGGCGCTAGCCCATTGCGGAAATGGGTTTCTTCAAAAGGCGAAGTTAGATCTATTGTATCAAGATTATCCAATTCAGGGGGGTCTGGAGGTACCCTGATGGACAATGTCATCAATACTTCGCAGAACTCTAATTTAGCTACTGGAGCTCCCGTATCAACTACTTCCTATGTTGCTTTATCTGGGACTGCTACTTCAAACATTTCTGTAGGAGACGCACAAGTTTTGAGTCCTCAACTTGGTGGCGTGGATGGATTCATCTCTGAGTCAATAAATGCGGAAGCTGTCCTCATTGCAGGGCAGGTATTGTCTCTAACTGCTGAACAATCTTTAACATTTAACGCTCCTGTTCCTTGTGCTGAACCGGCAAATGTGGCTGAAACTACTGGACACATATATGAATATTCAGACTGCACAAATGTTGGTGTAGAACTCCCCTTCTCTAAAATTATGCAGGCACTTGCCATTCAAAGGGCAGAAGCACAAGCGCATTATCAACAGGCTAAGGCTGATAGTTCTGATATTAAACAAGCACTAATTGAAGTTACGGCTAAGGTCTCCCATTTAACCTCGGAAGTCAGTGATCTACAACACCGGGTGGCAGCAGCCGAAGAGGTTAACACTCAAACAGTTAATCTGGTTAAAACCCACGATTCACAGATGACTCAGATGCAATTTAAAATCAAAGACCTTGAAATCAGGCAGCGACGCCAGAACCTTAGAATTTTTGGGATTCCTGAAGGGAGAGAAGGTTCTGATCCACGGGCATTTATTGTTAGTTTACTACAAAAGGCATTTCCTGATCTACATGACTGGGATCTGGATACACAAGTTCAGAGGGCACATAGACTGCCACAGTTTTTGCCGCAGGGGAATAGAGCTAGAACCAACTTTGCCAGACCTTTTCTTGTATTCATAGGTAATTTTTGCTTCGGCAGGCAATCTTTTTAAGGCTAGGCCTTCAGCCCCTGTTGTGGTAGATTCTATGTCAATTTTTGTACGATCCGATCTTTGTAAATCTACTATGGACAGGAGGTGGCAGCTTCGTCAAATGATGGATCCGCTTAAAGCTATTTGCACACAGGTTTTTTTACAAGAGCCTGCGCGCCTAAAAGTCATCAAGGATGGCTGTACTCACTTTTTTTTTAACGATCAGGAGGCTAAGAAGGCGCTTTGCAAGTGGCAACCCAGCTCTAAAGTTTGATTTGTGTAACTATCTGTTGTATGAATAGCAATAGGGCAAACTTATATTTAACTAACTACCTCTCATACTTTCTGCCTTTGGTATTGGCTTTATTATATCTGTCCTGGGGGTTTTGCTCTAATTTATGGCTCTTTTTGGTTATTACATCTTTGACCTAATGTTTTTTTTTTTTACTAGGTGTGTAGTGGTTGGTTCAGGGGACTCCGGGATGGGGTGGTTGGGCATCTTCCATATGCTGTCAGTTTATGACAGTTAGAAGGGGGTGATTCCTTTTCCAGGACACACGGCAGGGGGTTTGTAGCTGTGGGTGGGGCGGTCAGGGGGAGTAGGGTGGGTGGGGTGGGGGTGGGTTTAAAGGGCCACGGTGTAGATAAAAAAAGCACAGAAAGAATGGGAAAAAAGGAGCGAGAATTGGTTTACTGATAAAGTACTTTATTTTTTTTCTGTTTTCTTGTTGTGGATAGATACTGACTTGCTTTTGGTTAACTTGCATAATGTCTGGGGTTAAATTTATGAGCTGGAACATTTCTGGGCTTAACCAAGCCGTTAAGAGGCGGCTGGTAGCCGAAGAACTTAAGGTATTTAAACCGCATATAGTGGGTCTTGCGGAAACGCATCTGGCTTTTAAGGACAGGGCTCTCTTTAAGCAACTTGGTTTTGATCTGATTGTTTGCTCGTCGCAGCCAGCTTCTATTCGTGGGGTCGCCTTGTTGAAATCCAAACATATCACCGCCACGGTTTTACGTACACAGGCCGATCCTAGGGGAAGATGGGCAATTGCCCAGCTCCTAATTTCAGGACATAAGGTGAATGTCTGTATTGTTTACGGCCCCAATGTTGATTGCCCTGAGGTTATTTCTTTCCTATGTTCTGAATTACTGGAGTGGGCCGGGAATCTCATTGTAATGGGCGACTTTAACTGCATCTTAGATAAGCAAATTGACACTACAAACACCACAGGGAGACCCCGTATGGTTAAGGTGAGGGCGGCCATTTTAGATCTATTACATATTCATCGACTGGAGGACGTCTGGAGAAAACTTTTTCCGTCACATCCAGGGTACACTTATTTTTCACATCCTCATAAACAATATTCAAGAATAGACATGTTTTTTGTTAATTATGATTTAGTGGACAAATCTTCTATGGTGGTGTGTCCAAAGATAACGTCGGATCACAATCCCATATTACTTACAGCTTACTTTTCTTCAATAGAGAAGCAACAAACTAGGGATTTTCATTTCCCAGACATCTTCTAAGTAATCCCGATTTCATAACTCATATGCAAATAACGCTGAAGGACTATATTAAAAATAATTTACACACTGCATCTTTGGTTATAGTTTGGGATTGTTTAAAAGCATATGCGAGAGGGGCTACACTTCAATATATTGTTAAACAGAACCGGATCAATACAAGTCAAGAAGAAAACGAGCACCGCCAATGTATGGATTTAGAGCAACAACATGCTCGAGCAATTGCTCTGAAGGATGCTGGCGAAGTTTTAATCTACTTGCAGCTTATTAATTCGAGGGCTAAGCTTAGTAGAAGGCTAAAGGATAAAGTTGCAAGTAACTTTTAAAATATAAGACAAAACAGTACGAGTATAGCGAACGGGTGGGACGGGTGTTGGCCTATCAGCTTGCTGATCAGAGGTCTGGGTCACATATTAAACATATTAAAGGGTCTGACGGCTGTATTTATTCTAAAACTCAGGATATTTTGGAGCAATTTAGGATATTTTATGTAAACTTGTATAAGGGGCCGGCTAGCTTCGACCAGCAAGCTGCTATAGATTATATTCAAGAAAGTGAACTGCCAGCTTTGGATTCATCTCAAAGTGCGGTGTTGGATAGAGAGGCCGATTTGTTAGAGATTAACACAGCAATTAGCGCACTGCCTTCTGGTAAGGCGGTTGGAGAGGATACTATCCCGCTAGAGTTCTATAAAGTTTTTAGGAATATTCTGTCGCCTGTCTTACTTGAAGTATTTAATTCAATACTACAAGGTGGGGACGCACCTCCCTCTTGGAATGTAACAAATATTATCGTTTTTCCTAAAAAGGGGAAATCAGTTGAGGACATTAGTTCGTATCGTCCGATTTCTTTGATTAATGCGGACGCAAAAAAAAATTCTAAGCTTCTGGCTTCACGACTTGCCCCCTTGATCCATTTGCTAGTATCTGAACAACAGCATGGCTTCGTCCCAGGCAGGGATACTGCAGCACATATAAATACTGCAATTGCTGCATTCGATGTTGCCGACCATCTGGATCAACGGATTGGGATGTTGATGTTGGACGCCGAGAAAGCCTTCGACCGAGTAGCCTGGGGGTCTCTATGGGAAACCATGGGGTCCCTGGGTCTCGGCCGGAGGTTTATCCCGGCGGTACAGAGGTTATACTTCAACCCAACTGCAGCCATTAGGATTAAGGGCTCGGTATCCACCCGTTTTAGGATCCAGAGAGGTACTAGGCAGGGGTGCCCATTATCCCCTTTATTATTTGCTCTTTATATCGAGCCTTTTATCAGGCACTTGCTTCATAACGATTCTATTCCTTCAGTTTTTTTTAACGGTATGTCACTGAAATTAACAGCGTACGCTGACGACATTGCAATCTTCTCTACGAGACCTGGTGGCGATGATAGCTATAACTCAAGAGGCACTTTCTTTTGGTTCTTTTTCCGGTTATAAGCTTAATATAAATAAGACCCAGTCAATTCTAAATTTTACACCCGTATTCGCTCCGCCTTCTCTGGGTATTACCAGAACAGCTACTTATTTAGGAGTTCGCCTCAGTTGCTGTACGGGCGATCTTATCGCATTGAATTATGAGCCAATGCTTAAAAAGATCGCTGCTGATCTACGTCGGTGGAATAAATTACCCCTCACCATTATTGGTAGATGTAACGTAGTTAAAATGAATATACTACCAAAGTTTTTATATCTGTTTCGCACCATACCCCTTAGAGTTCCTTTATCTTTTTTTAAGCGGCTGGATAGTGTCATTGGTAGTTATATCTGGGGATATCGTCGGGCAAGGAGAGCCCTAAGGTACATTAAGCTAACCTATGAACATGGTGGTTTTAAACTTCCAGATTTTAAAGCTTACTTTTGGGCTGCTTTTGTGAATCGGATCCAGTGCTTACTTAAGGGATCTGAGGTAGAGAAACCCTGGTTTGCGTATCAACTAGCCTGTGGTCCCGTTACGGGGTTTAAGTTACAAGAAATGACCGACCCGAATTACTTTAAAAGAGTGAGATTCAAGATTATTAGACATATTACTCTCATTTGGCAAGATATTAGGAAAACTTATAATTTACCTGATTTGCATGAATTTGTCACCTTATGGGGCAACCCGTGTCTACCTGGCATATTTTCGGACTCCGTGGGGAAAATGTGGCAACAGCGTGGTATAATACATCTTGGGCAGCTATATGATGAGCATGGTTTTAGGTCCTTTTATCCCTTCAAAATGAATACGGGATAACTCATAAATCATTTTTTAAATATTTGCAAATTCGGAATTTCTTCCTTCAAGGGAAAGGGTTGTTAATCCTGCCCCGCACAACAGAAGTTCTACGGGCTATCTATACGATTTCAGGGCGGGGGTGCATAGGGAAAGTGTACCAAAGATTTTTAGCTGCTGCGGCTGATGACGGCTTACAGATTGTAGCTAAACTTAATCAGACTTTTGCTGTGGATATTACTTTGGAGGAGGTTTTGGAATCATTGGCCTTAATCAACACCGCGGTTACCTCAATCAATTTGAAACTGCAACACTACCGCATCATGTTTATGTTGTATTATACTCCCAGGGTTATCTCAAAATGGGTTGGGTCCCATGGTTCATCTAAGACACATTGTCCCAAATGTAATGAATTCGCTGCTGATCTGCGACACATGTTTGTTACTTGCCCAAATTTAAGTATTTTTTGGTGCAAGATTGTAATTGTAATTGTAATTTGCATTTGTCAAGCGCGTTATCACCAGCAGGTCTCTAAGCGCTACCAGAGGGACACATAACCTAGTGAGTGGTGAAATGGCAGGGGTTAAATGATGCCCCCGGCTTCTAAGAAAAGTACTGTCTTCAGCTTCTTTCTAAAAGGGAGTAGGTACAGTTCCTTGCGTAAGTTTACCGGGAGACTATTCCACAGCCGAGGTATTGATGCTGAGTAGGCTCTTCCTCCAACTGAGGACAAGTTAAAACGGGGGCAAGCCATTAGGCAGGCCTCAGCTGACCGAAGCACCCTACTAGGAACATAGTTAGCTAGACGGTCTTTAATATAGCTAGGGGCTTGGCCATACATGGCCTTGTGGGCAATGCAGAGACCTTTGAACTTTATTCTCTGCCTGACCGGGAGCCAATGTAGCTCGTGTAGTAGAATAGTGGCATGGACTCGCCTTGGCTTTCTGAAAATTAATCTAGCCGCGTCGTTCATAACAACCTGAAGTCTGGCCAACAGTTGTTGCGGCAGACCAATATACAGAGAGTTGCCATAGTCCAGGCGCGACAGTATCATAGCAGAGACTGCCCGTCTGAGTGTAGCAAAGGTAAGAAGTGGGGCCAGTTTCCGCAACTGCCTTAGCAGGCCAACACAGGTTCCCACCACTGCCGACACCTGTTGTGACATAGAGAGCTTGGCATCGATTTTGATGCCCAAACTTTTCACGGCACCGGCCGGTTCCGGAAAAGGGCCAAGTTCATGTGGCCAAAAGATCATTCCAAGGATTGGATGCTGTGGTGACGGCCAGTACCTCAGTCTTGACTGGATTAATTTTAAGTGAGTTGGCCGTCATCCAGTTAACCGTGAATTTTAAAATGTTTTGCATCCTCAGATGGGCCATCGGTGAGCTGTCAATCTGGATAATGATTTGGGTATCGTCGGCATAGTTAAAAATCCTGCACTCCATCATGTTTAGTGCTGATATCAAGGGCTGAAGGTAAGCATTAAAAAGGAGGGGTGACAAAGCCGAGCCCTGAGGTACCCCACATGAAAGTGTGCCTAGGTCAGATACCAGGTCAGCTAGCTGAACTCTCTGTGACCGATCCTTAAGAAAGGATGAAAGCCAGGCCAGGGCCGTGCCCTGGATTCCCAGATCCGAGATCCGCGACAGTAATTGATCATGATTGACCGTATCAAATGCCGCGGACAGAGATCACTCTAGAGTTGAGCAATCTTTTTGGGAAGGATACTCAACTAACAGAAAAGGAAATTTTATTGGGGACAGTTTCAGATTCGGGCAATGTATCCAAATATTTAGTTTCAATTTTTATTGTTTGTGCCCGATTGTGTATTGCCAGGGTTTGGATTGAAACAAGGAGTCCCAAAATATCAGAATTTTGGTTGTTATTGAGGGGGGTCTATGAAATGGAATTCGCTCTAGCAAAGTCCAGGGGCCGACCCTCACTGGTTAAATTTGAGAGGGTTTGGTCTAGCTTGCGGTGGGACTAGCTGATTTTGTAGTATTACTGTTTTATCACTGTTTTGCTAATTTCAAAGTTAATTTTGTGTTTGTACCTATTTGTAAAAGTCTCGACCTTTTTTTGATATTTTATTTTATGCTCTTTTCTGTGCTTTATTTCAAACAATGGTTTGTGACTTGATTTTGTGGCTAATAAAATAAAAAAAATATTTAAAAAAAATAAAAAATTAACCTGTGCCAACCCTCTGATAGCTTGGCACAGAGCAGCCAGGCTTAACATAGAGACAATGTGTAAAGTATTTATGCAGCACTTCAAACAGTAATAAAGTGAAAACAAAATACAAGAACAATGTCACACCAATTTAGAAACATAGAATACATTTTAATAACTACAAAAGACCAAAAATGACAAAAATCCAATCAGTAGAACCAGAGATATGTACTGTTGAAGATTTCAGTGAAAATAGCACCAAAAAGCACAAAGCACCAACTGTAGATATTTGGTTGCTCTAGACTGGGACAGAGTCACAAGTTCAGGCCGACCGCGATGGAGCTCAGGCCAGCTACAAGGACCTTGGTATGCCTGCTGAACAGAGTACCGTAAATCCTGGTTGCGAAGAGTTGCAAAGCCCCACATTTAAGCTGCATCGCGCAGCTGAGGTGATACATTGGTTCCGAGGATCTGCGAGGCTGCAGCACGATTCTGCGTCATCATCAAAGATCCCGTTGACAAGGGCTGCGCTGCTAGGTCCTGCGTCATCAGATCCCGTCGACCAGAGGTTTGCGATCCGAGGGCCTGCGTGGGAGGTGCGTCGCGCACTGGTGGTTCGGATGGGGCTTTGGACTGCGATGCGAAGTCCTTGCGTCGGGGAAAGTCCATGCAGCGGAGCCGGTGTGTCGGTTATACTCTGGATTGTGCCGTGTAGCAGATGAGATGCGTCGGTTCTGCTGGATCCACAGATGGGTTGGACGAGCACCTTCAGGCCCACTTTCAAGGGTCCAGCACTGGGTGGCGCCACTTGGCCGGAAAGGACTCACAGATGGCAGAGTCCAGGTGCTGGGTTCAAGGTTGTTGGAGCCTTCTGTCCCTGAGGCTCTAGACAGGTGGCCAGCCAACTATCCTTGGAGTCACTCTGGGGTCCTGGGTTCAACAGATGCAGGTCCACTCCATCTCACCCAGGAAAGAGGGCCACAGGCAGCTAGTCAGCAGTACAGCAAAGTGGCAGTCCTTTCAGAAGCACAGCTGTCTTCCTTCCTGGCACAGTCTCCACAGGTCCAGAAGTGTACTGAAGAGTTGGTGTCTAAGGTCCAATATTTATACCAGGTGCCACCTTTGAAGTTGGAGAAGCTTCTAGAGGTTTCTCTTTGAAGTGCATAGGTCTCCTGCCTCCACTGCTCTGGCTCCAGAATAACCACAGAGGGTATGCAGCCCTTTGTGTGGTGGCAGGAAACAACCTATGTAAGTGTAAGTAGGGCTGGGCCCAGCTCCAACCTCCCATCCTGCCAGTGATGGCCCATCAAGGCACATGTGTGTGACTGGTTGGGAGGATTGAACAGAGGTCCACGGATCCTAGGACTGGATATTATTGCCTTTATTCAATAAAATCTTCTTGAGAGGAGCTTTTGCTCGAGGCACTGGACCACTCCAGCCTCGTATTCATAACAGTTTTTTTAAAATATTGAGCATTTGCTCCTCTTTTGAGCAATAATGAAGCTAATTTCTCTTTAATTCCATGTTATCTGAAAAAAACAGTTGTCCGGTGTTTATCTTAAGAAAAATCTTTATTAATTTCATGACATGATCTTCATATGTATTTTTTATTATTGGTGCTCTGAAGATGTAGTAGCAAAACAGCCGACACGTGTTTCGCCCTCTGGTCAGTGCGACCTGGGCTTTCTCAAGGCTTTCGTAGTAGAAATTAAGGTCAATGCAAGTCTTGTAAGTTACAGCATATCGTTCTTCAGAACATTAAAACAAATACATGTCATTTTCTTTTAAAATGACGTCATCAGGGAGCGCCCGGAGCAGGGCATTTAAGGCACCGGGAGGTGAGGGATCGGCCTCTTCTTTCTCCATCGCGTACCTGCATCTCGGATTTAAAAGAAAACGAAATTTTTCTTAAGATAAACACCGGACAACTGTTTTTTCCAGATAACATGGAATTAAAGAGAAATTAGCTTCATTATTGCTCAAAAGAGGAGCAAATGCTCAATATTTAAAAAACATGTGTGTGACTGGCTAGGAGGAATACACAAAGGCCAACTGTCCGCTACACTCATTCATGTGACCCAGAGACAGGCTGCAAGCACTAAATGGCTAAAGCAGGAAAATGCTAAAAGTATATATTCTAACAAGGACAACCCCTTCTATGCCCACGGGGACCAGGGTCAATATACTTTATATACAAAACAGTGTCCACCATGGGACTCTTTTCAGAAAAAATCGGCCACCCTCTTACATAAATTCGGGGAAGCCCGCCATCCAATGTATTATTTCAAAAACCAGGTGGTGCCTACACACTCTGGTGATCTATTATACAGACATAAGTACAAACAGCAATTCACAATATATATATAAAGAGACTGACAAAATGTTTCTGTAGAAATTATTTCAAAAACATTCTATATGCAGGTAATGTTCTAATGAATATTGCAAGTGCCGGTGACGCGGTGCTCAAGTGTGACAAGCATATATCGAAATATGCACATAAGAAACAGGATATAAAAGTTCACTGGCTATGTATTTACAAGGAGACTACATGTGTATATCCCATTACAACATGTGAGGCAATCATTGCTCTAGGCAACCAAGTGAAAACATTTGTCGCTGTTTTGACCCCTGTAGAATCACAGGGTCTCCTCAGGACAAAAGGTCGTCTGACTTATTACCAGGAGATATCCATCCTCTGGTAAGGATGTAGTTCAGTTTTGGGATGCGTCTGGAACTCTAGCTTGATCTTTCCAGAAATTGTTATTTCGGGGTGGTAGAGCCAATATCACCACCAATTTGCTAGGGCATGCCTCACGCAGTCTGTACTTAGTTCTGCTCAATATACACCAACTTTCCCCTCAATTTCCAAGTCCTTACTAAACGGAACCCGGATGGCGTCAGTTAAATAAATTGCAACAATCTGACGTGATGTGTAAAAACTCCATCTGCGCCCTCTGCTGGTTTGGAACCAAATCGCCGGATGCAGATGTACCCCTACATTTTGAAATAATACATTGGATGGTGGGCTTCCCCGAATTTATGTAGGAGGGTGGCCGATTTTTTCTGAAAAGAGTCCCACGGTGGACACTGTTTTCTATATTAACTTTCTAAAAGTGGCATTTTCAAAACTGTAATTTAAAATCCGACTTTACCGTAAGAGAGGATTTTCCTTTACAATTCTAAAGACACCCAACATAAAGTGGTTTTCTTTAATAAGATAACCCCAATGTTATCCTACAGGAGAGGTAGGCCTTGCAGTAGTGAAATACAAATGTAAGAGTTTTTCACTACCAGGACATGTAAAACGTAAAAGTACATGTATAACTTTTTAAATACACTGCACCATGCCCTCTGGGCTGTCTAGGGCTTCCACTAGGGGTGACATATAGATATTATAAAGGAGGTTTATTTTGCTAGGTCGAAGATGGTAGCTTAAAACTGCACACACAGGCCGCAATGTCAGACCTGAGACATGTTTAAAGGGCTACTTAAGTGGGTGGCACAATCTGTGCTGCAGGCCCACGAGTAGCATTTAATTTACAGGCCCTAGATACACAAGTGTACCAATTTATTAGGGACTTACTAGTAAATTAAATATACCAATTGGGTATAAGTCAATTCTACCATATTTAAAGAAGAGAGCACAAACACTTTAGCACTGGTTAGCAGTGGTAAAGTGTCCAGAGTCAGCAAAAATAGGAGGGATGAAGGCAAAAGGTTTGGGGGAAGACCCCCTAAGGCAGAGTGGTCTAACACTTGTTTGCATCTGGGGCAAGTTATCCGATTAACAGAGCATCTAGAGAATATAGCTCAGAAAAAAAGAGAGTATGATTGCTCCTCAGCTATTAAAAATAAATCTAGGGTAAAAATGTTGTCATTATGGCAAGAAGAAAAATTTCCAAAACGTTTGTTGGTCCTTGTTCCTTGCGTCAGTGAGCAGGTTATTTCAACTGACTCCTAGTCTGATTTTTTTATCCTGAACAATTGATTTGTAGTGATATCCTGAGGCTAACATCTTGGCACTGTTCCCCTTCTCAACAGATTGCAATAGAGAGGTCTTTGCCAGTTTACAGTCTTTATCAAGCCAATGTTATGCCGTAGGGTTCCTACTTTCTCTGTAAGACTGCATTTAGGCAACAAAAGCTTCAAAACTATTGTCACAGTCTGATTCCTCGGAAGCAGTACCCTCAATATGCCCACCTTCCTGCAGCACCGATTCTGCACTTTCAAACAGAAGGTCGGAGTGACCAGATGGGGGGAAGGGTTTTAGGGAGGGTACTGCGGGGAGGGAGACCCGAAACAAGACAGCATGCAATGAAATCCTAAATGCTAAAGTTATTGCTACTCAAGGTAAGTATCCGTTAATAAGAACCGGTTCTTACCTGTCAAAACAAAAAGAAAACGTTAAACTTCAATAGCTAGTAACATTGGGGAATCTCCTCTTATGTGTAGACAATGATAAAATTACTCTTCTTTCATTTAGTGATACACTTATGTTTCGATTTTTAAGTCTTGGCAATCACAGGTTATAGTTCAGTACACCCTTCAATAGTTTTTGTTTTGCAGTTATGTGCAATAGCATATAAAACATTCCAAACACGAACGTTCCAAATAGTATCACAAATGTTTCTTCTTTTCTTTAGTGATACACTTATACTTCGGTTTTAAGTCTTGGCAATCACTATCTATTCATAAGTTCAGTTATCGATGCACTTAGCCTCTTAAATATATATAAGTGACCTTATGTGGTTCGATAGCGCCCTCATGTGTCCTTTTCAGTAATTACACACACATATTTTTTGCTCCGTCTTTAACCCCTTCGCTGCTAGGCCTTTTCCCCCCCTGTGCTAAGCCTTTTTTTGGCTATTTGGGGTAGTGCGCGTTTAGGCCCCTGTAACTTTTTGACCACATAAGGTATCCACGCCAAATTTGCGTCATTTTTTTCTAACATCATGGGGATTGTAAAGGTACCCAGGGTTTGTGGATTCCCCTGGAGGGGACCCAGAAATTAGCCAAAATACAGCAAAACTTTGTTTTTTTTGGGAAAAATGCAAAAAAAGGGCTACAGATGAACGCATCTTGTTTTTTCCCTGCAAATGGCATCAAAAAAGGGGTTGTGGTGCTGAAATCACCATCTTCCCAGCTTTCAGGGACAAGCAGACTTTTGTCAGAAAACCAACTTTTTTTACACAGTTTTGGCATTTTTCTGGGACATAGCCTATTTTTGCTATTTTTTGTGCTTTCAACCTCCTTCCAGTTAATGGTAGAAATGGGTATGAAACCAATAAAGGATCCTGAAAAGCCATACATTTCTGAAAAGTAGACAAAATTCTGAATTCAGCAAGGGGTCATTTGTGTAGATCCTTAAAGTTTTCCTTATAGAAACTAACAGTTAAATGAAGGAAAAATTGAAAATTAGTTGAAAAAAACAGCCATTTGTGTCAACGTTTTCACCTGTAACTTCTTCTAATTATGACAGCTATTTGAAAGCAATATACCGTTATATCCGCTGGACCTTTCTGGTTGTGGGGATATATAGGACTTGTAGGTTCACCAAGAACCCGACGAACCCAGAGCCAATAACTGAGCAGCATCTTGCAATGGTTTTACGTACCGGGTATATAGCAATTATTTTGGGAAAATGTATACATGGAAAAATTGTTATGAAAGACACCTATGTATTTCTGAAATGGGAACAAAATGTAGATTTTAGAAACAGTAGATATTTGCACATTTCCGAAATTGGGAGTACCCATACTAGCATGAGAATTATAGGTCATTTTTCAAAATGACTTATTTTTTACACATTGTCTTTCATTTGGAAGGCAGAAATGCATCGAAAGTCAATAGGTAATAACAGTTGCTCTACAATTCTGTGTTACCCTAAGTCTCCCGATAAAAATGGTACCTCACTTGTGTGGGTAGGCCTTGTGCCCACAACAGGAAATGGCTCAAAATGCAACGTGGACATACCACATTTTCACAATGAAATATTACTCTTTTTTTGCAAAGTGCCTAGCTGTAGTTTTTGAACCCTAGCTCTGCGGGCACTTAGGAAAACCTAGCAAACCTATATATTTTTGAAAACTAGACATCCAGGGGAATTCAGGACGGGGTGACTTGACTGGCTCTCACCAGGTTCTGTTACCCAGAATCCCTTGCAAACCTAAAAAATTGGTTAAAAAAACACATTTTCCTCACTTTTCTGTGGTGGAAAGTTCTGGAATCTGCGCGGATCCACAAAATTCTACCCACCCCGCGTTCCCCAAGGTCTTCCGAAAACAATGGTACCTCACTTGTGTGGGTAGGCCTAGTGCCCGCGACAGGAAGCAGCGCAAAACGCAACGTGGACGCACCACATTTTCACAGTGAAAAATGACCCTTTTTTGCCAAGTGCCTAGCTGTAGTTTTTGAACCCTAGCTCTGCCGGCACCTAGGGAAACCTAGCAAACCTATACATTTTTGGAAACTAGACACCCAGGGGAATCCAGGATGGGGTGACTTGACTGCCTCCCACCAGGTTCCGTTACCCAGAATTCCTCGCAAACCTAACAAATTGTCAAAAAAAACACATTTTCACCACATTTCTGTGGTGGAAAGTTCTGTAATCTACGTGGATCCACAAATTTCCACCCACCCCGCGTTCCCCAAAGTCTTACGAGAAAAATGGTACCTCACTTGTGTGGGTCGGCCTAGTGCCTGCGACAGGAAACGGCGCAAAACGCAACGTGGTCACACCTCAATTTCGCAGTGAAAAATGACCCTTTTTTGGCAAAGTGCCTAGCTGTAGTTTTTGAACCCTAGCTCTGCCGGCACCTAGGGAAACATAGCAAACCTATACATTTTTTTAAACTAGACACCCAGGGGAATCCAGGATGGGGTGACTTGACTGCCTCCCACCAGGTTCTGTTACCCAGAATCCCTCGCAAACCTAAAAAATTATCCCAAAAAACACATTTTCCCCACATTTCTGTGGTGGAAAGTTTTGGAATCTGCGTGGATCCACAAATTTCCACCCACCCCGCGTTCCCCAAAGTCTTACGAGAACAATGGTACCTCACTTGTGTGGGTCGGCCTAGTGCCTGCGACAGGAAACGGCGTAAAACGCAACGTGGTCACACCTCAATTTCGCAGTGAAAAATGACCCTTTTTTGGCAAAGTGCCTAGCTGTAGTTTTTGAACCCTAGCTCTGCCGGCACCTAGGGAAACCTAGCAAACCTATACATTTTTGAAAACTAGACACCCAGGGGAATCCAAGATGGGGTGACTTGACTGCCTCCCACCAGGTTCTGTTACCCAGAATCCCTTGCAAACCTAAAAAATTGTCCAAAAAAACACATTTTCCCCACATTTCTGTGGTGGAAAGTTCTGGAATCTGCGTGGATCCACAAATTTCCACCCACCCCGTGTTCTCCAAAGTCTTATGAGAAAAATGGTACCTCACTTGTGTGGGTCGGCCTAGTGCCTGCGACAGGAAACGACGCAAAACGCAACGTGGTCACACTTCAATTTCGCAGTGAAAAATGACCCTTTTTTGGCAAAGTGCCTAGGTGTAGTTTTTGAACCCTAGCTCTGCCGGCACCTAGGGAAACCTAGCAAACCTATACATTTTTGAAAACTAGACACCCAGGGGAATCCAGGATGGGGTGACTTGACTGCCTCCCACCAGGTTCTGTTAACCAGAATCTCTTGCAAACCTAAATAATTGTAAAAAAAAACACATTTTCCCAAAATTTCTGTGGTGGAAAGTTCTGGAATCTGCGTGGATCCACAAATTTCCGCCCACCCCGCGTTCCCCAAAGTCTTACGAGAAAAATGGTACCTCACTTGTGTGGGTCGGCCTAGTGCCTGCGACAGGAAACGGCGCAAAACGCAACGTGGTCACACCTCAATTTCGCAGTGAAAAATGACCCTTTTTTGGCAAAGTGCCTAGCTGTAGTTTTTGAACCCTACCTCTGCCGGCACCTAGGGAAACCTAGCAAACCTATACATTTTTTAAAACTAGACACCCAGGGAAATCCAGGATGGGGTGACTTGACTGCCTCCCACCAGGTTCTGTTACCCAGAATCCTTTGCAAACCTAAATAATTGTAAAAACAAAACACATTTTCCCCACATTTCTGTGGTGGAAAGTTCTGGAATCTGCGTGGATCCACAAATTTCCGCCCACACCGCGTTCCCCAAAGTCTTACGAGAAAAATGGTACCTCACTTGTGTGGGTCGGCCTAGTGCCCGCGACAGGAAACGGCGCAAAACGCAACGTGGTCACACCTCAATTTCGCAGTGAAAAATGACCCTTTTTTGGCAAAGTGCCTAGCTGTAGTTTGTGAACCCTAGCTCTGCCGGCACCTAGGGAAACCTACCAAACACACACCTTTCTGAAAAGTAGACACCCGGGGGCTTCCAGGGAGGTATGGCTTGCGTGGATCCCCCAACGTTTCCTTACCCAGAATCCCCTGCCAACCTCAATTTTAGCTGAAAAAATCACTTTTTTCACACATTTTTGTGTGGGAAAGTGTGGCATCACTGGCCTCACACAAATTTCCTACCACCCAGCGTTCCCCCAGGTCTCCCGATAAAAATGGTGCCTCACTTGTGTGGTAGGCCCAAGTACCCGCGACAGGCAAGGGCCCAAAACGTAGTGAGGCGACATCAAAATTGCCTATCTCAAAACCACCTGGTTTTGCAGGAAGTCACCTGGGTTTTGGCCCGTGCTCGGCGGCCATCTAGGAAACCTACCAAACCCACACATTTCTGAAAAGTAGACACCCGGGGCTTCCAGGGAGGTATGGCTTGCGTGGATCTCCCAACGTTTCCTTACCCAGAATCCCCTGCAAACCTCAATTTTAGCTGAAAAAATCACTTTTTTCACACATTTTTGTGTGGGAAAGTGTGGCATCACTGGCCTCACACAAATTTCCCACAACCCAGCGTTCCCCCAGGTCTCCCGATAAAAATGGTGCCTCACTTGTGTGGGAGGCCCAAGTACCCGCGACAGGCAAGGGCCTAAAACGTAGTGAGGCAACATCAAAATTGCCTATCTCAAAACCACCTGGTTTTGCAAGGGGGGTCACCTGGGTTTTTGGCCCCGTGCTCGGCGGCCATCTAGGGAAACCTACCAAACCCACACATTTCTGAAAAGTAGACACCCGGGGGCTTCCAGGGAGGTATGGCTTGCGTGGATCCCCCAACGTTTCCTTACCCAGAATGCCCTGCAAACCTCAATTTTAGCTGAAAAAATCACTTTTTTCACACATTTTTGTGTGGGAAAGTGTGGCATCACTGGCCTCACACAAATTTCCTACCATCCAGTGTTCCCCCAGGTCTCCTGATAAAAATGGTGCCTCACTTGTGTGGGAGGCCCAAGTACCCGCGACAGGTAAGGGCCCAAAACGTAGTGAGGCGACATCAAAATTGCCTATCTCAAAACCACCTGGTTTTGCAAGGGGGTCACCTGGGTTTTTGGCCCCGTGCTCGGCGGCCATCTAGGAAAACCTACTAAACCCACACATTTCTGAAAAGTAGACACCCGGGGGCTTCCAGGGAGGTATGGCTTGCGTGGATCCCCCAACGTTTCCTTACCCAGAATCCCCTGCAAACCTCAATTTTAGCTGAAAAAATCACTTTTTCACACATTTTTGTGTGGGAAAGTGTGGCATCACTGGCCTCACACAAATTTCCCACCACCCAGCGTTCCCCCAGGTCTCCCGATAAAAATGGTGCCTCACTTGTGTGGGAGGCCCAAGTACCCGCGACAGGCAAGGGCCCAAAATGTAGTGAGGCGACATCAAAATTGCCTATCTCAAAACCACCTGGTTTTGCAAGGGAGTCACCTGGGTTTTGGCCCCGTGCTCGGCGGCCATCTAAGGAAACCTACCAAACCCACACATTTCTGAAAAGTAGACACCCGGGGCTTCCAGGGAGGTATGGCTTGCGTGGATCCCCCAACGTTTCCTTACCAGAATCCCCTGCAAACCTCAATTTTAGCTGAAAAAATCACTTTTTTCACACATTTTTGTGTGGGAAAGTGTGGCATCACTGGCCTCACACAAATTTCCTACCACCCAGCGTTCCCCAGGTCTCCCGATAAAAATGGTGCCTCACTTGTGTGGGAGGCCCAAGTACCACGACAAGCAAGGACACAAAACGTTTTGAGGCAACATCAACATTGCCTATCAAAAATGTTTTGGGCCCTTGCCTGTTGCGGTTACTTAGGCCTCCCACACGAGTGAGGCATCATTTTTATCGGGAGACCCGGGGATCGCTGGGTGGTAGGAAATTTGTGTGAGCCCGGTGACGCCACACTTTCCCACACAAAATTTCTGAAAAAGTGATTTTTTCAGCTAAAATTGAGGTTTGCAGGGATTCTGGAAGGAAACGTTGGGGGATCCACGCAAGCCATACCTCCCTGGAAGCCCCCGGGTGTCTACTTTTCAGAAATGTGTGGGTTTGGTAGGATTCCCTAGATGGCCGCCGAGCACGGGGCCAAACCCAGGTGACCCCTTGTAAAACCAGGTGGTTTTGAGATAGGCAATTTTGATGTCGCCTCACTACGTTTTGGGCCCTTGCCTGTCGCGGGTACTTGGGCCTCCCACACAAGTGAGGCACCATTTTTATCGGGAGACCTGGGGGAACGCTGGGTGGTAGGAAATTTGTGTGAGCCCGGTGATGCCACACTTTCCCACACAAAAATGTGTGAAAAAAGTGATTTTTCAGCTAAAATTGAGGTTTGCAGGGGATTCTGGGTAAGGAAACGTTGGGGGATCCACGCAAGCCATACCTCCCTGGAAGCCTCCGGGTGTCTACTTTTCAGAAATGTGTGGGTTTGGTAGGTTTCCCTAGACAGCCGCCGAGCACGGGGCCAAAAACCCAGGTGACACCCCTTGCAAAACCAGGTCGTTTTGTGAAAGGCCATTTTGAGGTCGCCTCAATACGTTGTGGGCCCTTGCCTGTCGCGGGTACTTGGGCCTCCCACCCGAGTGAGGCACCATTTTTATCGGGGAGACCTGGGGGACGCTGGGTGGTAGGAAATTTGTGTCAGCCCGGTGATGCCACAACTTTACCACACAAAATGTGTGTAAAAAGGATTTTTCAGCAAAATGTCAGGTTTGCAGGGGATTCTGGGTAGAAAACGTTGGGGGATCCACGCAAGCCATACCTCCCTGGAATCCCCGGGTGTCTACTTTTCAGAAATGTGTGGGTTTGGTAGGTTTCCTAGGTGGCCGCCGAGCCCGGGCCAAAACGTCATGGGACCCCCTTGCAAAACCAGGTCGTTTTGTGATAGGCCATTTTGAGGTTGCCTCAATACGTTGTGGGCCCTTGCCTGTCGCGGGTACTTGGGCCTCCCACCCGAGTGAGGCACCATTTTTATCGGGAGACCTGGGGAACGCTGGGTGGTGGGAAATTTGTGTCAGCCCGGTGATGCCACAACTTTACCACACAAAAATGTGTGAAAAAGGGATTTTTTTCAGCAAAATGTCAGGTTTGCAGGGGATTCTGGGTAAGAAAACGTTGGGGGATCCACGCAAGCCATACCTCCCTGGAATCCCCGGGTGTCTACTTTTCAGAAATGTGTGGGTTTGGTAAGTTTCCCTAGGTGGCCGCCGAGCCCCGGGCCAAAACCCAGGTGACCCCCTTGCAAAACCAGGGCGTTTTGAGATAATGTGTTGTTTATTTCTGCAGCGTGAAAATTTTGGCACAATATTGCAAGGAAAATGTGACAGACATTTTGAGGTTTGCAGGACATTGTGGGTAACATAACTTGTTGGGATCCACAAGAGAGATATCACCATGTACTCCCATGGGTGTTTCGTTTACGACAAGATCTACAGTTGGTAGGTTATTCTTAGACGGAATGTACACCTTGGCAGACAGACTAAAAAGACAAAGATTACTGCACAGCCATCTATTCCTCAAGCACACACACATACTGGTTGGATTTGGCACGAGGGCAAGTGATGGTTCAGTATATACAATTTTATTAACAAGAGATTTCACAAAAATGAAATGCACTGTCAATAATTGAAAGGACAAAAAACTGAACCAGTGACTCGCAGCTCGTGAGCTGTAAAGCCACGTCAAGGCCCCAACCGCTTTACAGGCCATTCACACACCTTTCATACGTGATACACACAAGACCATTCACACCACCAGGCACGAAATAAACACATTACAACATTCACAAAAAGGGACAAGGTACACCCTGCTTGAGAAAGACAAAAAAAAATATTACTGCACAGCCATCTAATCCTCAAGCACACACACATACTGGTTGGATTTGGCACGAGGGTGAGTGATGGTTCAGTATATACAATTGTATTAACAAGTGATTTCACAAAAATGAAATGCACTGTTAATAATTGAAAGGACGAGAAACTGAACCATTGACTCACAGCTCGTGAGCTGTAAAGCCACGACAAGGCACCAACCTCTTTACAGGCCATTCATACACCTTTCATACGTGTGACACATACAAAACCATTCACACCACCAGCCGCGGGCCCATCACATTACAACACTCACACCAGCAGACAGCGCCATTCAAGGGCCCATCACTTTCACACGCCCACATTCCTAACACAGCAACCACACAAGCTGATAGATTGCGTGGAGTGTCGCTCGGCTAGCAGTGTGTGTAGTGACCAGCAGCAAGTCACTACTCACACACCGCCAGCCGAGCGCCAGTCCACGCACACCGCCAGCCAAGCGCCACTCCACGCACACCGCCAGCCAAGCGCCACTCCACGCACACCGCCAGCCAAGCGCCACTCCACGCACACCGCCAGCCAAGTGCCACTCCACGCACACCGCCAGCCAAGCGCCACTACACGCACACCGCCAGCCAAGCGCCACTCCACGCACACCGCCAGCCAAGCGCCACTCCACGCACACCGCCAGCCAAGCGCCAGTCCACGCACACCGCCAGCCAAGCGCCACTCCACGCACACCGCCAGCCAAGCGCCACTCCATGCACACCGCCAGCCAAGCGCCACTCCACGCACACCGCCAGCCAAGCGCCACTCCACGCACACCGCCAGCCAAGAGCCACTCCACGCACACCGCCAGTCAAGCGCCACTCCACGCACACCGCCAGCCAAGCGCCACTCCACGCACACCGCCAGCCAAGCACCAGCCTACACACACCACCATCACATTTAGGATTTTTTTATACAAAATGAAAACACAAACAAATTGCAAATAGATACAAATCTACAAACACAAAATCAGAAACTAATACATTGCACTAATGCCAACCTTGAAACAGAACAACAATTCTTAAACATTACAGACCAGGCAGTTCACTTTACCGCTCATGGTTGCTCCCAATAATTCTTTTGCTTGTGGTACGCTCTATAACAAGCAGGCACACACAGCCCAGGGTTAGAAGGACACTCAGGGCAGTACATACGAGTCTCCTTCCGCGCACCTCTTCGCCAACAGACTCTACATCTCCTAATGGGAAAGTCTTTTGAGGGTGTAGGAGGAATGTGATCAGGAAAGTGGCGATCTTTCAATCGAGCCACATCCTCCACCACTCCAACTCTAGGAACACTTGCCTGTTCCACAACAACAAGGCTGCCTATGACAGACTGCTGAAACTGAACAAAAGTCAACTTTGACGCAGGAGAACACTCCTTGAACACAACAAAAGCATTGAAAGTTGCTAAATTGAAGAGATGGATGGCCAACTTCTTATACCAAATGTAAGCCTTCCGAATAGCAGTGTAAGGGTCCAACCTCTGATCTACTCTATCAACACCACCCATGTGCTTATTGTAGTCTAAAATGCACACAGGTTTGCGCACTTCAGCAATCTGAACAGCCACAGGTGAAGTACTCTCATCATGGATGGTAGTCAGCATGTACACATCCCTCCTGTCCACAAATTTCACAGCTAGTAGTTCATCACTACGCAAGGAACTGCACTGTCCCCTCTGAAGTTTTTTGCAAACAAGCTCTTTTGGATAACCTTTACGGTTAGAGCGGATTGTGCCACAAGCAAAAGTGTCCACTTTGAACAATTCCTTAAACAATTGCACAGCAGTGTAGAAGTTATGAAGGTACAAATGGTGGCCTCTGTTAAACAGTCCTCTAGCAAGATCCCACACAATTTTCTCTGAAACTCCAAAAGTGGACGGACAACCAAGGGGGTCAATAGTGGAATCCCTACCAGTGTACACACGCAAATTAAAAACATATCCTGTCCTACTCTCAGACAACATATACAGCTTAATTCCATAGCGTGCCCTCTTGCTAGGAATGTACTGCCTAAAAACCAAACTGCCCTTGAACAGGACCAAAGACTCATCAATAGATATTTCTTTCCCTGGAGTATAGATCTCTGAAAATCGATCTACAAAGTGATCAAGAACAGGCCGAATCTTAAAAAGACGGTCACATTCAGGGTGATCTCGTGGCAACGCCAAACCATTATCAACAAAATGCAGCATCCGAAGCAAAAGTAAATACCGATCACGAGTCCTAACTGCAGGAAATATGGCCGTTGCCATCAAGGGACTGGTAGACCAATATGAACCCATGGACGGCTTCCTTATCAAACCCATCAAAAAAGTCAAACCCAAAAACTTCTTCATCTCTTCCAGATTTGTGGGACTCCACCGGGTAGCTCTAGAATGGGGCATAAGTCTGGCACTGTTGTCCCTCAAAAACTGTTCAGCATACAAATTAGTCTGCTCAACAATCTCACCCAAAAATACATCATCCATAAACAACTGAAAATACTGTATAGGCAAATAATGTTCACAATCCACTCTACACCCTGCATAACCACTAAAGGCAGGCAACACCGGCTGCACCATGTTTGGATCAACCCAGAGTCCAGCACTTCCAGTAGGAAGCCTAGCAGCCCCAGGCTGCAATACAGATGCCTCTTGCACCATCGGCACATTAGTATCCTCCTCTAAAACAGGCACTTCATCTGCACTGAGAGTACCTTCATCATCCGATGATTCCATGTGGAGAGAAACTCACTGCCTGAATCTTCCCCTCCCTCCTCTCCCTCAGACGCACTGTCAGTCTCATAATCCTGCTCAGAGGAAGATTCAAGAAGCAAACCAACCACCTGCTGAGCAGTCATTCTACGGCTAGCCATAATGCTTACTAATAAAGGTTACTTGTCAAACAAGTCAACAACAACAAACCCTTTGTAAAAAAAAGAAATAAACAAAATGTAGCTTTATCACAAAGACCTATATACTCCAACACTATACCACTCACGTGACAGAAGCAGCTAGACTCACCACCACCTACTCTGCACAGACACAGTAAGGATCAACAATATCCCACTAAAAAGAAGGAAAAAAAAATTACACATAAGACAATGCAAAACATCGCAAAGAATTTCATGCTCTGAACACTAACAAATATGCTGCCATTATGACACCACTTACAAAAAATTCATTCATGCATGACAATAATACTCATTTGGAGTACACACAACAAAAATATTTTTCTTACCAAATAAATGCAATTACGCAAAACTGCAGAACAACCACTGCCGAAACCGCAAACAAGAATCAAAAGCTTTACACTAGAATAAAAAGGAGAAAAAAACATTACAATCACATATGCAAATAATGCAACAGTCCACACACAATCCACCAGCCAAGCTAAGGGGTAGGTGGGCCAAAGAGTATAAATAAAATATTCACCCCCGTAAAAGGGAGAAACCCTTGCCCTTTTGGCCACTCCCCAACACAAAAATTAAAAAACCCTGGTGTCTAGTGGCTTCTGCCCTCCTTGGGGGCAGATGGGCCTAAAAACATACTGCTATTCTGCCACCCAAAGAGGGCAGAAATGGCCACAATCATCCTCCCATAAAGGGGAGCGACCCTTGCCCAAGGGGCCGCTCCCCAACATAAAAAAACCCCTGGTGGCCTAGAGGACCTACAAAAAAACAAATCAGCCGATCTGCCCCTCAGGATGGCAGAAACGCCCAAATTAATGCTCCCCAAAGGGGAGCAACCCTTGCCCAAGGGGCCACTCCCCAAAAACAAATCCCTGGTGGTCTAGTGGGCCCAATTTATTTTAAAAACATGGCGATCTGCCCTCCTGGGGGGCAGACACAGCCACAAATATTGCCCCCAAAGGAGAGTGACCCTTGCCCAAGGGGTCACTCTCCACAAATAAATGCCTGGTGGACTAGTGGGAAGATACCTTTATCTTCCGCACACGATCTCTCCCTACTCAACTCTACTCTCAACTCTATTCACAACTGGATGTTAGCTCACCAACTCATTCTGAATCCCGCCAAAATTGAATTCCTCCTCATCTCTACCTCTCTCTCACCTCCTCCTGTTCAATCTTGGATGGATCAGCTGAACCTACTCAACAACAAACCCATCATTGTCGACAGCGCTAAATCCCTAGGTGTCATTCTTGACAAGACTCAACCTAATCTCCCACATCAACTCTATTGCTAAGAACGCACGTTACCAGTTGCGCCTTCTATGGGGGATCCGTCGGTTCTTCCCAGAGAAAGACTTAAAAACCTTGGTACAATCTCTGGTTCTCTCAAGACTGGATTATTGCAATTCTCTTCTGACGGGCCTACCCAAATCCCACCTCTCCCCTCTCAAATCCATCCTCCATTCAGCAGCTCGCTTCATTTCAGGGTCTAAACGAAGCGACCACGTCACTCCTATCCTGTCCTCTCTTCGATGGCTTCCGATCGAGGCAAGATCTATTTACAAAACTGCCTGCATCACACACAAAGCCTTACACACGTCCTCCCCTCGTTACCTGGCAAATAAATTGAAATTGTCCGGTGGCTCTCACCCTTCTCGCAATGCGGAAAAACTTCTGCTTGAGCCCCCCCCCCCTGTCTTCAAAAGGGAAAGATCGATGGCGCAATCCTTCTCAGGCAATGCGGTGAGAATCTGGAATTCGCTTCCCCCATTGCTCTGTGCCACCTCCTCTACCCGGATCTTCAAAGCTGACCTCAAATCTCTTCTCTTCCAAAGACACTTTCAGAACTAATACTGTCACTCTCAGCCCCCTCTAGGAAGTTCGCTCTTCATTGTAAATTTGTACTTTTTCCTGTACATTCCTCACCCTTGCGTGCTGTGCTGCATTTGTGTACCCTTCATTTTAAGTCTCCTGTTTAATTCACGCCCTCTCTACTCCCTCAAGGAAGTTCTTCCACTATAGGAAACTCTGTACTCCATGCCTATAGAAGTGCCTTCCCAGTGTGTTCTGAGTGACTGCCACTTATTGCAGTATTATACCTCTATTTGTATTTTGTATCTCATGTATCTTGTAACGCATACCTCTTTTTGTATCTTGTTTGTTTTATTTGCACAATTGTCACTTTTTCCTCATGTAATGTAACGCTTGCTTTTGTATTATGCTCACTTGTAACCTTCTCCTCATGTAATGTTACTAATCCTATTGTGAAGCGCTCTGACACCTTCGGGTAAAGCCTGCGCTATATTAAAAACTGCCCCCCCAGGGGGCAGACCACTAAAAACATATGGCCCCCAAAGGGGAGCGACCCTTGCCCAAGGGGCCGCTCCCCAAAACAGTATTTTCACTTTAAAAAAAAAAAAATTCCCTGGTGTCTAGTGGGCATTCTTGCTGCACGATCGCATGATCGTGCAGCAGGAATGCACAAAAGAGGCATGGGGGAAAGGAAAACCCTTTCCTTGTTACTGTTCGTATTGTGAAGCGCTCTGACACCCTTGGGTACAGCCTGCGCTATAATAAAAAAACTGCCCCCCCCTCCAGGGGGGCAGACCACTAAAAACATATGGCCCCCAAAAGGGGAGCGACCCTTGCCCAAGGGGCCGCTCCCCAAAACAGTACTTTCAGGTTTAAAAAAAAAAAAAATCCCTGGTGTCTAGTGGGCATTCCTGCTGCACGATCGCATGATCGTGCAGCAGGAATACACAAAGAGGCATCGGGGAAAGGAAAACCCTTTCCTTTCCCTCGATGCCTCTTTTCTTTGAAACCCCCCTCCCCGGAGCTAAAACTCACCTTATTCCCTGACACGCTGGAAGCAAATGGCTTCCAGCGTGTCGGGAACAAAGGAAACCCCAATGACGTCAGCGCGCCTCGCGCGCTGATGTCATTGAGGGAGGGGGAGGCAGGGAAGCCCTTCCCCTGCCTCCCCCAAAAAAACAACGATCAGATTCCAACGGGGAGCGCCAGCGCTTCCCCCGTGGGTGGTCTTATGACGAGCTGGACTCGTCATGAGCACACGACCACTGTGTGCCATGACGAGTCCAGCTCGTCATAAGCATCGAAGGGGTTAATTATGTCCGCTCTAAACTCCAGATTTTAAGTAACAGTTAACGAATGCTGCTCAACATTCGAAACGTGAGACGGCATTTGCAACATCCAAAATTGAAGTGAAGACAACCCCTACCTGACACTCTGAGTCCCGGATCTCTAAGAAGAACTCGGAGAGGAGGAATCCAGAGTCACCGCCAAAATACAGTTCCACAACAAGGAAATGCAGGAGGAATCAGAGCTGCACCGTCACCAAACGAACATCTCCAATAACGGGCACCTGCTCGGAGACGTGATGGCGTTTTATAGCGTCAGCCACGCCCAAGATGGCTGCCATGATTCCATCGTGTTCTTTGACATTCCATGGAGCGTCTTGCTTGTCTGATTATGCATAATAAACCTAGTTAACTCCTTATAATAAAAGAAAGCAAAGCAAATATAACAAAGATGGACTTTTAACTTCTTGCCTATATTCCAAATGTCTGGATGATTTACAGGATGCAAGATATACATAAACACACATAAAGTGCATGGCAGCGACCATGATAACTATGTGGTACTGAGTCCACTCAAAGCATCAGAATATGTTGACTTAATTCCTGGCTCGCTCCCAGTACGCCATCTGGGCTCCTAAACTAACAGGCCATCGGTTGGAGTCTGCAATCTCAGAACATGACAACCCTAATTCCCCCAAGGAAATTGTGGAAACATATTCTACCCTTTCATTAGTAACTCAGTCATGCCCAAAGGGAGACACAAGAAGTAGGCAAATTGGCATTTCAAACATTTATTGAAGCAATTGTACTCTTGTGTTAAATACGTGTGCTGCAATGATTAATAGAATCGAGTAAAACAATGTTACCATCATTACAAGAATGGTGAACAGAATGAAAAATTCAACCATCGTGCCTTTGCATTCGATTATATGCACACATATAATTGCACTCCTACCTAGCGCTGACCCTAGACCCTCATGTGCAGCTAGTATTAATCCCAATCTGTGATTAGTGTTTGGTATTACTCTATCCCCCACTCCTGAAATCTGAGCATACAGAATACTTTGTGCATCTAACTTGTGTGAGAACTTGGGTGGAAAGCCTTTCGGCAGGTGTGTGTCATTGCGAGCAGCATTGACAGCCACCATGATGTCTCTGTCTAATCTCGTGCTAGAGCGAATTATTGCAGCAACGGCAGCAGTGCGAACTGTTTCATTAGCCATGGAATTCCCTGCAACGTGAGCGCCAACACGTTGATGATTCAATGTGTGGGTAAGATGAGCCCGCGGCAAGCATTCTTGTTCCCATAGCAGATTGTGCTTGATTGTGCATCCCTTCGAATCTCAAAATCCATTCTGGCCCCAATAGTGAAGGTATTCATTATAGGACTAGACACAATAATACGAATCACACACTATAAGTGTGGGGAATCCATGATCCGTATTTTGTAATGCCAGTATTAGGGCTCTGAGTTCTGTCAGCTGCGCTGTACAGTCCCCTAGGGACTGTGTGTGTGTTTTTTCAGGATGGAACTTTCCATCATGCATGCGCCCCCTTTATTATTGCGCGTGCCGTGGAATATTGGTGTCTTGTCCATACGGCAGGCTGAGCTGATCCATCAGTGTATATGATGTAATCATAGCAATCTAGAGGCATTATTTCATTCGGCAGAGTATATTCTGGTTCGTACTGCAGGAATGCTTGTGTTGTAATGTAGAATCAAATCTGTAGTCTACATCTGTTGCAGTGAGAGAGTTAGCCCATTGTATCCATCGTGGATGTTAAGCTTTGGCATTTGGAACGCTCGCTTTGGAGACGGCCTTTAAGGCCGGTACCGGGGCAACCAAAATTAAGCGCTTTCCCTGTGCTAGTTCTCTCTCTCTCTCACTTCTGTACTGCAGCGATGCTGAAAAAATGCTTGCCATGGGCTCATGTCATTCATACATTGAGTCATCAACATGTTGGCGTTCATGTTGCAGGGAATTCACTGGCTAATGAAGCCGCAAAAGCGACAGTTCGCACTGCCGCAGTTGCTCCAATCACTCGTTCAAGTACAAGGATAGACAGAAACATCATGGTGGCCATCAATGCTGCGCGCAATGACACACACCAGCCAAAAGGCTTTCCACTCGAGTACTCCTACAAGTTAGATGCACAAAACACTAACCCTGGGCGGAGTTCGCGGCGGAACTCTGTGAAGTGGAAAAAAAACTCCGCTGCGCTACGCGGAGCTCCGCAAGTGGCGGAGTGCAATAGAAAAATGCCGTTCGCGGTGATTTGCGGTGCCGGATGCTTGTCCGCACTGTGCAATCATCACGAACGGCACCATGCACAGCGCAAGTGGGCGCTGCTTTCCTTTCTGCCGCTCGAGTAGATTTTTACTCGAGCTGTAACTTTCTCAACGCGAATGGACAGGTTCTCAACGCGAGTGGTCGCGAGCATACGCGACCACTCGCAATGAGAAATATGACCCCCCCCCCCACATTGAGAAATATCGCCGGGAGGTGGATTTTCCTCGCTCGCGCTCTGCAACGCGAAGCCCAGGGTTACAAAACACATCGTATGCTCAGATTCCAGGAGGGGGGACAGAGTAATGCCATACAGTGATCGCAGACTAGGATTAATTCTGGCTGCACCTGAGGGTCAGGCTTCTGCACATGCAGGGGTGGGTGCTAAAATTTCACTATTGCAGCAACGCTATTGGTGGCTGGTTCTTTACAAACAGACCAAGGACTTTGTCCTGAGATGTGACATTTGTTAAGAGACAAAGGGTTCCACCGTTGCGCGTCCACCCCAGACACCACTTTTAATTTCTAACATGCCCTTGGCTTGTGTTTATTTGGACCATTGCTGCCCCCTGTCATCTGACAGGGCTTACAAGTATCTCTTGGTGGCAGTGGATTCCTGCTCTCGATTCCTGTGGCCACAGCGATCAGCTGATGCCCAAACTGTTATAAAAGATCTGCAAGTCATTATTGGGACATACACAGTTGGCCCATTACATTCTGATCAGGGTCCAGCGTTTAGCTCTCGGGCTTACAAAGAGGCCATGGGAAGTTTGGGTGGGACCCTGCGTTTCTCGACTCCATACCATCCCAAGGAAAATGAGGTTGTGGAGAGGAAAAACCGAGACTTAAAGCAGTCTTTAACAGCAAGGGTATTATGCTCGGGTCGCAGTTGGGTCCATCACCCATATGGTCCAGAGTGCTTTGAACAATATGGCAAGAAAGTCCCTGGGTGGTCAGACTACGTATGAGATCCTGTTTGGGTTTAAGATGTGGGTCCCAGATCTCGACAATGCCCGGACAGTGGCGGCAGAAACACAGTTTGACATAAATAAACGTTTGTCTGTTTTACAGGAATTTAACAATTTCCAGGATGAACAAAGCAACGCCCAAGTAAAACGCACTGCCACTGGAGAAGTGAAGGTTGTTCTGGCAGGACCGGCTGGACCCCGAAGGTTGGGGATCTGGTCAGAGAAAAGATTGTGGACAAGAAAGAATTTGGGCCATCTTACAGAACGCCTGTGCCTTTCCTGGCTGTTGAAGATACACGAACGCTTCTTCTCCCGCCCCCTGGCAGATGCCGAGACAAACGGTTTGTCTCTATTGATCTGATCAAGCCACACTATGTGGCCAATCCTCAACAGTAAGCTGCTTGGACACCTGGGTAGCTACCAATCTTCTCTCGCTGCCATACAGGAGGTTCAGATGGAAGCTTTTTTTTTTGATAATCAATTTTATTAGCATTTATAAGAACAAAAACATAAGAAGACAGCGAGAGGGTGCACGATACATCAGCGTCCATCATCAACAGATAATAGGGGGGGCCATTCGAAATACAAGGCCCTTGTAATAGCTCTCTTGGACGGAAAATAAAACAACAAAGCAAGTGGGAAGTCAGCGTAGAATTCAACCCAGTATGTTTAGCCATTTGCCCCATACCTTTTCAAACTTCTCAGGGCAACCCCGGGCTTCATAGAGAGGCTCTTCTTGGGCCGCGCACCAGTCCACCCCCCGGCGCCATTTACGTACAATGGGAGGCTTTGCCTGCGACCAGGCCGCCGCTATGTCTCGTTTGGCCACTGCCAAAGCCGTGCCCAAGAAACGCTTATTGGCTCGAGAACCGTCCAAGCCATCAAATACCCCTAGAAGGAGACGGATGGGATCATGTGGGACCTGCCACCCCAGAGTGTATGTGAGTTCAGTTTCTATACCCGCCCAGAAGGAGGTGAGATCGGGGCATTGCCAGACCATGTGGAAAAAATCGGCCGGGCCCTGGCCGCAGCGCGTGCAATCCGGTGAGGGGCGTAGACCCGCCCTGTGTAGGCGTGCAGGGGTAAGATATGCAGTGTGGAGGTAGTACAGCTGGATGATGCGTAATTTTGAGGAGCATGTCAGAGTTTTGGGGGCGATCAGGGCGTCTCGCCAGTCCACCTCCTCCAGGGGACCCACCCATCCCTCCCAGCGGGCCCGCAACGCATCTAAGGTGACAGGGCCGTTATTCACTAGGGAGCGATATATTCGTGACACTCCCACTTTACCCAGATTACCCATCATGATCTGAGCTTCCAACGGATTAAATTCAGGGAGTGAGGTACCAGGTGGGACATGTGAGTGAGGGCGTGACGAAGTTGCAAATATTTGTAGAATTGAGTAGGGAGAAGGGAGTAGCGTTGTTGCAGGTCAGAGAAGGCTCGAATGTGGTCTCCCACCCAGATGTCACCAAGGAGTGTAATCCCGATCCGATCCCATCGCTGGAACCCACGGAGAGCCGATACGTCGCGCAGCCATGTACCATGCCACAAAGGCGTGTGTTGAGTGAGTTTCCTATCCCATTGCGTGTGACGCAAAGCAGTGCACCAGGCTGTTAGGACCGCTCTGGTGATTGGCGGGATGGTCAGCGGAATGGGAGTCCCGTACAGGTAGGCTAAAATCTGTGGGAAGTCCATAGTTCTGAGCTCGGTCCGGTAGGCCGGGTCGGACCAGCCTCCAGCAAACCAGTCGTGGATGACAATGATTCGGGTGGCCAGGTAATAGAGGTGAAGGTTGGTCACCCCCATACCCCCATCAAAGGGAGGTATCCGACAGCGGGTCAAGGCCATACGTGGTCTCCCAGTCCCCCACAGAAATTTGGTAAGTACCCCCGTCAAACTCACAGAACCAGCTACCCGGGAGATGGAAAGTGATATTTTGAAGGATGTATAAAAAACGGGGGGAGGATCATCATTTTAACAAGTGCCCCTCTACCCAGGGGATTAAGCGGGAGGGACTGCCAACGCTTCAGGTCGGATTTGGCTTTCGTGACCAGGGGCGTGAGGTTAAGAGCCCACTCTAATTCGGGAAGTAAGGTTATCCAAATCCCCAGATATTTGAATGATTGCCTCCGCAGGGGGATAGAGGACTGCCAATCAAAGCAGGCCCTCGAGGGGTGGAGGGGGACCAAGGTGGACTTCGCCGGGTTTAGGCGCAGACCCGAGGCTGTCTCAAAATTCCGAAGCACCTCCAGACAGCGCGGGCCGGAGGTCTCCGGGTCAGACAGGAAAAGTAGAACATCGTCCGCGTAGAGGGCAATTTTGTCAATCTGGTGGGGGTCCCAGGACCACCCTCGGATTTGTGGGTCACTACGTATGAGGCACGACAGCGGTTCCATTGCCAGCACGAATAAAAGCGGCGAGAGGGGGCATCCTTGACAGGTGCCTCTGCGGATGGGGAATGCTTCGGAGAGGGCGCCGTTGGTCAGGACACTTGCCTTAGGACTCGAGTACAGGACTCGGATGAGACGTCGGAAGTGGGGGCCGAAGCCCATCGTGGCCAGTACATCCTCCAAGTAGCCCCAATCCACCGTATCAAAGGCCTTCTCAAAGTCTATTAGCAGCAGGGCCAAATACGGGGTGAGCAGATGGTGATGGGCTAGGGCAAGATGGAGGCGCCGTATACAATGCTGAGTGCCGCGAGCGGGCATGAAACCGCATTGGTCCGGATGGATCAGCTCATGCAGCAAGGGGCGAATACGCTGCACCAATGCAGTAGCAAAGATTTTCATTTCAGTGTTGATGAGAGAGATCGGGCGATACTCTGCGCAGGAAAGGGAAGGTGGTTGGGTTTTCGGAATGACTACTATGGTGGCCACATCGGTCTCAGGGGGAAAAGAGCCCGTCTCTACCACATATTGAAAGAGGTCGACCAGGTGAGGGACCAATACGTTGCGGTAGGTCGCGTAGTATTCCTGCGGAAAACCATCGGGTCCCGGCGTCTTCCCAGAGTTGAGTAGGGAGATAGCGCCCTGGATCTCCTCAGGAGTAAGGGGAAGATCGAGGTCCGCCGAGGTGGTTTGGGGCAAGCAAGGGAGATGGGCTCTGGTTCCATTCAGCAGGTCGGCAAGGGAGGTCCCGGGGGGCCGTGCAGAATAGAGCTGAGAATAGTAGCCCGCGAAAGCTTGGGCGATAGCCACAGAGGAACAGTGGTGGGTACCAGCGGCGTCCCGGATTTCAGGAATAATTCTATTAGCTCTGGGGTAGGAGACCAGATTATGGAGCAGCTTACCATTTTTGTCACCCCATCCGTAGACACGTGCCACGGAGGAGCGCCAGAGCATCTTGGCCAAATCCAGGGAGATCTGGCGGATCTCATCACGGAGCATCGCCAGTTGTCTAGCTGAGTGGGCGTCCTCTGTATCTCCCGAGGTCACTTCCAGCCGCGCGGCTTGTGTCTCGAGTTGGATCAAGCGTGCGTTTTGTTCCGCCCGTTTCGCATGGACCAGGCCTCTAGCCACTCCACGCAGGGTGGCCTTGCCGGCCTCTCACAACGTGCCCGCAGAGGAGACCGAGCCCGTGTTGGTCAGAAAATAGTTTTTCAGCTCCACCGCGAGCGCGTCCCTGAGGTCCGCGTCTTGCAAAAACCACGCATTGAACCTCCATACCGAGCACAGACCCCCGGAGGTGTGTCCTAGGTGAAGAGAGATAGCTGAGTGGTCCGAGATTCCCCGTGGGAGAATAGAGACACCAGAGACTAGCTGGCAATCGGTGGCGGGAAGGAGGAGCAGGTCAATATGGGAGTGGGTATGATGGGCCGCTGAGGTGTCAGTGTATTGCTTCAGGCGGGGATGCCAGATCCTCCACGCGTCACACAAACCGAGGGTAGACGACCAGTCCGATAGCCGTTTCGAACAGGTAAGGCGTGATGAGGAGGGATCTCCTGTGGCGTCGAGGGTCGGCTGCATTACTGCGTTAAAGTCCCCCCTATTATGGTGTGGCCTTGGGGCAGGGCGGAGATTACCTCCGTAAGGTGGTGGAGAGTGGAGGGAAGCGTGGCCGGAGGAATGTATGTGGAAAGGAGGTTGAAGACCTATCCCTCAATCCGACTGGAGAGGGCCACATAACGGCCCTGTGTGTCAGTCCTCACCTGCATAGGGGCGAAGGGGAGCCCACGCCGAGTCAGTATAGCCACCCCCATTGTGAAACCAGAGTGCCAGACCCCATCAAAGCCATATCGGGCAAGGAAAGAGCATTGGGTTCCCAGGAGGTGTGTCTCCTGGAGGAGAAGTATATCAGGAGATAGACGTTGGCCGCTTTTGAGGATGGCAGTGCGTTTGATGCGGTCTAGCAACCCATTAACGTTCCACGACAAGATGTGGAGGGGCCTACCATGGACGGGCATCTAGGAAACAGGTGACCAGGGGAGAAAAGAGCTGGAAGAGGCCCAGGCCTCGGGTGAGATGGCATGTCTCGGTTGTGAGAAAGGAATGGGGCTGGCGCTGGATGGTATGACCCAGGTCGTTGAAGTGTGAATGTATGTGCATTGGGCTGTCTGAAAAACCAAAGACTATCAGTGCAAACAATACTGTAAACAGTGACTCAAACGGAGTCAGAACGAACAGGAGATGAGGGGCATCAACCCCCCCATCCCCAACCCCCTCCCAACACCCCCCACCCTATACTTCCAAACTTGAAGCATCTGTCGCCCAATTCAGGAACAAGCAGCTACACTAAAACGATTAGCTGGGAAAGTCGTGGCGATGGACCCCTCCATGTAGTCGGATAATTCAGTATCGATGGTTGATTATTGCCGCCACGAGCCCCAAAAGTTTGGTGTTGCTCTATTCCCATGAGGCCCCACAATCAGAGTCCGGCCTCCTCCCCAGATTCACGGAATGCGGGACTACGGGATAGGTCTGAGTCAGAGAGGGCCGGGCGCAGCAGCGAGGTTGGATCTTGGTCATGGTGCAAGTTAATCAGTGAGCTGGCTCGGCTGTGTTCATCCAAGATCAGAGGAGCCCCAGAGGCAGTCTGTGACTGGGAAACAGCCCCGGGCGATCCCGAGCGGTCCCCTCCTCGTTCCCCCTTCTTACGAGATCGGTTGCGCCTCCGTTGTTGTTTGGTGGGAGATGACAGGGCTCAGGAGGGGCCAGACATAGGGGGTGAGGACGTGGGATGGGGCCGCAGGGGCCGCTCCTCCGTGAGCCAGGTCCACACTGCCTGCGGTGTATCAAAGAAGAGTGTCTTGTCCTGGAAAATGACTCTGAGGTGGGCTGGGAAGAGGAGCCCATAGCGCAGGCCCAGGTTGCGGAGTTTTTGTTTGACCTCACTATATGTGCGACGCTGAGCCTGAACGTCCCTCGTGTAGTCCGGGAAAACCATTATAGTACTGTTCTGGTACTTTAGGGGACCATGATGTTGCCAGATTCTACGCAAAGAACAGTGATCCAAGCTTTGATTGTGTCCAGACTGGATTATGGCAACATCCTGTATTTAGGAGCCAACAAGGAGGTGATCCGTAAGCTGCAAGTAGTCCAGAACTCTGCGGCTAGACTACTGTGTCAGTTACCTCGAAAGGCTTCCATCTCAGGACCTCTCCGAGACCTTCATTGGCTTAGGATGGAGAATCGCATTAAATTTAAAGCCCTATGCTATATGCATAAGATTAAATCCGGTACAGCGCCACAGTATCTCAGTGCCTTGGTACACCCTTACCTACCCACGCGTCTCCTTCGATCCTCTACTCAGGCTAAGTTTCAAGTCCCCAGGATCAAACAAGTACGCATGGGTGGTCGATCTTTTGCTTGTTTAGCTCCTTCTCTATGGAATTCACTCCCCCTACAACTCCGGCATGAAACTATTTATTATAAATTCCGCAGAGACCTAAAAACGTGGTTATTTAATCAATAGGTTAGCTCCCTCTTCCTGCGTGGATCCGATGGTGCCGGGAAACCTCCGGGTAGCTGTGCGCCTTAGAAATTTAATAATAATAATAATAATAATAATGAGCTCGGGCCTACTTCAGGATAGCGTCTCTGTCCCGGAAATTGAGGATCCTGATGATAATAGGACGCGGCGGGGTCCCGGGGGGAGGTTTGGCCGCCAGGGAGTGGTGCGCGTGTTCAATTGCGAACCATGGTGAGAGAGCATCTTTGGGGATCCACGACTTGATCCAGGTCTCCACGAAGGCGTCCGCGCGTCCCTGCTCGACTGCTTCGGGAAATCCTATGAGGCGCAGGTTGTTCCGCCTCGAGCGGTTCTCCGCGTCCTCGGCACGGCGGTGCAGCTCCGATGTCTGAGCCTGTAGACGGGCCACCTGGACCTTCAACTGGCTCAGGTCGTCCTCAGTTGTAGAGATACGTGACTCTGCCTCCGACAATCTCGCCGTGGTATTGCGGAGGACTTGGCGGATAAGGGCCACGTCAACCCTCACCTCACCGATTTTACTCTCTACCGAGGCCTGGGAGGTGCCAATCGCCTGCAGGACGGTTGAGAGATCTCCCCCAGCCAGGGGCTGGCCCCCAGACGCCCCCCGGGGCTGACTCCGGTTGGCAGTAGTGAACTGGTCCATTTTGGTTTGGGTCTGTGGCGCAGGTGTCTTTGGGGCGCGGTCTCTGCCCATCTTGGTTGTTGGCGTGGGGTCCGGTTGCCCCCACCGTACACAGCGGCGCGGAGCCTCGGGGGGTCACCAAGCCCGCAGCGGTTGGCCGATGCAGGAGATTCCGGGCCGGGAGCTGGGTGCCACCATTTTGAGCCCTCGGAGAACGGCGGCCGGCGCCTCGGCCGATGTAGTCCCCCGCAGGCTGCCCGGACCGGGAAAACGGCAGGTAGGGCGCTCCTGTCCCTGGCAAGCACGCTGAGGAGGTAGTGGGGGTCTTTGGGGCACCGATGGCAGCGGATCTCAACGCGGATGACGGAGGGGTCCGGAGCACTATCAAAGTGCGACCACCATCTTGACGCGTTGGCCACGCCCCCCAGATGGAAGCTTTAATTACAAATAAAGCCTGCTCTCTTCAACGAAAGACAATGATAGACAACAATGAAGTATGTCTTCTACCTGTTTCAAAAACAACACCAACTCTGCAGTGAACAAATACAGAAACACAGATTTCAATTCGGAATCCTGAAAAGAACAAGGTCTACGTCAATGTACAACAGATCGAGTCTTCATCTAATTTGAACCAACTTGCTGAGCTGCCAAGGATAGACCAGACAGCTTCTGGATACTTCATCGACTTTGATGACTTCTCCGACGATGCATCAGTAACATCACCTTCCCCACCACCCCTGCCTTTTGAACTGAAGGTGCGTGTCTTCTATCTTTGGCTGAAAAGAACATACTTTGTTTCTCCGTGGTTACATTTTGGATTACAATTGCATTACTTTTCCTGGTTCTCTGGATTAGTTTTGTGACAGTGTTCTTTTTGCTTCTGAACGTACGCTTTATCCCAGAACACTCTTCAGTACACATGGTAAATTTGGTTCTGAAACCACACGCATCAGCTGTTCCAGTTCCGGATGGGATTGTATGGAACAAGGTATCGTTTGATGTGTATGATCCACTGAACTCTTGCAAATTCACAGTTGTTTAATATTTCCTTAAATGACATTATCATCCCTAGAACTATTTCTGATGATTGGGACATTAATGCAGTATATGAAATGTTAGAAGATTATTATTATTATTTAGATTTGTAATGAGCACAGCTACCCTGAGGGGTTTCCCGGTGCAAGGCAGGTAGGGGAAAGGTTCCTGAGTTAGAAGAGCCAAGTCTTCAAGCCTTTGCGGAAAGCCAAGAGAGATGTACATTTTCTCAGTGAGTCTGGAAGAGAATTACAGAGTTTCAGACCCAAATATGAGAAGGAAATGCCTTTCATGCGAGACAAGGGGAACCTAGGCAGACTAAACAGAAAATGATTCATAGATCGCAAAGAGCTAGAAGGATGATACAGTGAGACCAAGTCCCGAATATATTGAGGACCAGTTCCTGCTTTAGCCTTAAACATAAAGCATAAAGTTTTGAACTTGATCGGTTTGGAATTGTGAAAAGATCTAGAACATTCTCATGTGTTTTCTTCCAATAAGTTATATGATGGTACTGCTAATTTTGATGAGATGTTCTGTTTTGAACATTACGGTAATCATTTTCAACACAAGGCTTTGTCTATCTCGTGGAGTATTTAACTTTACACAATGGGAACATTGCCCTACACCACCAAGGGGTAGTTAAGAAGCATTCACACAGACGTTTGACTATTTTTCTGGTTATGACACATCTGACCCAGCCTCATTTTATTATAGGCTTGCACCGTCACCTGCAAAGAAAAATATGTTAACTGACACCAAGCAGATTTACTGTTCTACTTTCCTTTCCTAGCTCCTGTACAAGGTTTTGACTTTGGGAGGGATACAGCAGATGTAGAATCTATCTGGGGAACTAAAGATTGGCAGATTTAGGTAACTGAGGCATTATTTAGGGCATGTTTAATATCAAGACTAATGATTTTCCTGAACAAACGTGCCTTGGCTTGGCCAAGATCAAGGATTTGAACACACCAAGGGTTCCCGCTCTTACACAATTTGACAAATGGCAGCAGTTAACACCATACGATGAAAACACTACTGATAACATGCTGCGTAAGAGTAAGCATTACTCATCAGATCCCAACTGGAAGGGATTGTTAGTCCTCGGAAGCATCTTTGGAGGTCTTCCGCTGGTCCTGCTCCTAGTTGAAGTGATATTGCTTTCAATATTTTTGCTCCAATATGGATGTCCCAGTTCAAGATCAAATGGAGCTGGCACTGCCACACGTCCTGTTGTGCCATTAACGCATGGTGCATTTTTCTTTGGCACGCCTTTGCTTCGAGAACTGGATGAGCATTGGTTCTAATATTTCGGCCTGTATGGCTTGATTCCGTACAGCCAGTGTTCTGCTGCCTCAGCCTGTGTTCCGCTGCCTCTTGTGCACTTACGCGTGTGCCCTGGACTTGTGCTTGGGGTTGCGATTGGTTGAACCTTCGGACATACAAGTATTAATGGACCCGCTGAAGGCCCATCTGTGCAGCTGTCCCTTGCGGATTCCATTACTCCTGGCCGCGTTCTATGAGCTTCCCTGGGTTGCTTCTGCACCTGATGGTTTGGATCTAGGCTCTGTTTCAATGGAACACCAAGTGGCAGACTTCCCTCCCTCAGCGGCTGCTGTGGGGGTTGGATGGAAACATACTTGCTCTATCAATTTGCTCCGAGATGTGCCTCTGGGATCATCGTCTGCAGACGCTGGGAACAGCAATGTTTCGTCTGCCACTCGGAACATGTAAACATTTGGCTTTCCATGTGGTGGGAACTTTAGATTTGGCCTGTTTTATTTTTAGCTTCCAAATTTGTTTTAAATTGCCCTACATTTTATAGTTTTAGATTTTTAACAGCTATCAGCTTTCTTTATGCTTTGCGCCTCCAAATTGCATGAGTGCCTGATTTTAAAGTGATTTTATCATCCATTTATTAATGAAGGGATTTGTTTGCGGTGGATAGCTTCTTCGTCGACCTATGTACGAGGAGTGGGTGTCATGTGCCCGGGTTCGGCCTGGTAGGAAATAGTGCCATTTTACATGTACACGGTTCTTTCCTAAAGGTGCCTTCACTTTGTCACATTGACTTTTGAGACGCATTTGCATTTGTGATGCTTGGTTTAGGTTCTTGGAAACGCTGACCTTGCTAACATGGAGAACTTCATGAGAACACTATCACACTGTCTTGGTATTGTGTACAAGGCCCTCCCGTGTGTTATACAAATGTGTTTGTTATTACGTCCATATGGCAACAGAGCTATCTGTGGAATACAAACAATAGCAGCCTGATCACAATCTCGGCCAAAGGCAAGGATGTCTTTTTCTATATCCGATTTCTATATCCGGTTCGTGACTAAGACAGGTTCCTACATTCTTTCCCACCAGGTGAAGGGGTTAGATCATTCAGAAGGAGGTTTCTTGGCAGACCATACATTTACACCTTAGACATGTAGGTTAGGGTTTGCATCGTAACAGGATGCCAGTCTGATATAATTCTGTATATGAATGCATATATAAGTTGTCTCAGCAAGGTGGTGTAATTCTTCGCTTTATTCACTGTCCTGACACTTATTGTAACATTTGTTTGCTTCTGTCTGTTGATCATTGCAGCACATATTTTCTGTACAAGAATCACTTTGGTTCAATAAATATTGAAAAACGTTGCTTTGTGTATTCTTTGTATATTTCTCTGAGCGAAAGAGAGCACGAATGCCTGAGCGAAAGGTTCTAGGTCTGTCACCACGATTCCTGAGGGAACAGGTTTGTCATGTTCAGTAGTTGCCAGAACTGTTTGCTCCCTGGCTAGGTTAGGGGGGCTAACAGTGGCACTGTGAGCTAGCTGGTCCAAGGGATGACATAACATGCGGGGGTGCATGGGCCCCCCCCAGGCTTTGGCAGCATAATGCAACCCTCCCTCATAGACGCTGGAAGCAAACCCCTCTCCCGCACCTCTAAGTACACCTCCAATAGATGCTGTCTATGCACAGAGGAAAATGTCTTGTAAAACTCGGCAGGGAATCCATCACAACCAGGCGCCTTGCCTCCCAGTAATTGCCCCAAAGCTGTATGAACCTCCTCCAATGTGAGGACTGCAACCATGTCCTGAGCATCCAAATCTCTCAGCTGCAGTAGCAGCAATGATGCCAGAAAGGTTTCGACTGGCGCCCAGGAGGACAGAGCAGGGTCTCGGTATACCTGTTCCAAATAAGTTTGCAATGTGTCCACTATACCCTCCTGTGTATAAACCTCCCTACCCTGAGAAGAACAGAATTGCAAAATGACAGAGTGCAGGACCTCCCTCCAAAGAATCCAGGCAAAGAGGTGCCCGGTTCTGTCCCCCTTCCTATATTACTATTTAAGCGTATACCGCTCCAGTTTAATCCTAACCTCTGTCCCTGCTTGAAAGACTCATTACTCCTCCTGGCACCTGTCCCCACCATCTGGTGCCAATTGCTGGGCCTGCGTTAGATCACCCTCTTTTTGGAGGAGCTCAGACTGTAATATGCGCCGCACCCCACACGACAAACCAATACAGCGGCCTTTGAGCACCGTCTTCATGGCCTCCCATTCGGTTGCCTGAGATTGGGTTGTGGACCCATTGAGCACTTGTTTAGAAAAGCATTGGTGATTGTTTTCAAAACATTTATGATTGTTTTCAAAACATCCATGATTGTTTTAAAAAATATATAGATTCTAGAATAAACCCGGGAGTGACCACTTTAGCATAAAAGACCCTCACTCTCCCTTACAAATTAGAGGAAAATTCCTTTCAAGCTGAGACGGGGTCCTGCATGCCGAATCTTCGACTCGCACTGGTCTGACGGGGTGTCATCCTCGAAGCAGAGACGGGGTCCTTCGTTCTCTACCATCAGATGAGGGGGTTGGAGCTTCCCTAGGGGTTTCTTGGCTACATACATACATGCATATACATTCTACACATACAGATCTAGGCTAGGTACATTTAGGCAAATTACTTAGGGCGCGCATTTTAGGAATATGCAAGTGCTACTGTTTTTATCTGAACTGCTTATGTTCATCTTATTAGCACTATGGTAGAAATGTATCTACTATTTACTATATTGGTACTTGCAATCTCTTTCGTATGCTTCTGTCTCCTGATTGTCGCAGCAAATATGTTTTACACAAGACTGACGCTGGACCAATAAATACTTATTGAAATGTCCTTATCACCCTCTTGTGTATTTTCTAAGAATAGGTGAGCACGAGTGACTGAGTGAAAAGTGCTGTACTGTTTTCCACGATCCCTGAGGAATCAGGGTTGTCATGTTCAGTGGTTGCCAGAAACTACCTACACCACTGTAAGATACAGGGGGGTGGTAGTGGCACTGTAGAGCTAGCTGGTCTAACGGCTGACATATCCTGTGGGGGTTTCCGGAAGCGGTTGGGACACCAAGCCCTCAGTTTAGGTCATCCAAAACGCGCAGGTCCTGGGGGACTCCTAGGAAAAACACGACATGGCGCCGCCAACGTTGGTTTGGTTCTTATATTAACAGTAAAAATCTGAGTAATTCAGTCATGCTTTCTCAGAATGCCCTACTCACACTTTTCAGAGACGTCTGAAGTGGGAAGGGGAATCCGCCTCAGCTGAGCAGATATACTCTGTGTATTGGCTGAAGGTTTAAACAAGCTTGTAAGGATAAAAAGTTCCCACATTGTGCAAAACCCTAGCTCTTAAACTTTTTCTTTCTTCTCCTTTTTGAGAATGACTACTCCCACGATTAGTAGTTCGGATTCAGGAGAAGACAAATTTGCTGATGCTCTCAACATCACAGAGAACTGTAGAAACACAGTAACTATTAAATTGATAGAACATGGCGTACCCTCAAAAGGTGGCTGTGTTACCTTCGTGATTGAGGCACACGAGGTGTTCAGATCAGAGGTATTCTATTCTTGGGTTCAGTTCCCACCTGCAGATCCACAGACCAAATTGTTCCACACATACATTGTAGTTGAACCACCGGAAGAATACATTCCATACGAAGACATTGAAGTCCCGTCAACTTACCAGCAACATAAAAACTGGTTTAAAGGCGCCCTCCCACAGACAACATCTGTCGTGAGACTTGGTCCACTCAGCATAAAAGGAGCGACCTGGCCGGTCTTAGCGACATACACTCCACATCCAGAGATTGATACACTATCAGTGGACGAAGTCCGGACAATATATAAAGACATAGTCAGGCTATACAGACACATTGTCCAGTTTGTCATGCGAACATTAACAGTCCAACCTGTGAGAAATGCTCCAGCTGGTCCACATCAGACCACACCTACAACTAAACCACAGACACTGAAATCAGTAATAGGGACAATTCCATCCAAACGGGAGCGGATTCCATTCTGGAAAGCACAGAAAATTGCACAGCTGGAAGCAGTATTCCCCCATACGGACCCGCAGGAGAAACACAGAATGCTAACAATGTGCTTGCCAATGGGGATGGTTCTCTCGTTCGAGGATTGTACCACTTGGGGAACAATCTTTGCTGCTGTTTACGTCAGAGTACACGTACCCCTTCCTTAGCAGTTGTTCCAGAAGTATTGAAACAGATACAGAATGAGTACGAGGCAGGACCTGCCCTGGACTTGGGAATGAAACTGATGGGTAATTTTGCCCAAGTCTCTGCAATAATGCTCAGCAACATAAAGGGGGAGGCAGCAGCAGTGACCATACACAGCCACCTAAGGGAAACAGCTCCTATCAATAGGGAGCGAGAATTACCAAAAACTATCGAAGAAACCTATGCAGTATTAGGTAGAGACAATTTGGGAACCAAAGCAGGGAAGCCACAAATGGCGGGTAGTCTCGACAAAGACAACTCAAAGCAAGCATCCGCTTCTAAAAAAAAAATTGGAAAATAAAAATTCCAAAAATAACAATTCAGAAAAGAATTCACGATCAAGGGGTGGGTCTCTCCAAAGGGAGTCCTCTGAGAAAAAGTATAACCTTAGGAATCGTGAACAGATTAGGAAACTTGATAGATATCAGGACACTGATACACATTCCTTTTGTTCCTTTCAGGGTTCGTCAAAAACTCGTAGAGGGGCGGGCGATCAGAACAACAGCATGAAGATCGACCAAAGACAAAAAGGGAAACACATCGCAATTCAGATTATATTATCAAAAAGGAAGAGCAACCTAAAGCAAAACCTCAATTCAAAAAGAAGAAAGTAGCTGGCTTGAAGTGTTATATTCCATATAGGTACCCTAATATAGGCTCAGGTAAAATTGTAACCTTTCACCTATACTCTCCCTTACATTACACACATAACGGTTCCTGGGGACTGACCTTTTACCTAGATACGACACTGCACACAGAACGCAGGATTTTCCCTGGTAAAAGCCTCATACATTATGCATGAGGATACTTGGAAACTCGGCAGGACACCCATCTCCTGTATAATAACTATGTATAAAGTTCATTCCCGACGTCATCCTAAGTCCAACAAGTGGCACAACAAGGTACAACCCCCGGGGAGACCTTTGGGTATATAAACATCACATCTTGCTGAGACAAAAGGAGAACTAGGACTTCCATGCCGACACACTGACGCGAGACGCCGAGGCTCCTGCATGCAGATACTCCAGCTCGTAGTGGTCTAACATACCTTGCGGGGTGTCCAACTCGAGACCAAAACGGGGTCCCACAGTCTCTCACTTCAGGTAATGGAGTTGACTTTATCCTAGAGGGATTCTTGGCTTAACACCTACACACATGCTAGGTACACTTAGGTACATCTAGTTAGGATTGCATCGTAGGAGTACGCATTTTATTGTCATGTATTTTATATACTTGCCTGTATTCATGATTTTAGCATAATGGTAGAAATCTACCATCCTTTTACTTTCCTAGTGCTTTTAATCCTTTATAGCTGTTACTGTCTAATGGTTGTTTCAGCACACCTATTTTACACTAAAATGACGAATGTTCAATAAATGTTTATTGAAAACGTCCATATCGTTTATTCTGTGTATCTCTCTGAAACTGAGTAAGCACGAGTGACTGAGTGAAAAGTACTGCACTGTTTCCACGGTCCTGAGACCTATTCTCTCCTTGGTAAGAGGGGTTTCTAGTGGCACTGTGTCTACAGTGTATGTTGTCTAAACCCGCAGATCCTATATAGGTTTTATAGGAACTACACGACATGGCGCCCAACGTTGGTTGAGTACTTATTTAACGGTCAAATCTGAGTAGTTCAGTCGTGCTATTTTCAGAGACCCTTACTCACAAATCCCCAGAGACGTCTGGAGTGGGAGGGAACAAAAATCCGCCGCAGCTGAGTTGGCAAATCCTATATATTGGCTGTTGGTTAATCAAGCTTGAAGGACATATTGTTCCTATTGTGCATAACACCTTATCTCAGTTCCCTTGAAAAACTCTTCTTACTAAAAACAATGACTGAGCAGGAAGATGTTGTGCGTGCACTACATATGACAGTCCAAGATGAGGAAGATGCAGATGCAATACAACTTCCTGAGAATGTTAGAAATGCCATTACTCTAAAACTAGCAGCATATGGGTTATCAGCTAGGGGTGGGCAAGTAACGTTCGAACAGAGGTATTCTATTCATGGGTTAAATTCCCCCAAGCAGATGCATGAACAAACACATTCCATTATTATTTGGAAGATGATATACCGAACGAATACTGTCCGTATGAGGACATTGAAGTTCCGCTGACCTACCAGGAGCCTATAAACTGGTTTAAAGGTGCCCTTCCCCATACTAGAGATAAAGTAAGACTCGGTGCACTCGGAAGAGACGTAGCTACATGGCCAGTACTAGTGGCCTATACACCACATCCTGACATTGACACAATACCAGTAGGAGACTTACGTACACTTCATAAAGAACTAATAAGACTTTACAGAAACATGACACAGTTTGTGATGAGAACACTCACACTTCAGCCAGCCACGGCTATACCAACAGGACCAATTCAAACATCCACAACTAAAATAACACCACAAACATTACACGCAGTCATGGGTAAGATGCCCACAAAACGTGAACAAGCGGCATTCTGGGTAGCTCAAAAAATAACACAGCTGGAGGCAGTATTTCCACACACCAGCCCACAAGAAAAACACAGAATGTTAACAATCTGCTTGCCCATGGGGATAACCCCCCAGATAGAGGATTGTACCACTTGGGGTACAGTCTTCGCTGCCATATATACCAGAACTCATGGTATCCCATCATTAGCAGTAATACCAGATGTATTAAGACAAATACAGAACGAGTATGGAGCAGAACCTGCTCTGAACTTAGGGATGAAATTACTAGGTATCAGCTATAATATTAGCAAACATTAAAGGGGAGGCAGCAGCGGTGGCAATACGTCAACGCCTGAGGGAGTTCACTCCTATACAACAGGAACATGAATTACCTAAAATAATTGAAACTGCATATGCAGAATTAGGTAGAGACAGTTTAGAAGCTAGAGCGATAAAACCTCAACTGATGGGTGGTCCTGAAAAGGATATCTTCAAGCAAGCACCTGCTTCTTCAAAGAAGAAATGGGATAATAACAAACAACAAAAGAATAAAGAGAATAGATCTCAATCCAGAGGTAGGTCTCCTCAACAGGAGCCCTCCGAAAGGAGGTATAACCTTAGGAATAGGGACAAGATTAGAAAACCTGACAGGTATCAGGACACTGATACACGTTCCTCTCGTTCCTTTAAGGGTTCATCGAAAAACTCCGAGAGGGAAGGACGGTCATAACACAGGCATGAAGAGCGTACAAAGTCCAGAGACACGCAACGCGCTCCTGATTACACTTCAAAGAAAGAAGAAAAACCAAAATCAAAACCTCAATTTAAAAAGAAGAAAGTAGCAGGTCTTAAGATCAGACATGCCCAGAAAACTGAGGACTCAACTACTGAACGGGGAATGGGCTCTGACGATGCTAGACAGTGCAGCAGAAGTAACAATAGCTCGCCAGAACCTGATGGAATTTCTGGTGACAGCGGAGCTGAATGAACATATCACGGTGGGAACACCTGATACTAGTGTGAGCGTCCCACATAGGTTACATGAAATAACACTCAAAATGGAGGGGGACAAGCCTAGAAAGATTAAAGGTCTTTTTTGCAAGAACTTAACTCTTGGCTATGACATTCTTTTAGCTGAAAGAGATTGGACGCCTGAGATTGTTATGGAATGCCCAAACAGAGAAACAGTAATTTTGCCAGCTTTTTCCGACCTCGTTCCCCAATATTTAAAACATACATATGCACAGGCGTGGGCGGTAGCCCTTGCTCCAGCACTATATTGCAACCATGTTGGATGGGATGAAGAGTCAACCCACCATGTGATACCATTAAAGTCTACTCCAACTCCACAGCGACAGTATCCAATTAAGCAAGAAGCTAAAAAACAGGTCACAGAGATCTTAGATCAACTTGAATACCAGGGGGTGATTGAAACTTGCACATCTTCAATGAATAATCCTTTGTTTCCCGTAATAAAACCTTACAATACATATCGTCTAGTTTTAGACTACAGACATCTGAACTCTTGCACAAAAACATTTGCAGTCCAGAACGCACACAGTGCCGCATTAATGAGTAACATTGTGAGAAAAAAATTCAAGACAACACTAGATATCTCAAATTGATTTTTCTGCCAAAATATAGCGCCTGAGAGCAGATATCCGACAGTATTCTCAGTGCTGGGGTCCCAGCGGCAATTTTGTCAACTCCCCCAGGGGTATAAGAACAGCCCGGGGCTATTCTCAGCTAGGGTAACTGAGTTACTTCAGAATCTGGATGAAGAGGCCTTGTCCTATGTAGATGGTATTTATCTGATGGATGATGACCTAGAGGAACACTTGACCAGGGTGAGTACCATAATTTTGGGATACGCGTCTGAGGGCTACAAATTCAACTTAAAAAAATCGAAAATAGCCCACCTTAATGTCCTATTTTTGGGATATGAGCTTTCAAGTGAAAGGAAAAGCTTGGCAGCCAACTTTTTAGAAAAGTGTGCGCTGCTCCAACCTCCAAAATCATTGAAAAAATTACAATCCATACTGGGATTCCTAAATTTTGGCAGAATATACATTTTAGATTACGCAGAAAGGGTTAGACCTTTCTACGACCTCATAAGACCTGATTTTTCAGTTAGGCAATGGACACAGGAACACACAGATATCCTTTGTTCCCTATAAGCTGACATGATAGCGTCTAAACACTTACAGACACGCGTAAATGTCCGCAACCTGGTGATCCGTATAGTTGCTGGTCAATCTGGGTACACTTACCTCACATACAATGAAGGCGAAACGGTACCCAGAGCATACAAATCACATTTGTACACAAATGCTGAGATGCGTTTTGCGTCCACAGAAAAAATTCTGACAGCAGTATAGACTGCTGTAGTGAGAGAAAGAGCACTGGCTCAGGGAAAGTGAATAATTGTTGTGACTCCGGTACCGGCCTTAGAGGCTGCTACAAAGGCAAGCGTTCCAAATGCTAAAGCCTTACATCCGAGATGGATACAATGGGCTAATTCTCTCACTGCAACAGATGTAGAATACAGATACGATCCAAGTCTGAAGACACAAGCATTTCTGCAATATAAACAAGAATATCCTCTACCAAATGAAATAATGTCTCTAGATCAGTATGAATACATAATTTACACTGATTGATCTGCTCAGCTGACCATTGGAAGTAAACAGCAATACAGCTCTGCATGTGCGATTGTAAAAGGTCGTATGCAGGACGGCAAGTTCCATCCAAGCTGCACAAAAACACAGTCTTTAGGAGAATGCACGGCTCAGCTGGCAGAATTAAAAGCTCTATTACTGGCACTGATAAATACGGATCGAGAATACCCCACACTAATAGTGTGCGATTCTTTTTACTGTGTCCAGTCATACAATGAATATCTTCACTATTGGGGACAAAATGGGTTTTAAGACTCAAAAGGTGGCACAATTAAGCATAAAATGCTATGGGAACAGGTAGCTGAGTTGAAAAACACACTACCAAGAGCTCACGTGATGCACACGCTGAGTCACCAACGTGATGGCATTCACGTTGAAGGGAATTCATTGGCTGATGAAGCCGCGAAGGGGGTGGTACGAACTGCTTCCGTAGCTGCAATCACTCGTTCAAAAACGAGAATAGACGGACAGATAATGGTAGCTGTCATTGCTTCACGCAAAGACAATAAGGCATTGCCGAAAGGTTTTCCACTCAAGTACTCCTACAAGTTAGATGCAAATAACGTTCCTTTTGCTCAGATTCCAGGAGTGGGGGATAGAGTAATATCAAATATGGATCGCAGATTAGGGTTAATACTAGCTGCTCACGAGGATCTGGGTTCTGCACACGCAGGAGTTACTGCAACAATTTCTTTACTAAAACAGCGCTATTGGTGGCCAGGGTTAACAAAGCAGACCAAAGATTATGTCTTAAAGTGCGACATCTGCCAGCAGATGAAGGGTTCCACCGTAGCTCGCCCTGTGCAGACACCATTATTAATATCAGACTGACCACTCGCGTGTATATATTTGGACCACTACGACCCCTTACAATCTGAAGGGGCTTACAAGTACATCGTGGTTGCAGTGGATTCCTGCTCGAGGTTCCTATGGGTAAGGCCTCCGCGCTCGGCTGACGCTCAAACTGTTATCAATGATTTGCAAGTCTTTATAGGGACATATGCAGTTGGCACATTACATTCTGACCGTGGCCCCGCGTTCAGCTCTAGGGCTTACAAGGAGGCCATGGGAAGTTTGGGTGTTGCATTGCGGTACTCCTCTCCGTACCATCCCGAGGGAAATTCGGTTGTGGAGAAGAAAAACCGGGACTTAAAGCAATCTTTAACAGCAAGAGTATTAGGTGCGGGTGGCAGTTGGGTCAATCATTTATATGGAGTACAGCGAGCTATTAACAACATGCCAAGAAGTTCTCTAGGGGGTGTCTCTCCTTACGAGGTCCTTTTTGGGACAAGAATGTGGGTACCTGATCTCGATTGTGAAGGCACAGTGGCGAATGAAGAACCTTTTGACATCAATAAACATTTGGCTGTTTTACAGGATCTCAGTGAATCCAGAGCCCTTCAAAGTAATGTGCAGGTAAAAAGGACCGCCACTGGGGAAGTGATGTCAGTCACAGCAAGACCTGTCTGGATTCCTAAAGTTGGGGATCTGGTCAGAGAAAAGATAGTGGACAAGAAAGAATTTGGGCCATCCTACAGAAAGCCAGTACCTGTCCTGGCCGTTGAAGGAACAAGAACTGTACTTCTACCGCCTCTTGCCGGAAAAAAGAGAAGAGATTCATCTCCATTGATCTGATCAAACCACACTATGTGGCCGATACTGAATAGTAGGCAGCGAGGACTCCTGGGTAGCCGACACCCTCCTCTCGCTACCATACAGGAAGTTCAGACAGAAAGGCTCATCACGATCGAAGAACCTCCTATAGGGAATGATGGACTAAGCAACAATGCAATTGAACTCGTTCCTCTTGAACAAGGAATTCAAAACCAAAATGAAAGACAAATTTCAATTCGACCAAACACTGATGCCTACATCAATATGCCTCGAGAAGAGCAATCGACAAGTTCAACAAAACCTGCTGAGCTACCAAAAATAGATCGAACTGCATCTGGCTATTTCATCGACTTCGATACATTTTCCTTGGATCCAAGTGAACCTGAAACAACGTCAGCCCCAATATCTCGTCAACAACAAATCAAAGACTTCTTCACTTTTCTTAAAAAGACATATCTGGTGTCACCTTGACTAGAACTTTGGATAAGCACTGGTATACTGTTCTTTCTTTTCTGGATAGGCTTAGTAACTGTTTTCTGCTTACTTATTAATGGAACTTATCTGCGCCAAAGCTCTGCAGCATCAAAAGTGAACTTGATCCTGAAACCTCATGTTTCATCACATCGTAAACAAAGAGACTTGTCCTATGTGAACATTTCAACAGTTCCTATACCTGACGGTATAGTATGGGACAAGGTTGATTATGATATATTTGGACCGACATAACTTTTGAAAATACCTAATTTATTTAAAATTTCCTTAAATGATATCATTACCTCCAGTACATTTTCAGATGATTGGGATTTTGAAACTGTAAACAATATGTTGTCTGATTTAGAACAATCTGCCGCATTTTCTCGCAATGAAATGTTAGAAGACACGTCAGGCTTTAACACCATGTATTGTTATCAACACTATGGTCATCATTTTCTACACAAATCCAGTACCCCTAGGAATGTTTTCCCATATCACCAATGGGAACATTGCCCTACACCACCGAAAAGTAGTTCGAAAACTTTTGCACAGAAAATTTCATATTTTTCAGGGTTTAATATTTCAGACCCAACCTCATATTACTATAAGATTGCACCTACACCTGCACAGAAAAATATGTTGACTAACACCAAACAGATTTATTCTGCTTCATTCATTACCCAATTGTCTGAACAGGGCTTCGACTTATGGTAGGACACTATAGACTTAAAATCAGTCTAGGGTTCTAGAGACTGGCAAGTCCAGGGAACAGAAGCGCTATTTAGAGCATGCCTCATTCCTCAGCAGATATTATTTCTGAATGATACTGTGCAACAGACTTCCTGTCTTGGAATAGCCAAGAACAAGGATTTGAACACACCTCGGATTCCAACACCATCACATACCGAGCAAAATTTAACATCACATGAAGGGGCTACAATAGATGACATTGTACAATACAATAGATCAGACCCCAATTGGAAGAGATGGTTGGTTTGGTCCACAGACACAAACGGATGTCACGGAAGATTCAGGGGTACCACCGAAGGGTTCAGTATCCATAGGCCAGACCCACACTATGTACAAAGAGAACATCCAGGGGTGGTGACATCATACAGTGTTGGGAATGTATGCCTCGATTGGCTAAAAACCTCAACACTTCAACAGGTGAAACAGCACTTATCCTTACTAACAGAGGATGTGGACCTATGGGATTTTTTATTAGGTCCCAGAAAGCCACGTCAGAAACGTTTCTTATATGCTGTCTATAACGAAATCTGGAAAATCTCCCAACAAGAAGCAGCGGAGAGACTCAGAGAAATAGATAGAATTAACCTAGAAAAGGCGTTAGCCGTAGTTGACAATGGTATGACTACGTTAACATCCAGGATTTATTCACTGGGCAACATTGTATCTTCTGCTATTAATGTCCTGGAACAAGATTTGTCCATATTACAACACGGGCAATCACAACTATGTTCTATTATGTTACTAAGCTGGACGCTACAATCATTGCGCGCTGGTTACGTGCCTTGGCGTTTTATCAACAGTACATCCTTGTTTTCTGCATACAATTTAATGCAAAAACAAATAACAATGGCACAAAGAGGAGCAAATTATACAATGCTGCGTTTTGAAAAATTGGACAAGTTGCCTTTTACTGTGGCGGAATCGCCCTCCACAGAGTGGTTAATCCATGGCCATATAACACTACGGGTCACAACTTTCCAGTTTCCGTATTGCCTAGAACAAAAACAGGCAGGCAGATATGAAGAAATGGGTAGGGAATTCATCAAGGAATCTTGGGAATTACCGTACAGATTTCGATGCAGGAGTGGGGATCTAGAAGTGTTTCTAAGCATTAGAAACTGCGAGAACGCTTTAAGTGGATCTCTCATATGCTAGGATATCATGCTACACGGAGCCTGTAATGTTTTGGTGGCGAACCTATCCTGTCACTTGAGAGGTACCCCAGCAGCCGTGATTACCCCGGTATTCAAGCTAATTTCAAATGGGAGTTACTTGATGGTGTACGATCAAGGTTGTTGTGGGATGCTTCCGGGCATCGCATATCTAGTCACCGTGAGCTCCAGGGTTACTTTCTGTATGCAAGTATTGTTTCCACCGACACACACACAGTCAGGGAGGCGCTGCTATGGCCTTCGTTGAATGTTTCCTTTATACGGTTTGATACTCTGAGCAGAATGAAAGCCATGCTTCTACAGAAAACCGTGTCCTTAACCTCCGCCCGGGAGACTTTTGATCTCCAGATTGCAAGGTCCTTGGCTGAGATACAGGCACTCATACGTACGAACTGCCCCTTCCATTTCACAGAGATGGTAAATTGTATCTTTAACATGTCTGATATGACGGGTATAGTCCACCTGTTTAAGACCATAGGTTCGGGACTGTTAAGCACCTTTCAGACGGTCCTCGGAGTTATACCAAACTTTATACACTCCGTATTCGGAAGCATTTTTGGAGGACTTCCGCTGATCCTGTTTCTAATAGCAGGTATCCTGATTGTAATTTTTCTGCTACGCAATGGACGTCCCAGTCACCAAGGAGATGGAAAAAGCACTCCTGGAGCGTAAATACCGCGACCGCATGGTACAACATCTGGGCACACCTCGCCTACGGGAACTAAGCGCCTCTTGATTCCTGTCATTTAGACCAGTCTGGATGGACAGTGTCCTACCTGTTCTCCGATGCCTGTTCTGCGGAGAAGAATGCGTGTTGGATCTCTGTCTGACACTTCCATCAGTTGCGCAACCGGACTTTGATGCTTTGCTGGACCCGATAACGGCCCATGTTCTGCAGTGTCCCCAGCGTATTCCTATGTTGATTCTTAGAGCCTCCACAGGAAGTCTCTGCTCCTGTTAGAATGGATACCGGCTCCTCCACTGACACCCAGGCCTTGGATGGTGCACAGGCTGCCCCAGCATTAGCTGCAGGCAGTACGGAAGATCATCAGGGCTCAATTGACGTAATCTGCGAGGTGTTACAGGGATCGTCGTCTGCGAAGGCAGGCAACAGCAATGTTGCGTCTACCAGCCAGGACACATAAACATTTGGCTCATCGTGTGCTGGGAAAAATTAGGCTTTTTTTAAACAAACTCAAATTGGAACTTTTTTATGAACTGCATGGCTTTCCGATGCTTGTAGTTGTTCGAACTATATATACTGACACATTAGAGCTATTGCTTGAGTGACAAACTTTTTTTTTTTTTAACTCTTTTAGAGTTTTTTACAATTTTTTAGCAAACCTATTGTTTTTACTGTAGTTGTTTACGTACCTAGACAGCCTAGTAGTACGTTAGAATTTAATTATGTTGTCCAGTCGGATGAGGAGTGGGTGTTATATTCCACATAGGTACCCCAATATAGGCTCAGGTAACATCATAACCTTTCACCTATACTCTCCCCTACATTACACACATAACGGTTCCTGGGGCCTGACCTTTTACCTAGATACGACACTGCACACAGAACGCGGGATTTTCCCTGGTAAAAGCCTCATACATTATGCATGAGGATTCTTGGAAACTCAGCAGGACTACCATCTCCTGTATAATAACTATGTATAAAGTTCATTCCCTACGTCATCCTAAGTCCGACAAGTGGCACAGCAAGGTAGAACCCCCGGGGAGACCTTTGGGTATATAACCATCACATCATTTTTTTTGTAAATATATTTTATTGATTTTTCCGCAACATCGGGCATCAGGCAAAACAATACAAACATGAAATTGGCAGACATTCCTAGTTCCCAGGGAGATCTAGTCTACTATTCCCCTATTTGAGCTATCCTGGAATGTTGCCCTCCATTGCTCGGGTGTATCCCTCTTTTCTCTGAGGTACATGCTCCTCGCATTCGGATATACAGTGAGCACTAACTTATCACCCCGCATAGTGCTGTGGTCCTACAATACTTCTTATCTAAACACTAAAGGAGAAATGAAACAATCTCCCCCCCCAAAGCCAAGCCCATTCTAACTACCTTCCCTCCCTCCCCCTGCCACCGGTGTGTCCCCTGTGCAAATAAGAATAACCACAACATGGGGTTAGTGGTCAGAGTCACGCAACACAGCCATCTCCCCGTATCCAGGCCCATCTAATAATCCCCAAAGGTGCAGCGATACCCCCTAAATATATCAGGAGCCTTCCCTATTCTCCACTAATTCATGGTGATCCCTCCGGCGCTTGCTGTACCGAGTCACCGTCGAGTCTGAGTCAGGGTGCTGTAATACTATGACCAAGGCCTCCCACGCCCTAGCCGTCTCCAACGCTTTCTCATTATTAGTTCTCTTCGCCTGCTGGAACCTAACAGTACTCTCACTGGTTGCCCATTTAAGTAATTCCGCCTTCCACCTAACAATGCAAGGACCTGGCCTGGATTTCCAATGTGCCGTAAGCTCCCTCTTGGCAAGCACCAACCCCAAGTCCAAACATTTACTCGTGACCTTCGTTTTAGTCGTATGCGGGAACCAGTGCAGGAAGCACGCACCCATATCCGGTTCTATGCGGCGATCTGTTACTCCGCAGAGCACGTCCACCACCGTTTCCCAATACGTTCCCAGCTGCGGACAACTCCACATCATATGGAGAAACTCCGCTCCAACTAAATTGCACCGTGGGCACTGGGCTGCGTCAGTTTTAAAGTACCTGTTGATTTTATCTGGAGTGAGGTACGCCCTATGTAATATATAGAAGTGTATCAGTTGGAACCGAGCATTTCGCGTGCTCTTCCATGCTCTCTCCACTAACCGGGTCCATGTTGTCTCGGGGATCTCCTTGCCCAGATCTGCCTCCCATTTCTGTTGTAAGTGACTCAAAGGCTTCGTCCCCTCACTCATCATTTGTCTATATAAACACGTAATGGCTTTGAAAGTTCCCGCTGCCATCACGACATATTGACACGCCACGGTCATCTGCGGCTCCATTAACCCCCTCCCCAATGCCGCTGGATTACGGCCACAAGGGCTGAGTGCAATAGGAAATCTCCCTTGGGAAGGTCATACCTGCCCTGCAGGTCCTGGTACGGCAACAGAACGCCATCTTCATATAAATCTCCTAGGACTTGTACTCCTAATTCCTCCCACTTGGCCAAAGCTGCCAAATCACCCCCATGGGGGAGAGCCGTACACATACCCAAAGGGATCTCCGGCACGTATGGCCGGGTAATCCCACCTCGGATCTGGCTCCTATTCCAACACAACCTCAGGGTTCGTTCCTCAGCAGAAAGCGACCCAAGGTGTAACCTCTGATGCAGTATAATAAAGGACAACACATGCCTCGGTATCCATTGGCCCGCCGGGCCATCCGGGCCCCGAAACTCCCTAGCCACTGCCTGGGTAAGCCACTGCAACTGTGCCGCTAAATAATACAACTCAAAGTCTGGCACTGACCACCCTCCCTCCGCTCTTGGTCGCATCATTGTGTCCAGAGCCACCCTACGTCTACCGGACCCCCACAGAAATCCACCCACCATAGACCGAAGCGTTTTGAAGTATGAGCTCGATATCCAGATCGGCAACGTCCGAAAATAATACAAGAGCCGGGGAAGCACCACCATCTTCAAAAGCGCTACCCGACCTGCTACCGATAGCGGCAAAGTACTCCAGAACGCTAGGCTACCCTTGATCCCTCTCAGAGCACGACCTATATTACCCTCTACAAGGTCGTCCTGCGTATGGTAGATATTAGTTCCCAGATAAGGTAGGCAGTGCGATTCCCACCTCAGCCCTTCCAGCTGGGGAGTGCCAGTCCCCGATGCATGGACCGGGAACAGGCAGGTCTTTGCCCAGTTCACCCTTAGCCCTGAGGCCGCGCCGAATACCCGTAGTAAGGTCGTCGCCCCCTTCAGGGCTTCCCCTGTGTCGGCCAGGAACATAAGTAAATCATCGGCATAAAGCGTTATATACTGCATATCCCCACGCAATACCAGTCCACAATAATGCTTCCCTGACCTGGCTTGCTCTGCCAATGGTTCAATCGCCAATGCAAATAGCAAAGGGGAAAGCGGGCACCCCTGACGCGTGCCCCGGCCAAACAAACAAGGAGCTGAAACCGTCGTTCCCGTTCTTACTCGAGCCGTCGCTGACCTATAAAGGATCTCCTTCCATCCCACAAAGTCCTCTTCTAACCCAAACACTCGCATAACCTGGTACAAATATGGCCATTCCAGGCTATCAAAAGCCTTTTCCATGTCAACCGAAAGGACCGCCGCGGACGGCGTATGACTGCGGTCGTCCCCGAGTATGCGAAGTAAACGTCTAACACTTATTGAGGTATTTCGTGTGGGATTAAACCCCGCCTGGTCCTGATGGATCAACTGTACTATATATGGGAGAAGCCGGGTTGCAAGTATCCTGCTCAGGATTTTATAATCAGTGGTTAACATCGACAATGGGCGATACGCCGTCTTGTCGGCAGAATCCCTCCCCGGTTTCAACAGTGGTACAATAATAGCTTCTCGAGTTGTGGCCGGCAACTTGCCCACCCTGCGTGCCTCTTGATAAACCGCTAGCAGCCTTGGCGCCAAGCTGTCAACGTACACCGAATAAAATTCGATGGGCAACCCATCCACTCCCGGTGTTTTGTTACGCGCCATTTGTTTAATGGCGACCTGTATTTCTCCTATTGTAATCTCCCTCCCTAATATGTCTGCCTGTTCCTCAGCCAATCGGGGCAACCCTAGTTCCGATCAATCAATCAATCAATCATGTCACTTATAAAGCGCACTACATACCCGCGAGGGTCTCAAGGCGCTGGGGGAAGAGGGGGGTGGTGCTGCTACTGATCGAAGAGCCAGGTCTTGAGGAGTCTTCTGAAGGCCAGTAGGTCTTGGGTCTGTCGGAGGTTGGTGGGGAGGGTGTTCCAGGTCTTGGCGGTGAGGTGGGAGAAGGATCTGCCGCCGGCGGTCGTTTTCCGGATGCGGGGGACTGTGGCGAGGGCGAGGCTGGTCGAGCGGAGCTGGCGGGTGGGGGTGTAGAAGCTGAGTCGTCTGTTGAGGTAGGCTGGTCCGGAGTTGTGGAGTGCTTTGTGTGCGTGGGTGAGGAGCTTGAAGGTTATCCTCTTGTTGACAGGGAGCCAGTGCAGGTCTCTCAGGTGGGGTGTGATGTGGCTGCGTCGGGGGATGTCGAGGATAAGACGTGCAGAGGCGTTCTGGATGCGTTGCAGCCGTCTCAGGAGCTTAGCCGTCGTTCCTGCGTAGAGGGCGTTTCCGTAGTCCAGCCTGCTGGTGACGAGGGCCTGGGTGACTGTTTTTCTTGTTTCGGTGGGGATCCACTTGAAGATCCTGCGGAGCATTCGGAGGATGTTGAAGCAGGATGAGGAAACGGCGTTGACCTGCTTAGTCATGGAGAGGGTGGGGTCGAGGATGACCCCTAGGTTGCGTACGTGGTCGGTGGGTGGCGGGGCTGTTCCCAGTGATGTTGGCCACCAGGAGTCGTCCCAGGCTGAAGGGTTGGAACCAAGGATGAGGACCTCCGTCTTGTCCGAGTTCAGCTTCAGGCGGCTGGTCCTCATCCATTCGGCGACGGCCTTCATTCCTTCGTGGAGGTGGGCTTTGGCGGTGTGAGGGTCTTTGGTGAGGGAGAGGATCAGCTGGGTGTCGTCGGCGTAGGAGATGATGTTGAGGTTGTGCTGTCGGGCGACGTGGGCGAGGGGTGCCATGTAGATGTTGAACACCGATAGGAAGTCTTCCGCTACATCATCAACGCCGTGCAATCTACTAGTGTAGAGCTCAGCGTAATAATCCAAAAACAATCCATTAATCTCCTGTTGCGTGCTCTTCACCTCTCCCGTCAAAGCCTTCAATCCCAGTATGGGAGAACCCCGGGGGTTCGGGTTAGCTAACCACGCCAATAGGGAGCCGGCCTTATCACCTTCCGCATGCACCCTCGCTAAATACGACCTGTAATCAAAGCGGCGCAGTCACTCGACCTGCGCAGCTACTGCCTCTCTGGCCTCTTGAAGCTCCTCCTGCGCTTCCGGATGTTCTGGGCGGGTTCTCTCAGCTTCTCGCAGACGTCGGTCTGCTGTCTCTATATCATTCAGTAGTGTCTTCCTGACCCCCACCATTTTTGTGATACAGAGGCCTCGTACTACCAGCTTAAACGCATCCCACTCTAGCGCCAATGTCGATGCCGTATTCTCATTCTCGCTAAAGTATTGAACTATACCCACCCCAATTTCTTCACGGAAGACTGGATCCTCTAAGGTCTCTGGTCGGAGCCGCCAGGTCGGCACAACTGGTCTCTCCTGGGTCCAGGATATCCTAAGCAATAAAGGGTTATGGTCTGATAAGGTTCTGGTGAGATATTCACTGTGGCCCACTTTAGCATGAACATCAGGTGTGCACAGCTTCGCGTCTAGTCGCATGTGCAAGTCGTGTAATGCGGAATAATAGGAGTAATCCCGCTTCTCCGGGTGATGTGCACGCCATGTGTCCACCAACCCCCAGCCACTTTGCCACTCGCGCCTAGCCTTGGAAAGTCTGTGTACAGAGGCCTCAGGCATTGGGGGATGGGACCTATCCTTCTCGACATCCGCTATGGAGTTAAAACCCCCCCCCATCAGTACTGAACCAGTCAATCCCGAAGCTAACTTCCCCGAAAGACAACTAAAAAAGGCTATTTGGTCCACATTGGGAGCATAGACACTACACAGGGTTACATCAACACCATCCAGGCGGCCCATTACCATCACAAATCTCCCGTCTTGATCCACCACTTGATGAAGCATCTGGAACGGAACTCCCGCCCTAATCCATATCAGGGCCCCCCGTGCAAACACCGAGTATGTCGTGTAGTAAAGTTGCCCTCGCCATCTGTGCTTCAAAGCCAGCCCTTCAGCCCGGTCAATGTGGGTTTCCTGGAGAAAGGCTATATGTACCCCCCGTCGTACTAAATAGGCATGCACCTTATGGCGTCGTGTCATGGAGTGAAGCCCCCGTACATTCCAGGTAATGCATTTCAAGTCAAGTGGCGTACCCATGTTGCAACTCTACGCTCTGAAACACACATACCCCCCATTCAAACACACCGGTGGCTCTAACTACCCTTAAACAAAACCCCCATCCCCCCCCACCCACCCCACCCCAGAACAGGCGCTACAAAACTAGTACCCATCCAAACTCGTACTCTAAGCGTTCCCCTGTCTAATCCAGTGGAACCACAACCACACAACAATATGGGGGGAGGCCTAGCGCCGTAGGGGATCGTCCCACCAGATCCACACCATCCTGCGCCACACCCCGTATAATAAGTGGGCCTCAACTTCTCTGGAGACCATGTGTTAACGGGGACCACTTAATTCAGTCACTCGTTCGTCACCACCAACCCTCCCATCTTCTGGTCATCAGCCACCGACCCATGGAAGGGCGCGGAGGCCGCAGGGAACGATCTCACCCCTCCTCTGCGGTCCCTCACAGTGAAACCTGCAACATCAGGCGTCCACCATCTCATCCGCTGTCCCAGCTGTAACCGGAGGCAGCCGAACACTTGCCGTGTCTGATTCATCTGTATCTGGCCCCGAAGACCCCTTTTCAGAGTCCGCGGCCGCCATCGATGCTGATCCTATCTCCTGGGATAACGCCGTAACAGCTTGCAATGCAGCGGCTCGTTCTTTCTCCGTCTGTGTCTCTGTGGGTTTACTAGTAGCAGGACGGCGCCTTCGAATGCGCCGGGAGCGGCGTTGCAGTCCCCCCGCAGTTCCAGTGTCCCTGCGCCCCGTTGTTCCCGCTCCTGCTCTGTATGATTCCAGCCATGTCCAAGCCTCCTCAGGACTATCGTGGAAGTATGTCTTACCATCCAGCGCCACTCTCAGGCGCGCTGAGAACAGCAGTGAGTATTGAAGGCCCTCATCTCTGAGCTCCTTCTTAACTGCTAGGAACGAAGCACGTCGACGCTGTACATCGAAGGTATAATCCGGAAACAATGTCACTTTACTGTTTTCGACGTCATAGGGGCCGGATGTCCGGGCATTACGCAGCAGATGATCCCTGTCCTTATAGTGAAGCAGCCTAGCCACCACAGGTCTGGGTGGCCTACCCGGGGCCAGTGGACGCGCCGGCACCCTATGCGCCCTTTCCAGGGTGTAAAAAGAGGTCAGGCCTTCCGGGGCAACCTGTGTCTTAAGCCAATTCTCCAAATAATCCACCATGTTAGCCCCTTCCACTCCTTCCGGCAATCCCACCACACGGATGTTATTTCTGCGGTTCCGCCCTTCGGCGTCTTCCGCCCTCCGTTCCAAGGTTTGCAATCATCTGAGCGTCCGGTGCTTTCTGGGCAGGTTCCAGAGTCCCCACAGCTGCTTCCGTCTGCTTCACCCTGTCAACCAACTTGGCATGATCCGCCCGAAGCAAACCTAACCCCTGCGCCACCTGCTCAATGTCGTGGCGGAGGGCTTCTCTAGTGTCAGTGATGGCTTGGAGAATCTGATCCACTTGTCGCTGCGCCATCCCCTCCAATGGTGGTGTAATCGTGCCCTGATTGTCCTGCACACCCAGTTCTTCTTCCGTCTCCTGGGGTAATACCCCTTGCTTCCCTCACGGCTTCCCCATATTCAATTCAAATAGCAGTCCCAGCCCCAGGGCGGTCCCCCAGCAGTTCCCCAACTCCGCTCTGGTGCAGCTCAACTAAGGACCCAAAGCCTACTCCAACGGTGTTCCTCTCCAGCGCCTTAGCGTATTAGCCGCTGCGCTCATTCAGCTGCACCCTACAACCCTCCAGCGGCTCACAGCTGTGGTCTTTGTAATCAGCCAGTACCGCCCACGGCCATCCTTCAGCACTGAGCGCCCAGGCCCCGCCTCGGTGCCCACGTCGGGCTAGTTGCTCCGTTCAGGAACTCACCGCTGTCGGCAGTATGAGGCCAGTCCCACAGTACGTGCCCAGCTGCAAAGGTTCCCTCCAAAGGCACCTGCGGACACCAACACGCCACTTCTCCTCCTCCGCCACCACTACTCTATCGCTAGTGGCGCGGTCCCAGTCAGGGCGTCGCAGGGCTCGTGTCTTACTCGCGTCTCTGCAGGAATTACGCCAGGCAGGCACTCACCAGCAGCCCCTCCGTGCCAATGCAAGTACCATGGCGGGCCCCTGGACTGGGTCCGCTGCTGCGTCTCACTGCAATCCGTCTGCTCCCTAGTCCGCCAGCGTACACTCCCCCAGAGCAGCGTCCTCACTCTTCTCGCCGCCAAGACAGTGGGTCACTCCCGCACAATGCCTCTTCTCTACCCCGGTGCTCCCCAAGCGTCGGCGCCCTCATCTGCCCTCCAGTATCCTCCTCGCGGTCAGTGGTAGTTCAGTGTCGCGCTTTCGCTGCTCACCCCTCCCGCGGCCGCACTCAGGATGTCCTCTCACCGTGGCGGCGGCCGCGGCGCCCATACGGCAATCCAGTGTCCCAGGGGGCAAACCCTACCCCAAGATGGCGGCTCCCCTCGGGTCTATTGCTCTTCGCGTCGCTCCAACGCTGCGATCACAAGGCGAGACCCCGCCCGCCGCCACTCTGTGACCCACTACACTTCACTATCACCGCCAAGGTCTGGGGCCAGTACCATCTGAGCTCCAGCGTACCACCGGTCCACGCCTCAGCGGCACAGCTTCCACCGCCTCCAGCACCGGAAAAGGTCCCAAAACCTCGGCGCTGCGGGGTATCCACCACGGCGCCGCTCGGTCGCCGGCTCTGCCGCACTCCCGCACACCCTCGGTGGCACCAGGATATTACGATTACGGAGCTCAGCTGCCGGAGTTCGCCGTCGGCGCCATCTTGCCTGCTCCGCATGCGAGTGCACCGCCCCTGCCGCTCGCCAAGCACCACCGGCGTCCCGGATAGTCAGCGGCAGTGACGGGGGCTCCCGGCTCCTTCTAGCACTGACTCGGGTGCTTTGTGGATCGATTCCCGGTCCCGTTGCAGGATAATTATCGAGGCCGGCGCGGAGCTTCAGGCTCACGCGTCTTCCCTCATCGGCACCTTGGCCACGCCCCCATAACCTTCACATCATGCTGAGACAAAAGGAGGAGAACTAGAACTTCCATGCCAGCACACTGACTCAAGACGCTGAGGCTCCTGCATGCAGATACTCCAGCTCGCAGTGGTCTAACATCCCTTGCGGGGTGTCCAACTCGAGACCAAGACAGGGTCCCACAGTCTCTCACTTCAGGTAATGGGGTTGACTTTATCCTAGAGGGATTCTTGGCTTAACACCTACACACATGCTAGGTACACTTAGGTACATCTAGTTAGGATTGCATCGTAGGAGTACGCATTTTATTGTCTTGTATTTTATATACTTGCCACTATTCATGATTTTAGCATAATGGTAGAAATCTACCATCCTTTTACTTTCCTAGTGCTTTTAATAATTTATATCTGTTACTGTCTAATGGTTGTTTCAGCACACCTATTTTACACTAGAATGACGAATGTTCAATAAATGTTTATTGAAAACGTCCATATCGTTTATTCTGTGTATCTCTCTGAAACTGAGTAAGCACGAGTGACTGAGCGAAAAGTACTGCACTGTTTCCACGGTCCTGAGAGATCAGGGTTGTCATGTTCGATAGTTGCCAAGAACTATTCTCTCCTTGGTAAGAGGGGTTTCTAGTGGCACTGTGAGCTAGCTGGTATACAGTCTAACATACCCGGTAGGGGTGCTTAGAATCAGTCTGGCACCAATCCTACAGTGCATGTTGTCTAAACGTGCAGATCCTATATAGGTTTTATAGGAACTACACAACAAAAGATTAGACATGCCCAGGTTACTGAGGACTCCGCTTCTGAACGGGGAATGGGCTCTGACGATGCTAGTCAGCGCGGCAGAAGTAACAATAGCTCGCCAGAACCTGAAGGATTTTCTGGTGACAGCAGTATTGAATGAACACATCACGGTGGAAACACCTGATACAAGAGTTAATGTCCCACATCGACTTTACGAAATTACACTTTAAATAGAGAGGGATATCTCAGGAAACGTTTAAGGTCTCTTTTGGGAGAATTTAACATATAGGTACGACATCCTGCTAGCAGAAAAAGATTGGCCACCTGAATTTGTGATGGATTGCCCAAAAGGGGAAAACGTCATTTTGCCTGCTTTCTCCGACCTCGTTCTAGTATCTTTAAAACATTCATACGCGCAGGAGTGCGCGCTAGCGCTAGCTCCAACATTATACCGCAACCATGTAGGGTGGGACGTGGAGTCTACTCACCACGAAATCCCATTAAAATCTACTCCAAATCCTCAGAGACAGTACCTTATTAAAAATGATGCAAAAAGACAGGTCAAAGAAATCTTAGACCAACTCGAATACCAAGGTGTAATTGAGACTTGCACCTCCCCGATGAATAATCCTTTGTTTCCAGTAATGAAACCTGACAACACATATCGTCAAGTTTTAGATTACCGACATTTGAACACATGCACACAAACATTGGCAGTTCAAAACGCACACAGTGCCACATTAATGAATAACATTGTGCGGAAGAAATATAAAACAACATTAGATATCTCGAATGGATTCTTCTGCCAAAATATAGCTCCAGAAAGCAAATATTTGACAACATTTTCTGCGCTCGGCACTCCAAGAAGTTTTTGTTGTTTGCCTCAAGGGTATAAGAACAGCCCAGGGCTATTCTCGGCAAGAGTGTCAGAATTATTATAAACATATGACGAGGAGGTCGTGTCCTATGTAGATGACATCTATCTGACGGACGATGATTTACTTGAACACTTGTGCAGGATGAACAACATAATTGTGGGATTCGCCAATTTGGGCTACAAATTTAATTTTAAGAAATCTAAAATTGCCCATCTCAATGTCCTATTTTTGGGATACGAGCTGTCAAGTGAAGACAAGAGCCTGGCAGCCAACTTTTTAGAAAAGTGCACGCTGCTCCAACCTCCTAAGACTCTCAAAGGTTTACAATCCATCTTAGGATTTCTAAATTTTGGTAGAACATACATTCTTGATTATGCAGAAAGAGTAAAACCTTTCTACGACTTAATCAGACCTGATTTCACATCACATCAGTGAACACAGCAACACACAGATACTCTACGTTCAGTTCAGGCTGACATGATAGCATCTAAACATTTGCACACACGTGTAAATACCACTAACTTGATGATCTGGGTCGTCCCAGGTTTATCAGGATATACCTACATCACTTTCAATGAAAGTGAGACAGTCCCAATTGCATACAAATCACTTTTATACACAAATGCTGAGATGCGATTTGCAGCTACAGAAAAAATACTGACAGCAGTACAGACTGCTGTAGTGAGAGAAAGAGCGCTAGCACAGAGGAAACGCATTATCGTCATAACCCCGGTACCGACTTTAGAAGCGGTTACCAAAACGAGCATTCCAAATGCAAAAGCACTGCATCCACGATGGATACAATGGGATAATTCTCTCACTGCAACAGATGTGGATTATAAATTTGATCCTACACTGAAAACACAAGCATTCCTGCAGTACGAACAAGAATATCCTCTCCCGAATTAAATCTTGACTCTAGAAAAATATGAATACATCATTTATACTGATGGATCTGCTCAGCCTGCCATAGGAAGTAAACAACAATATAGCGCTGCGTGTGCTATAGTGAAAGGACGTTTGCGGGACGGTAAGCTCCATCCCAGCAATACGACTACACAATCTCTAGGAGATTGCACTGAATAGCTGGCAGAGCTGAAAGCTCTAATTTTAGCACTACAGTATATGGATCTGGAATTCCCCACACTGATAGTGTGCGATTCGTTGTACTGTGTGCAGTCTTATAATGAATATATTCATTACTGGGGCCAGAATGGGTTTAGAGATTCCAAGGATTGCACAATTAAACATAAATTGTTATGGGAACAAGTGGCAAAGCTGAAAGCATGCCTGCCACGGGCTCAAGTTATTTACACCTTGAGTCATCAGCGTGTTGGCGTACACGTTGATGGGAATTCACTGGCTGATGAAGCCGCCAAGGCGACAGTGCGAACTGCTGCCGTTGCTGCAATCACTCGTTCTAGCACGAGGATAGACGGAGACATACTGATAGCTGTCAACGCCTCAAAGAATGGCTCTGCCATCCCGAAAGGCTTTCCACTCAAATATTATTATAAATTAGATGCGCAAAACACACTGTATGCTCAAATTTCAGGAGTGGGGGATAGAGTAATACCAAACATGGATCATAGATTAGGTTTAATTCTAACTTCACACAAAGGTCTGGGCTCAGCACACGCAGGAGTCACTGCTACAATTTCATTACTGATGTGGCGATTCTGGTGGCCAAGTTTGTCTAAACAAACGAAGGCTTATGTCTTAAAGTGCGACATCTGCCACCAGATGAAAGGTTCCACTGTTGCACGGTCACCACAAACACCATTACTCATTTCAGACAGACCTCTCGCATGTGTCTATTTGGACCACTGTGGCCCCTTAAATTCAGACAGGGCTTACAAGTACATCTTGGTGGCAGTGGATTAATGCTCTTTCTATGGGTTTGGCCTCAGCGCTCGGCTGACGCTCGAACTGTTATAAAGGCATTTGCGAGTCTTCATAGGGACATACGCAATTGGCACGTTACATTCCGACCGTGGCCATGCGTTTCGCTCTTGGGCTTACAAGGAAGCCATGGAAAGTATGGGCATGGCCTTGCGGTACTCCTCACCCTACCATCCCGAGGGAAATTCGGTGGTGGAGAGGAAAAACAGGGACCGAAAGCAATCCTTAACAGCAAGGGTATTAGGTGCGGGCGGGACTTGGGTCAATCACCTATATGGGGTCCAGAGGGCACTAAACAATATGCCAAGAAAATCCTTGGGAGGACATACCCTCTATGAGATCCTGTTTGGGACAAGAATGTGGGTACCTGACCTCGATTGTGCCAGCACAGTGGCGGATGTAAAACCATTTGAATTGAATGATCGTTTGGCTGTTTTACAGGAACTCAATAAATTCCGGGCATTACAAAGTAACGTCCAGGTAAAACGCGCCGCTACTGGGGAAGTGAAAGCTGTTCTGGCAAGACCTGCCTGGGTCCCGGAGGTTGGGGACCTGGTCAGAGAAAAGATTGTGGACAAAAAGGAGTTTGGGCCATCTTACAGAACACCTGTGATGGAGGGTCCCGAAAGTCCCGTATTACCATTTAACAAGAAACCCATTAATGATTTTGCACTACCCACCAAACATGATACTCCCAGATAGGCCCTACCAGGCAGGCTCAGATAGAATGTCTTAAATTGTCCACTTTCCCTTGTCCTGGTAGCACATCTCACATAGGCCCAAGCCCAGCTCCCTAGATAAACCATATCTTACATAGGGCCAAGCATTCCTTCTTAGATACAAAAGTGTAGGCCCAAATGAAAGTGACTCTTGCTCTCATTTTTATAATAATAATAAAACAGACCTCATAGGCCTCACTGATCTGCTAGCAGAAATCTGTCCCATCCACCCAGATACAACAGTAGCCTGTCTTGTAACTTTCCACAGTTACAAGAGCAAGGGTGGCCCCCACCCACTTGACAACTTGATGGAACATCTGGCAGTGTCACATGCAAGATTCATGATATTCTTAGCTATGGGACTTTCCGGCGCTTGCTAAAATGGAACCCAAGGCAGGAACTTGACCAAGAGTTAATATATTTAATATTAATTCTAAAGCATTTTTCACGGTAAAAATTATCCTTTGTTTACTTTTTGCGGTCAGAGAACTCTGACCTTCTGCCACCAGTTCTGTTTTATCCTGATACCACTTCTCATATAAAATTTTCCAGTAAACCAGGTGGCCGAGTGGCCTGCGTCACATCTCGTGTCAAGCCTCGTGCCCACGTAGGCGTAGGTTCTGCATTTTAACGATAAAGTTCTGCATTCAACTATATAAAAAGCCTCGCCCACACTATAAGCTTGAACTCTCCATTGCAGACTGCAGTTAGAGGGTTCCCGTGCGATCGATCGTCCGTACAACTGGGCTAGAGCTTCAAACTTTCAAGGTGGTAATATTCTTTTCTTAATAATTTAGCCTTTTGGCTTTAACTCCCTATCTAATGGCATAGCCTATTGGCATTGTCAACCTATCTGATTATTTCACTATTGGTTTTGTCAGCCTATCTGATTATTTCATCAGTAGTTTATTCAGCCTCTTTAATAATTTAGCCTTTTGGCTTTGACAGCCCATCTAATTCAGTTCATTCTAACCCAAGCCATTGCATTTAATTTAGTTTAAACTACGTAGTCTTGAATGGTGTTGCTTTCTTAAGAAAAGATTAGCCTTCTAGGCACTAGCCTACCCATCCTCTTTAGAGTTAGGGTTGCTCCTTGGGCAGCTGCTTATAGCATAGTATTTTAGTCATATATTTGCTTCTTTGAACAACTGAGTTTAAACATTGTTGATGCATTTATGCTTTGAACGGCTCATATGTAGGTGGGCAACATTTAAATTGAATTGTTTTATGCTTTGAACGGCTCATATGTAGGTGGGCAACATTTAAATTGAATTGTTTTATGCTTTGAACGGCTCATATGTAGGTGGGCAACATTTAAATTGAATTGTTTTATGCTTTGAACGGCTCATATGTAGGTGGGCAACATTTAAATTGAATTGTTTTATGCTTCGAACTGTTTGAATAAAAAGTCACTGTTTTACACCGTGGTTTCTTCTTTCCAAGTGAACGCACAGCGGTGGGGTCAGGCTTTCTGGAGCCGGTAAGCAGAAGGGTGTGACCACCAAGAGATTACCCTCACCCTTTGTCAGTTGACGACCACGAATATCCTGGACTCGTGAAGCAATCATCTGCGGTGAGGTCTTGGGACGCATGCTGGGGTTACACCTGTCTGGCTTTCTCTCGGGCTCTCCTCTCCCCACGTCCACTGGGGTAAGTCAGGGATATTTTTATTTTTTTCCCTTGCATTTGCCTCCGGTTGTGGCGTGTGTGGGGTGGTGGGTCAGCCTGCATTTGCCGACTGGGGTCTCCTTTCTGTGTGCTCCTTTGCCCACCTGTGGTTGACTGACGTGCCACGACGTCCTCTTTCTGGCTGGTCACATCTCTCCGAGGATCTTTGGTGCTCTGCTCTTTGATTGTCGTGGTTTCCTTTTTGCTGCGTTCTCTTGCCCATTCTGTCTTTGGCCTCTTTGTCGATGCTTTTTTGTGAAATATTGTGCTCTCACTTTCGTTGCCGTTTTCACTTCCTCGTTCTTATCTTTGCCCTTTCCCTTGCATATGCTTCTGGTTGCTGCTTGCGGGTCTTGTTGATCGGATTCTGGCATTGTGCACAGGTGCTTCTGCGGCGTTTTTGCGGGTTCGTATTTATTATATGTGGGTTATTTTCTTTTTTTAATTTGCTCCGTAATGCTTGAGGTTTGAGTCCTGGGAAAACACTTCTGTTTTTCGAATTCTGGCACTGTGCACGTGCGTTTGCCGCTTTCACTTGGTTTACATATTTGGCGCACATTTTTTGTACCTCATTATTGCAGGTCTTTGACGTTGTTTTTCAGATGACTGTTTGGATTTAGTTGTGGGCTGTTGCGCCCTTGACTCGGTGCACATGTGGCACGCGTGTCTGTAGTATTGTTGCACTTTTGAAATTGGGTGTGTCTCGGCGCCATTTTTAATGCTCTTGCCGCCATTTTGTATTCTTCTTTCTACAGTGCATTTTTCAGTTTTTTCTTTTCACTTTCGTCTTCTGTAACTTTTTTCTATATTTAGTTTGGTTCCTTCACTCACTCCCTTCCTTCTCAATTTGTTGTTCTTCATATATTTCTCTTTCCTGGTCTCCTTCCCGCCTTGCAACACCATTCTACTTTTCGGTGTCAATGCGCCCCTTTTTCCTTAGGTGTCTCTCCTGTTTATTCACACGCCCTTTCTTCACTCTCTCTAGTGCTTGGGTGCTCTTCTCTTTTTGGCTCTTAAATTTCTCTCGCTTTCTCATCGGCGCTTTTCACTGCTGTTGCGTGCGCCACTACGAAAGGAGGAACTAACCACTTTGAAGTCTCTAGCCCAGTTTGACCTCCCGTTTACCTTCCTGCCTTCTCCCTCTGCGCTGAATGAGGAAGTAGGCCTCGCAGCTCCACTGTAGACCCACCTCGCCCCTCCTTCCTCTGTCCTTCCAGGCTGCTTTCTCGGCATCCGCTGTTAGCATTTAGTTGTGTTCATTTTTTTTTTTTTAAATGCATTTCATTTATTTAACGATTGTTTATTTGTTGTCCGTTATGTCTGTTTTTTGTGTGCCTCGATTTCTTAAACGTTACTAGCCCTTCTGTTCGTCTGCAGCCCCCCACCCACCACTCATCTGTTGCTGACTGCCGGCTCTACACTCATTTAGCCGAGCGGCAGACTGCTAGTTACTGTTGTTGTCTGAATTGCCCCCACTTTTCCTCACTATTACGGGCAGTTGCGCCAGGTAGCTGTTGTCTGGATTGCCTTGTCTTTACCTCCTAGCCGCAATCCCGCTAAGTAGTTGCACTTACCTGCAGTACACATTGTGCATACATTGCGCCTCTTTTCTGTCTCTTACACATTTTGCCTACCATTTGCCTACGTCAATTGGTAGCCAAAGGGGGTGGAGGTGTATCTCCACTCCTCTTGTCAGTCTCTTTTAACAACCCCCCTCCGGTATGTCCCTTGATCCCCCACGAATTATTAGTCTCCTTATTCATTCAGTACGTGGTACTGCCACAGCAGTGTACCACACCGGTCCTGACCACTTTATCCCCCTCACGCGCCATCAGAGCGAAGTTCTTGCTGCTACTTGGCACATCTTTGAGATTGACTTTACACCCAATACTGAACTTCGCCTTTCACTCCTGTCTCTTGTAGACTTATCTACCTCAGGCGCCGCATCTTCCCAACCACCACCAGACACCACCCGCCCTGAACTTTTGTGGCCTGCCCACTCCTCTAATTCACCTTCGCGCTCCCCACCTTCTTTAGGGTATTCTGTTTCTCTTGCTAATTCTCCCACTACTGTTGTCCTATACGACGAGTCCAATACTGACTCTGCGCAGTCCACAGCATCCTCTGAAGAGGCAACACTCCCTAGCATTATTGCCCCTGCCCCCCTATGGTACCAGCATCAACACTTACTATTGCTCCCCACCAACCACTATCTCCAGCTACTGACTCCCCATTCCTCTTGGCACTCCTGCAGGACTATTCAGTGGATCTAGAGGACTCTATCCCAGACATCTTAATTGTGCCTCCCCTGGCAAGCCCACCCTCGCATTTTCAGTCATTATAAGGAATGACTGCCCCGTCTCCTGACAGTACAGCTTCTCCCATTTTTGTATATCTAGTAAATAATATTGTTGTGGGTCTTTCCACTGGTCACCCATCATCTTTTTATCACGTTACACCCTTAGCAAGCACGGTCCTTCTCACTATATTTCACGTTTTAGGGGTTGACTATACCCAGGCACAGCAGATAACGCTTTCACTAGCACCATCTTTCCCCCACCTTCCGCTTCCCACCGTTGCTAAACATAGAGAACCAAAACAGTCCAAGCACTAATATCGTAGGGAAGCACTTCACTCCCCTAACAACTACTGGTCCCCATGAACAGGATTATAGGTACCACGGTTCATAGGAACTCAGATTACATTTACATACGCATTCGCCTCATAGCGCCAGGTTTGGACATACCCTCCACACTTGTTACAAATTTTCCACGCAACCCGCTACAAAGCAGAGTAATTGCTGGTCTCTCTCGTAGCCGGCTCCAATTTCCTGACTTCTCCCCTAACGGAATATACACCGGCCCACAGGAACTGGAACTAAGACAAGCATTGTATCACGTTATTAGTAGCGCAATAGGAGAGGAACTGATAATAGACGCTATTCCCTCCACGTCTGCTACTGAGTCCACCTTTGATACTGAGCCCCCTTCTGCTACAGAGTCTACTTCTGCTGCAGAACATATTCCTACCACACAACATATTTCTGACGCAGAACATATTACTGACACTAAAAACACTCCTGCCATCTAATCACATTCTTCCTAATGAATGGCATACTGAGTTCTACAGTGTATAAAACGTTTACCCACTTCCACATCTTTTTTATCATACATCCCCCTGGAGCGCTATTCACTGCCATACTATCTAGCACCTGGCCAAGGCACCCTCTCCAAAGTTATATTGCTGAAGCTTGCTTTGACGGTCGGCTCCACTTTCCTCTCTATACTGAAGAACAAGAGCGAGACTTGCAGGACGGTGTGTATGACATTGTCATTCAGGCAGTAGCACAAGAACTAATCAGAGACATTGGCCCTAGCACCTGAAACAAGCGCTCCTGTAAATTAGGCCTTGCCTAGAGCGCCCCGTGTTAGACACACCAACATGGCTACTCCACTCCAGCATGTCCTAAAGACATTCGGAGGTCAGGAGCACCATATACTAAAGCACTGCCGTGAGCTTCATAAGCGTACGGCGAAAATGACTCATCCGTGGCCCTCAGAGGGAAGCTTTGAACCAATAATATTAGAGCATGCCACCACCTTTCTAGACACCAAGTACTCTGGCACTAAGTTACAGAAAAGAAAGGCTACTTTAGATCTCTGGCGCATTTTTAAAGACAAGGTTCAAACACCCTCTGATTCCACACACCCAGCTATACCCAATGCTCCGCCCCCACCGCCTTACCATGTCAGCGGTATGTATACCGAGCTCACTAACAAGGAACAACCTGAGCTGCCAGTTACCACTAATAATTCTCCGGCTGCTGGTTTCCAATCATTACCAGATGAGGCAACTACCTCACCGCACCTCGGCCCAGAATTACACATCACACAGATTGAGGAATTTCAGGCTTCCCACACATCACCTAGCCACCCGTACCACCCCGTGGACAGACCACCGGCTCCATCCACGCCCCCGGTAATGCATACCCCGACCTGACAGAAATCCGCAGCATATATTTGCCTCCCCCAACGGTACAGTAAGGGAGACAGCAGTATCAGGTATCCCAGGCTTCATAGATGCACAACTATCACTAAAATTTACACCTACAGTCAACACTGCACACCCACGCCCAGGTGAAGAGGATGAGGAAGGCTCTGACTCTGCCTCTCAAGCATCATCCTGTCATTTAGACTCTGACTCTGCCACTCAAGCACCATCTCGCCCCTTGCGCTCACCAGTCATTGCCGTCTATGACCTCGGCACTCAACAGGCCTCTGATTCTAACACCTTCCGTGACACTAACCCCTTCCGTGACACTCACACACAACAAGCACCTGTCCTTAACGCTTTCCTTGACACCGACACACACCCGTTCCCAAGTTCGCACCTTCCACTACAAACTAGCAGCATGCCTTTCATGACGGCTGCACCCTCTGCTGAGGTACGGGGATCTGCCCTTATGACAGACCAGCTGCAGCTCACTGAGTTCCCCAACCTGCCATTGCTGCGTGTAACGGAGGGACAGTGTGTTCCTCTCACTGGTCTTCCCTCCTCTTATGACAAGTATAGACAAAACGCAGAATTGAGCAAAAGCACTAGCCTGGAAAGTCTTTCACCACAGCATCATGAGGACGAACAGACACCCACACATTACTCACCTTCCCACGCAGACCAAGTGAACAAAATGAGACGCTTGTCATTTAAAATAGAGGACCTAAACAAAAGCATTGTGGACATGATGTCGAAGGCCAATACACCAACAGCACCATCACCCAAGCTGCACAATCTTGTGCAACAACACCCAAAAACATTTGTCAGTAGGAATGGGGAAAGGAGCAGACAATATCGCTTTAATGAGCACCCCTACCACCGTGAAGCCGCCACCTCTGGAATGACACAAACATTCACCAACACACATCAAGACCACCAATTCCAAACACCAGTAGGATGGGATAACACACCCCCACTGGTGCTAGAAGGCCACAATCCAATGTTTGGTGACAACCCAATATATTGTGGACTCCCGCAGGAACAAGACAGAGTGGAAAAAAGTAAGGTCAGGACCACCGAAGCACAAAGACTTAAAGTATTGGGGACACATGGACGCCCAGACGACATACTATATGACGTCTCGGGCTCTGCTTCCTTGCGCACCACTAGGATGAAAAATAGATACAACATGAGTCTCAGCAGACCATGTCCACCAAAAACAAGCAATGACCTCACTCCCAATGAGATAGTGACATTGGGGGAAGGTTCAGATTATGCAGTTAACCCCTTTTCAGATGATTTGGCAGGCTGGTCAGAGCCCTTAGCGCCACAAATGCTCCCTTGGCCAAGAGAAGGCTCTTTTGAGCCTCAGTACATGGCGACAGCAGTTGAATGTATCCTCAAAGGACTAGGATGTGAGGATTGGGACTATGACTATATGAGGGAGAGCCTGAAAGTCTGGCAAAAATATGCCCGCCAGCATGACTATACAGGACCCACAGCGCAACGCCCTGGGGTCATGCCCCAAATGCCACTGCTTTACAAAAATATCACGGATCCCCCTATCTATATCCCATGGTCTACACTAGACAAAGAAAATGTCAAAAAGGCACTCCCCCCCCTCACTGAGGGTGCGGGAAAATGGATTGCAGCCTTTGAAAATTGCACCACAGGCAACAACATAGCAATAGGAGATGTAAAAAGCCTGCTGATCTCCCTCATTGGAGAAGACGCAGAAGATCTCTTCATACGTATTCATGCAAATCTTACAAAAACAAATACCAAACATGATGGTGTTTCCTTTAATGACATCCGAACACTAACATGGGCTGAGTTGCGCAGGAAATTCCCTGATGTTCCTGACATTGGGGCTCTGTTGTCACAGACTATGCAACCAAATGAAGACCCTGCCAACTATCTTTCCAGAATAAAAGAGAAATGGCACCAGGAGTTAGGGCAACGATGGGATGCAGTTGGAGGGTATGGGAGATTATTTTACCATACAGTAAAGAAAGGTCTACCCACTGAAGTGCAGGAAAAATTAGATGGCATTGTAGCAATGGAATGCAAGCCATGGGCAGAAATACAAGACCACATTGTACATTACTGCAAAAAGAGACAGGAACAGGAAAAGACTAGACAGCTGGCAATAGAGAATGCCGCTGCCAAGTTGGTACAGCAGAAACTAAATAAGAAAAAGGACAATGTTGACACAGTCATGCTTGCAGCACCAGTCACTCAAATGACAGCAGTAACATCCTTCCCCCAGGCTGCCATGAATGCTCTTGCAGGCAACGCCCAACCTGCCCCACAGCAGGTTCAAGCACCACCTGTAGTGCAGTATATACAAGCTCAACCCCAACCTGCCCTACAGTATGTCCAGCCGCAACCACAGCCAATGGTACAATACATGCCAGCACCACCTGCTTACAGCACTAACACACAGCCCTATTACAATAACAGACAAAATATGTACAGAAACACAGGTGTACCAGGAAGAGGGCGAGGGATGGGACAACAAAGGTTTCCACAACAGCCAGGACAGGGTACACCACCAATTATCTGCTACTATTGCCAGAAACCAGGCCACATACAGAGAGATTGCCACAGTAAAAAGCGTGACATGGGTCAGCAATATATGAATACTGGCCACCAAGCACAAATACCATTCCAACAACAGCAGCACCCGCAACAACACCTTCAACAGCCCCAAATACTATATTCTTATGCACAACCAGCACAGCAACAACAAGTGCAGCTCCAAGCGCCCCCAATGGCCCAGGTTCAGCCAGCAGTCCAACAAATACAGGTTCCAATGCAACAGTTACAGCCACAGCAACAACTTGCTTATCAGGTGGTCCCCCAAACACAAAACAGTGTCCCTCTAGGAGGAACAATTGTTGCCTCCAGCAACCCCTTTACCCAGGGCACCATCCAGCAATATCAGCCTGGAGGATACACCAGCTAGGACAGCCCACAGACAACTCTTGTGTGCCCAATTTTGTCATGCACAGGCAATACTGAAGAGGACCCTATTGCAAGTGTTGTGATAAATAACAAAACATATAGTTTTCTTATTGACACGGGCGCCACATACTCCTGCATTACAGGTGGCCCTCTGCCCATTTCAAACAAAACAGCGGACACACAGGGATTTTCTGGGGCAATAGCAAGGGTCCCTTTCACCAAGCCAGTCTCAATGGAGATTGGAGGCCATGTAGTGGAGCAGCCTCTGCTCTATTCACCCAGGTCCCCAGTCAATCTTTTAGGACGTGACCTCATGGCCAAATTAAACATGACAATCCACTTTGATGACAACGGAACAATGATTTGCTCCATACCAGGTACCCCACTAACTAGGATAATGGCAGTCACTGCACAGTCTTCCTTAGATAGCCAGGTCAGAGCACGCCCAGTGGATGAGCACGCCTTCTCCGCAGCTGTCCACACAATTGTTGCCACCACTCCCGAATTACAAGGCCGCACTGTTCAGTTACCAAAAGAATTTCTTTTTAGGCCCCAAGTACCAGATTCGCAGGCATTAGATAAACACCTGACATTTGACATCTGCGCCTTTGAGATAACACCTACCTATGGCGCATTCCTGGCATGCGATGACAACGCTCATACTTGGGCTTGTGTCATTTTCATCAAGCCTAAAGGGTTGGTCAGAGACATTTCAGATGCCCAGCTATTTGGATCCCCTGAGGAACACTCTAAAACAGAGATTATCTATGATAATAATGTGCCCGTCTCGGTGACAGTGGAAATTCGAACACCAACTGTCACCCCTGATTATGACTCCGCGCGAGAAGCAGATTTGGCCCAAGTACCAGCGCATCTTTGGACAACAGGCCCAAATGATGTAGGTCTTATCAGCTCTGCCAGGCCATTTAAGATAACTCTCAAACAAGGTGCTATCCTGCCCAGAATAAAACAGTATCCCTTGTCCAAGGCAGCAGAAGAGGGTATAGCCCCTACCATACAGGCATTGCTAGAACAGGGAGTAATTTATCCTTGTATCTCTCCTTGTAACACAGCCCTTTTTCCTGTGCGCAAGGGGAAGACCAATCAATGGCGTCTCGTACATGATCTGCGCGCAATTAACAACATAGTTGTACCAGAGTTCCCCATTGTCCCAGACCCCTCTATTATCCTCACAAATGTCCCCCCGATGCACAGTATTTTTCTGTCATCGACCTGAAAAATGCGTTTTTAGCATTCCTTTGCACAAAGACAGCCAATACCTATTGGCTTTTTCAGTCAAAAATGTGCAATTCACGTACACAAGGCTCGCTCAAGGGTACTGTGAGTCCCCTAGCGTCTTCAACAGGGTTGTCAAAGAAGACTTGTCCAATTTCCAATGTGACAGCACCTTGCTGCAATATGTCGATGACATACTGCTTTGCAGCCCCACAGAACAACAATGCAGGAAAGACACCATCTTCCTACTTACCACGCTAGCACAAAGAGGATATAAAGTTGACAAACAAAAGTTACAGTACTGTCAGAAAGAGGTACACTATCTAGGTCAGCTACTGTCTGCATCAGGCAGACGAGTGACTCCAGGTCGAGTTGAGGCGATATAAGGTACCCCTGAACCCCAAACAGTTAAAGACATGCAAAAATTCCTCGGCCTGGTTAACTATGTCCGTCAATGGGTCTTTGATTTTGCAACAACAACTGCCCCATTATTGAAAGCTGTGAAAATGGGCAAAGACAGACACAATAAGATTGAGTGGACACGTGACATGAGAACAGCCTACACCCAGCTCAAAGATGAGATAACAAATGCACCAGTGTTAGGATCACCTGATTACACAAAAGAATTCTACCTATTCACTCACTGTGATGGTTTAGTCATGACAGCAGTACTCACTCAGAAATATCCCATGGGCCATAAGCCCATTGCTTACTTCAGCGGTATGCTGGACGCTGTCATGAAAGGTCATTACCCCTGCGAACAGGCCCTTGCTGCCGCAGCATTTGCTGTTGAGAAAAGTACTCCCATTGTAATGGGTTCCCCGCTGACTATGTACACAGAACATTCTGTCTTTGCAATAATACAAAAAGCCAAGACAACTCTAACAACACAAAGGGTGTCAGGTTACGAAGTAATATTGTCATTACCTTCCCTGAAAATTGTGAAATGCCACACAGTGAATCCTGCCACGTTTTTTGCTCATCCAATAGCCACCTCAGATGATGACACCCATGACTGTGCCACATATTCCCCAGATGAGTCTGGAGCACCAAAAGAGGATCCCTTGCCAAACAGTACTGTATATTTTGTTGATGGCTCCTCTACCATTGATCAAGAAACAGGAGTAAGATACACAGGAGCAGCAGTAGTCAAAGCACAGCAGAATGATTCCTCTGATTCCCTAGACATTGTACAGCAAATAACATTACCTTCACATTATTCTGCCCAGGCAGCTGAACTAGTAGCCCTCATAGCTGCCTTAAACATTGGGGAAGATGACCGCATTACAATTTATTCAGACTCTGCATATGTCACAACAACCACACACTCCAGCATCCTCCGCTGGAGAAGACGTGGCTTCCTCAAATCAGATGGTACACCTGTCATTCACAAAACGTTACTAGAGGAACTTATTGAGGCCCTTACACTACCAGCTGAAGTAGCCGTAGTCAAATGCGCAGCGCACACCAATGGCCAAGATTTTGTCTCCAGAGGTAACGCCCTGGCAGATTGGGCAGCTAAGGCTGCAGCCAGAGGCCCCCCACTCCAAACAACAACAGAAGTCCCACTTGCACCCATTCTACTTTCTCAAACATTGCCTCCCACAGAGCATGGCAATAACAATGAAGGAATTCCAAAAACACCATCCCAATTAATAACACAATTCGACATTGACACCACACAGCAATATGATCGAACTGCACAGTTACACCTCAGAGAAATGCAAGAAAGTGCACCAGATCAAGAGAAAGAGTTATGGAAGAAGAGGGGAGTACAACAGGACTCCACCGATTTCATATATAGACAGACAGTAACAGGGAAACCTGTGATGCCACAGGCCTTGTTACAAGTGGCATTAGACCAACTCCACCTTCCCACACATGTCACCCGAGATAACATGTCCACCACCTTGCAAACAGACTGGTTCATCCCCAATGCCTATGAACAGATACAATTGTATGTTAATAAATGTCTTATTTGCCAACAATATTCTCCAAACCCTACTCTCAAAACAGTTGTTTCCACCATTCCTAGACCATCTGGCCCCTTCAAAGAGCTACACATTGATTATGTCGACATGATCGATCGCTGCCAAAATTACCGCTATCTCATTGTAGTAGTATGTCCGTTTTCACGCTGGATCGAAGCTGGGCCTTGCGTCCATTGTGATGCCAAAGCAGCTGCCACATTCCTGCTCCGTGATGTCATCACTCGCTGGGGCATTCCAGATGCCATCCGGTCCGATAACGGAAGTCATTTTTCAAACGCCATCTTTTCCTCCCTGACCACAATGCTAGGCATTAAACACAAACTGACATCAGCCTATCACCCACAAAGCAACGGCATCTGTGAGCGCCTCAACGGCTTGCTCAAAAATAAAATAAGCAAAATAAGTGCCACAATAGGAAAGAAATGGCTTTACTGCCTGCCCATAGCACTCTTTGCACTAAGAAACTCTCCAAGTTCGGATCACCACCTCACGCCCCATCAACTTGTCACTGGACGATCCATAAATGTAACAGTTCCATCCACACGCTCTAAAACAGATAGTGAGTCATTACCTGAGATAGTTAAGGCAGAACTATACAATTACCTGTGCCAACTAACAAGCGCAGCGCAGTTCCTTTCTATCCAGGTATCCAAGAGAAGAGACAAGGGCCCCGCCGATCCTGAGCTCCCACCAATCCGTCCCGGGACACTGGTCTTCGTCCGAAAAAACGTCAGAAATTGGAAGGATCCTAAATTTGAAGGTCCCTTCCAGGTGAAGGACTCATCACCAACTGCAGTGCGAATAACTGAGAGAAAAGCATGGATCCATCGCAGCCACGTCCGCCTAGACCCCGCGCCACCACCTCAGCCAATAGACTAAGGGAAGGACTGGATTTCTTATCGGTACAACTCCATGAAGACAGCGGCCTTCCATCCTCCTCTGATGAAGAACACAATGAGCATCGCGTACTTAGAATCAAAAATGCTAATGGAGATGCAAAGTTATGTATTCCATTTGTCTTACTAATTTGTGGTTTTGCTATATTTATTTTGTTAGCCCTAAACTGGTATATGTTTTATCTTGCAACAATTGATCAATGTGACCTTCCCGATGTTATTACACCCGATGTTATTACACAATGTTCAGGACAGTCAGTTGTATCACCAGATAGAGATAAGATCAAAAGTCCACCACTCCCACCGTGTACCACTGATACAGCACACAGTAACACACACCCCACATCCACAGTTACTGAACTGATCCCAGAAAGTGCTACTACCCCAGGGGATGACGCTCTGAATACTACAATAGGACCCCAGTTGTCCCGCAGTGTCCCTCCTCGCACTAACTATAGATTTAAAAGAGGATTTAAACGAGGTAGGGCAAGGGCCTCGGCCCGCAACCACAAGAAAAAAGTTGAGGTTACACAAGAGTGGGCCACTGCTCTTCAGGACACAGTGGTTCACATGGCACAACCTAATCCCATGCCCGATTTCCATTCCACACGTCCGGACGAATTCGATCCGGATCATGGAGCCCATGATGCCCTGTTAGATAACATGTGGTACCGGCACATGTTCGAAATAGGGAAAAAGACAACAAAAGAAGCATGTTTTGTGTGCTCACATATTCCCCATGCAGTAGGCGCAGACAAAATGATTTTCCCAAAAGAAATACCACCCCCAAAAGCCCAGTGTCTCCTCCATCTGTTCCTTTGCCGTATATACGGCCAGATCCAGCTCCTGTCAGCAACTATCGAAACGATTTTTGTAAATACGACCATATGGGATCATAATCCTGTCACATTCAAAATTATAACTGATAAATATGAATTTGACAGAGACATACAGGGTCGGTCTAAAGAAGAGATACAACGCTGGGAGCGTACTTTTGCCCAGTTACGCTACTTTACCTTTTCAAAACCAGAATCAGTATGTTATGAACAAATAGACAAAAGCCCCTGTGTGTACAGGCCTGTGCTAGGATTATCGGCCAACGTCTATGTTGAAAACAAATGGAGTGGGCCATACAACTTCAATTGTAGAGCTGCTTCCCTAGGAGCGCCCTTTATAACAACAATTAATGACGGAGAAATCGATAGGGGTGTTGAGGATGGGTGCGGGGAGGTCTGGACACAAGAAAGTAGAAGGTACACCTTTAGTAAGGACAGCACCTATCCATGGAAAAGAGCATATAAACTGAAATATCCTCTCCTTTGCTTCCTAGGTAACGGTACCCGCCCTGTGGGCAGCAACACTAATTGTAACACGACAGTTTTTAATTTGGACCTCCAAGACGGCACCGCCAGCCTCATGGACATCTTTTGGGCCTGCGGAGAACGCATCTACGCCCAGCTACCCCCTCAATGGAAGGGCCTATGCACCATGGTCACAATGCATGAACTGCATCTCGTTGTCCCGGCATCCAACATTTCCCAAGTGCTTGAACACCCCATGACAGGTGATGTCACCCTGCTTCACCGGCACCGAAGGAGTGCTCAATATTTTGCTAACGACGCCTTTAAGGAAGTTCCTGACGAGTTTCGCCTGTTCAATGGCGCCCAGGAATTCTTTGGGGGCCTGTGGCCCATCTGGCAATCATCTGCTAATGCCCGATGGCTGCAGGTCACACGCTATGAACTAATGACTCTGATCAACAACACCCGAGATGGGTTCAACGCCATACAGGAAGAATTACGACCAATAAGACTTATGGTTCTAGAGCATAGATATGTTCTAGATCAGCTCACAGCTATGCAGGGAGGGGTATGCAGTTCCATCGGATCGAGCTGCTGTACTTTCATACCATCTAATGATGCGGGCAACGGGTCTCTCGCTAAGGCCATTGAGGACTTGGGCAATTTGGGAAAGAAGATGCGTGATGAAGGCGGTGTCGATGCAGACCCTAGTACGGGCTGGTTCAACCTGGACTGGATGCCTTCATGGCTATCTGCTATCTTGAAAATTGTATTACCCATTTGTTGTGTCATCATGTTAATGTGTTGCGGTATACAGGTACTAATGAGGTGCCTCAGTAGATGTACCGTCAAGACAGTTGGGATAAACTACGTTAAAACAGAAATTTACAGCAATGCGGACTATCAGGACATGCACCGTGCTCCTGGGGATGGGGATGGCCAGGTCCACATACAACTTATAGAACTAGGTGCCCCTGAGGCTTCTCCCAACACATCCACAGCTCCCCCAGTTCCACCACATAGGTACAGTTTGAGGGAGGAGCATAACGCTCACCAGTATGACGAATTACTGAGCCACGATGATGGAGAATATGTTACCCTACCATCAGATTTGCTACTCCCGGCTGCGTGCCCCAACGTTAATGATCCACCCAGCATGCACCCGATTCTTGAGAGTCCTTCACAGTATTGTATCCGGAATGTGTTCAAAATTGAACAAGAGCAGGGAGATGATGGAGGGTCCCGAAAGTCCCGTATTACCATTTAACAAGAAACCCATTAATGATTTTGCACTACCCACCAAACATGATACTCCCAGATAGGCCCTACCAGGCAGGCTCAGATAGAATGTCTTAAATTGTCCACTTTCCCTTGTCCTGGTAGCACATCTCACATAGGCCCAAGCCCAGCTCCCTAGATAAACCATATCTTACATAGGGCCAAGCATTCCTTCTTAGATACAAAAGTGTAGGCCCAAATGAAAGTGACTCTTGCTCTCATTTTTATAATAATAATAAAACAGACCTCATAGGCCTCACTGATCTGCTAGCAGAAATCTGTCCCATCCACCCAGATACAACAGTAGCCTGTCTTGTAACTTTCCACAGTTACAAGAGCAAGGGTGGCCCCCACCCACTTGACAACTTGATGGAACATCTGGCAGTGTCACATGCAAGATTCATGATATTCTTAGCTATGGGACTTTCCGGCGCTTGCTAAAATGGAACCCAAGGCAGGAACTTGACCAAGAGTTAATATATTTAATATTAATTCTAAAGCATTTTTCACGGTAAAAATTATCCTTTGTTTACTTTTTGCGGTCAGAGAACTCTGACCTTCTGCCACCAGTTCTGTTTTATCCTGATACCACTTCTCATATAAAATTTTCCAGTAAACCTGGTGGCCGAATGGCCTGCGTCACATCTCGTGTCAAGCCTCGTGCCCACGTAGGCGTAGGTTCTGCATTTTAACGATAAAGTTCTGCATTCAACTATATAAAAAAGCCTCGCCCACACTATAAGCTTGAACTCTCCATTGCAGACTGCAGTTAGAGGGTTCCCGTGCGATCGATCGTCCGTACAACTGGGCTAGAGCTTCAAACTTTCAAGGTGGTAATATTCTTTTCTTAATAATTTAGCCTTTTGGCTTTAACTCCCTATCTAATGGCATAGCCTATTGGCATTGTCAACCTATCTGATTATTTCACTATTGGTTTTGTCAGCCTATCTGATTATTTCATCAGTAGTTTATTCAGCCTCTTTAATAATTTAGCCTTTTGGCTTTGACAGCCCATCTAATTCAGTTCATTCTAACCCAAGCCATTGCATTTAATTTAGTTTAAACTACGTAGTCTTGAATGGTGTTGCTTTCTTAAGAAAAGATTAGCCTTCTAGGCACTAGCCTACCCATCCTCTTTAGAGTTAGGGTTGCTCCTTGGGCAGCTGCTTATAGCATAGTATTTTAGTCATATATTTGCTTCTTTGAACAACTGAGTTTGAACATAGTTGATGCATTTATGCTTTGAACGGCTCATATGTAGGTGGGCAACATTTAAATTGAATTGTTTTATGCTTTGAACGGCTCATATGTAGGTGGGCAACATTTAAATTGAATTGTTTTATGCTTTGAACGGCTCATATGTAGGTGGGCAACATTTAAATTGAATTGTTTTATGCTTTGAACGGCTCATATGTAGGTGGGCAACATTTAAATTGAATTGTTTTATGCTTTGAACGGCTCATATGTAGGTGGGCAACATTTAAATTGAATTGTTTTATGCTTCGAACTGTTTGAATAAAAAGTCACTGTTTTACACCGTGGTTTCTTCTTTCCAAGTGAACGCACAGCGGTGGGGTCAGGCTTTCTGGAGCCGGTAAGCAGAAGGGTGTGACCACCAAGAGATTACCCTCACCCTTTGTCACCTGTACCTGTCCTGGCTGTTGAAGGAACAAGAACAGTACTTCTTCCGCCTCTTGCGGGCAAAAAATAAAAAAGCCTCTTGTCCATTGATCTGATCAAACCACACTATGTGGCCGATTCTCAACAGCAGGCCACGTGGAGTCCTGAGTAGTCGCAGATCTCCTCTCGCTACTATACAGGAAGTTCAGATGGAAAGACTAATAACGTTTCAAGACTCCTCTGCGCAAGATGCCGAAGTAGCCAATAACGGAGTACGAATTACACCTGTTGAAACTGAACAACATCCAAATGAAACTGAAACGCAAATGGCAATTCGGCCCAATAATGAAGTTTACATCAATGTGCCTTCACAAGAAGCAACAGCCAGTTCTACAAACACTGCTGAGCTCCCACAGATAGATCGAACTGCGCCTGGCTACTTCATCAACTTCGATGACTTCTCTTCCGATCCAAGTGAACCTGAGCAAACACCACCCATTTCCAAGAAAGAACAATTTCGAAAATTCTATCTCTGGCTGAAAAAGACTTACTTTGTGTCCCCTTGGCTACATCTTTGGCTTGCATTAGGGACCCTGCACCTGTTAATTTGGATTGGTATAGTAACTGTCTTTTTCTTACTACTGAATGGACATTACCTCCCAAAACGCTCTGCAATACAACCTGTGAACTTGGTCCTTAAACCACATACATCATCGCACCATGAACAAAGAGGCTTGTCCCTGGTGAACATTACAGCAATTCCAGTACTGGATGGTATAGTTTGAGATAGAGTTTCATATGATATATTTGGTCCCACCGAGCATTTAAAAATTCCACATCATTTCAAAATTTCAATGAATGACTTCATTACCCGAGTACACTCTCTGATGATTGGGACATTGAGACTGTAAATACTATGGTCTCAGATTTAGAACAATGTGCTGCATTTTCTTACAGGGAATTGTATGAAGACACACCTGACTTCGACAGTATGTATTGTTACCAGCATTATGGGCATCACTTTTTGCACAGAGCTAGTGTTCCACGCACTGTAAACACTTACCATCAATGGGAACATTGCCCGACACCACCAAAAGGTAGTTTTGCCACATTCGCACAGAAATGTGCATACTTTTCAGGGCTCAATACATCAGACCCAATGTCATACTACTATAAGCTAGTACAGATGAATGCAACTGCGAAGAAAATTATGCTGACAAACACTAAGCTCATATATTCAGCACCTTTTATCTCCCAACTGTCTATACAAGTCTTCGACTATTGGAGGGACACAAAAGACACAAAACCCATCTGGGGGATGAAAGATTGGCAGGTTCAGGGAACAGAGGCTTTATTTAGAGCTTGCCTCATACCATTACAGATAATATCCCTGAACAGAACAGTGCAACAAACTACCTGCTACGGGTTTGCAAAAATTAAAGACCTGAAAACACCACGCATCCCCTCACCCATACCTATTGAAGGTATATCAAATGATACACTAATTAGTGAGGAAGTATTGGGTGCAATGATAAAGAATGGTACATACAATTCCTCAGCTCCCAATTGGAAGGGATGGTTGGTTTGGCCTATCGACACAAGTGTCAATCAAGATTCAAGGGTACCACCAGAGGGTTTAGTATCCAAAGGCCCGACCCACGCTATGTACACACAGACGACCCAGGGGTAGTGACTTCTTATAGTGTTGGGAAGTTGTGCCTAGAAGGGCTAAAAACCTCAACACTACAACAGGTGAAACAGCACCTGTCCCTTCTAGCTGACAACATGGATCTTAGGTCCCAAGAAACCGCGTAAAAACAGCTTCTTGTATGCCATCTACAATGAACTGTGGAAAGTCTCCCAACAGGATGCTGCTGAGAGATTACGTGAAATTGATAGGATACACCTAGAAAAGGCTTTGGCTGTGGTAGGCAGTGGTATGACCACACTTTCTTCACGTATTTATTCACTGGGCAACATTGTGTCCTCGGCAATCGACATAATGGAACAAGATTTGTCTATTCTACAACATGGGTAATCTCAATTGCGCTCCATTATGCTTTTGAGCTGGACGCTGCAATCATTGCGTTCAGGCCACGTGCCATGGCGATACATTAAAAGCACAAGTTTGTTCTCGGTTTACAATCTGTCCAACAGACAGTTGACTATGGCACGCAGAGACGCAAAGTACACCATCCTGCTTATTGAAAAATTGGAAAAGTTACCTTTCACAGTAGCTGAGTCACCATATACTGAATGATTAATGTATGGCTATATTACACTGACTATCACAACATTTCAGTTCCAATACTGCTTTAGATACATCCAAGCAGGCAGGTATGAAGCGTTTGGGGAAGGGTACATACAGGGAACTTGGGAGTTACAGTATAGATATAGGTGCAGAAATTTTCTTAAGTGGTACTGACTGCGGGAAGGCTTTAAGTGGGTCTTTAGTGTGCAAAGAAGTGTCGCTTCATGGAATGTGTAATGCGTCAAAAGCGAACTTATCTTGCTACTTGAAAGGCTCCCCAGGTGCCGTGATTCATCCGGTTTTTTAATTACTTTCGAATGGAAGTTATTTAGTGCTGAATGATCAAGGCTGTTGTGGAATGGCGCCAGGCATCGCATGTCTAGTCACAATAAACTTCAGGGTTGTTTACTGTAAGCAAGTATTGTTTCCCCCGGCTCACACAGTTAGGGAGGCACCACTGGGACCTTCATTGAATGTTCCCAGTATAAGGTTTGATTCGCTGAGCAGACTGAAAGCCATGTTGTTTCAACAAAATGTGGCCTTAACTTCAGCCCGAGAGACGTTTGATATCCAGGTTGCAAGGTCTTCAGCAGAGATACAGGCCCTGGTCTGTACGAACTTCCCTATCCATTTCGGAGAAATGGTTCATCGTATCTTTAACATGTATGATACGAGTGGGATCGTACACTTATTTAAGCGACTTGGATCAGGTCTCTTAACCACCTTTCAGACCATCTTCGGAGTAATTCCAGCCTTCATACACTCCGTACTTGGAAGCGTTTTTGGAGGGCTTCCTTTGGTCCTGCTTTCGGTAGCGGGCATCCTGATTTTAATACTCTTGCTTCGCAATGGACGTCGCAATCCCTCAAGAAATGGAGAGAACACTGCTGGAACGACGTTGTCGTGAGCGCATGGTTTCTACCTGAGTACGCCTCGGCTTCGAGAGCTGAATGAGCATTGGTTCCTGTCTTTCAGACCAGTCTGGCTAGACTGTGTCCTGCCTGTGTTCCGTTGCCTCTTCTGCTTCCGCTCCTGTTGGAAGGGATATCGGCTCTGCTCCAGAGGTACAGGCATTGGTATCAGGCGTGCAGGCATCTAATTCTTCCCCGGCGGCTGCTGTGGGAACCAGAGATGAACATCTTTGCTCACTCAACATGATACTGGAAGTTCTGGAGGGACTACCACCTGCGGACACGATGTTCAGCGATGTTGAGTCTTCAGCACAGGATTCATAAACAATTTGGCCTCTCCTGTGCTGGGAACTGTTTGGCAACTTTTTAAACATTTACTAAATTGAAGGTCGAAACTGGCTTTGTTTTATTTTTCCTTCTCTGCTCTAAACTCAGCATTCAAATGGCTTTCAATGTGCTCAGTGTAATAACAACCACAAATACAAGTTTAGAGGACCCTTCTGAATGCTTTTTAGGGAAAAATGACTCTTCTTTTATGGACATTTTTTCAAGCTTTTAAAGTGCTTTTAGTATGTTTTATTATAAATTATTTATCATGCCTTTTTATAGCGTTAGCTTTGTCCTTACCTAGCTGACCTTGTTGACTGTTTGATGAGGAGTGGGTGTCATGTCCTTTAGGCTAGTCCTGTCATGTGTACCCCCATTACATACATTTGCCCCATCCACACGACAATAACGATTCTAAACAGGTGACCTTTTACCTAGTAGCTTGCTCCTGTCTCTTCGACACCAGGCTCTCGGTACTCTATCATAATCCCTGTACCTGACGTACATCAACATTTCCTCAGAAACGGCAGAATTATTCTGTATAAGGGTCACCAATTTTTTTCATCCTTGGCCAACAGCCAGCTGTGCATGATCGCACTTGTTTAGAAAAGCATTGGTGATTGTTTTCAAAACATTTATGATTGTTTTCAAAACATCCATGATTGTTTTAAAAACATATCGATTCTAGAAAAAACCCGGGAGTGACCACTTTAGTATAAAAGACCCTCACTCCCCCCAACAATTTAGAGGAGAATTCCATCCAAGCCGAGACGGGGTCCTGCATGCCGAATCTTCGACTCGCAGCGTTCTGACATCCCTTGCGGGGTGTCATCCTCAAAGCAGATACGGGTCCTTCGTTCTGTACCATCAGGTGAGGGGTTTGGAGCTTCCCTAGGGGTTCCTTGGCTACATACATATAGGCATATACATGCTACACATACAGATCTAGGCTAGGTACATTTAGGCAAATTACTTAGGGTGCGCATTGTAGAAATATGTAAGTGCTACTGTTTTTATCTGAACTGCTTATGTTCATCTTATTAGCACTATGGTAGAAATGTATCTACTATTTACTATATTGGTACTAGCAATCTCTTTCGTATGCTTCTGTCTCCTGATTGTCGCAGCAAATATGTTTTACACAAGACTGACGCTGGACCAATAAATACTTATTGAAATGTCCTAATCGCCCTCCTGTGTATTTTCTGAGAATAAGTGAGCACGAGTGATTGAGCGAAAAGTACTGTACTGTTTTCTACGATCCCTGAGGAATCAGGGTTGTCTTGTTCAGTGGTTGCCAGAAACTACCTACACCACTGTAAGTTACAGGGGATGGTAGTTGTATTGTAGAGCTAGCTGGTCTAATGGCTGACATATCCTGTGGGGGTGTCCGGAAGCAGTTGGGACACCAAGCCCTCAGTTTAGGTCATCCAAAACGCGCAGGTCCTGGGGGACTCCTAGGAACTACATGACAATGCAATATCCACTTTCCATCTCTTATGGAAGGAGTGCACGCAGTATTGCTTTTTATAAGATCCTGGCCTCCGCACATTTCAAGTAAGGAGCTTAAACATTCCTATGGCACACATTGTAAAATAACACTTGCTGTACAAATCCTGACGTTCCCCTGTGACATAATGGCAAGAGCTCCAACACAAAACCCTCAACAGGACCCAAGTCCAAAAGAACCCCGCACCACGGACATGCACGTACTAAAAAACAACGCATACAGGTCCACAGTGATCGATGCATTTGGACGTCCAGCATCGCAACCCCAACCTACCACAAAAACAAACCCCACCTCAAGTTCCCCCCGCTTTCCTCCAAGAACCATATCCCCACATCCGCCAACACTCATGCGAAGAACACCCCAAGCATCCTATTCTGACTAGAGGCCAGCAAGCTCGGCCACCTGCACCGGCCCCTCACCACCTAGGATAACGACGACTCCAGATTAAGGAAAACACCGAACACCGGGGGGGTGGGGGAATTAGCAAGCCCAGGAAGTATGCTACCCCTACATCCCAAGCTTGTCATAAAAAACAAATTGTCTCAATACTTCAGGGCCTCCTCTAGTTGAGTACAACTGTTTCTTACAGCACCCATCAAACAAGGTCCTGCGGCCAGACAGTTCCTAAACACACCCAGATATAAAGAGGAAAAGAAATCAGTGTTCCACTGCAGCCCCTCAGGGTAGAATTGTGCCCTGTACAACATCACTGTCTTGGGACTATGCCACCAGCGTCCCATTCTCCTGCACAGCCCCGCTCACCAGAGTCTCAGGTATCTGCACTGTATCAAGTTCAGTAGCAGCCATCGTACCATCCTCACAGACCACGATACAGCCAGTACCTCCCGCTGGGGATCTAGAGCCGTCCCACTGTCAAAGGTGCTCCCGCCATCCACGGTCACCTCGAGTATGAAAGGGATTCGCGTCACTCAACATGCGAGCACGGTGAACATCCGACATGTCTAGCCAGGACCAAACATCCACTGGGCGTTCGAAGAAATGGGACCTCCCCTAAGCAATAACACAGAGTTTGGCTGGATATAAAAGCATATACTGTCATGTGGTCACATAGGTCTCGGACAGGAAACACCACCATTTTACTTGTTCACGTTTAAAGTTTACATCATTCTTAAATGCTTACTCTTGACACGCATTAGCTTGCGCGCCCATATGGGATAATATTCTCCTAAATAGATTTGCTTACATTTGCACTTCTTCATAGGTATATTATCAGGGCCTTGAACATTCTGTACCAGGCTTAAGTTCACTGTGCAAAATGTTAATGTTTGTTGTTGTACGCTCAGCGACAGCCCTGCAAGGGTAGAATCAATAATGACGGCCTGACTAGAGCTCTGGCATGGTAACATGGTTGAAGTTTATTATATAAACAACACCAATCCTTTGACAGAGGAGCATTTTGCTGTCACTGGAATTCCAGCCCACCTGAATCTTGTTTACCTTCCTGAGAAGGGTGATGGCCTGCTCTGCACAAGAACGGGCTCCCAGATTAAACATACCCACAGGTAACTGGGGAGTTAGATCACCCAAGGCTATTCTGGCAAATTTACAACCCGAAGCCCACTAAGTTAGGAAATGCTAGGTGTTTCCACATTTTCCTTGGGGAGGCAGAGTTGTCATGTTCTGAGGTTACACATACCATCCAGTACCTTGTAAGGTTAGAGGTCGAGATGGCACACTATGAGCTAACCAGGACTAAGGTCAACATATCCTGACGGTGTGTGCGGACTCAGTCTTACACAGTTTTGACATTTATGTTGTCCAAATACACAGTCTTACTGATATATTATGAACTATATGACATGGTGCTACCAACGTTCTAGCTTGGCTACTTATTTAATGGTTCTCCCATGTAGTTTTTCTTTTGTGTGTTCAAAGATCCTACTCACCGATTAACTGGAGACGTCTGTTAGGGACAAAATCCTCTTCAGTAAAGTAGGGAACCTCTATTTCTGGCTGTAGGTTGTTTAAGCTTGAATCTTTAAAAGGATTACCACACAGAGGTACCCTCTCTGAATTCCATAATTTTACATTACTAATCCAGCCTAAGTGGCTTTGCTACTAAATTGCAGACATGCACTAACACAAATGTTATTACAACATGGGTTCACCCTTGCGGGTGTGGACATTACCTTCATGGTAAAGGCCCATGAAGCGTATAGAACAGAGGTATTCTTTTCATGGATCACATTCCCGACAGCCAACACAGGGAATTTTCACACATACACTGAAGCACAAGTTCCAAACAACTATAGACCATATGAAGATTTTGAAATCCCATTGACATATCACGAACACATGAATTGGTTCCTAGGCGCCCCATCACATACATTAGAAAATGTCAGACTAGGTCCCCTCAGTAAAGAGGGAGAAACATGCCCAGTCTTAGCCAGTTACATACCTCATCCAGATATAGGAAACCTTACAGCCCCAGAGCTATGTATACTATACACAGATATAGTTACACTATCTAGACGACTAATACTATTTGCGATGTGAACCATTACAACAACCACAGCAAGGGCTGTTCAAGCTGCTCAACAACAATTGGTGCTGCCTGGAATTAGTCTAGTGACTATTAATGCAATTATGGGTAAAATTCCCATCAGTCGCGATGAGATTCCGCTCTGGATTGCACAAAAGATGAATCAGCTTGAAGCAGTGTTTCCCCATATGGGACCCCAAGAAAAACAAAGAATTCTCACAATGTGCCTACGATTAGGGATGGTTCCCCAAATGGAAGCTTGCGCCACTTGGGGCACAGTCTTTGCTGCAGTCTATACCATAACACGTGGTACACCATCATTAGCTGTTTTGCCAGAGGTACTTAAAAAGATTTAATATGAATACGGGCCAGCCCCTGCCCTGGATTTGGGGATAAAATTGATGGGCAATTTTGCTACAGTATCCTCAATAACATTTAGTAGTATAAAAGGGGAAGCAGCAGCGTTGGCAGTACGCCAGCAGCTGGCACAGATTGCTCCAGTAGACCGAGAGCACGAACTACCTAAAATTATTGCAGAAACCTATTCCTCAATAAGTCAAGATAATTTGGGAGCCAGACCTACCAAACCACAACGTAAGGGTAATTCTGAAAAGGATAACTTGAAAAAAGCACCAGAGTCTTGTAACAAAAAATAAGAAAAATAAAGAAAAGACTAAACCACGGGGTGGATCTCCTCAACAGGAATCCTCTGAGAAGCGCTATAACTTGCATAACCGTGATACAATAAAACTGCCTGATAGGTATCAGAATACTGATACACATCCTCATGTTCTTTTCAGGAATCATCCGACAAAACGCTCGGAGAGAGGAGGACAATCAGTGCACAGATCAGAGAAGTATGTGAAACCAAAGGACTCTCAACTCTTTTCTGACTTCATTATAAAAAAGGAAGAAAAACTTTCACAGGAAAAGCCTCAATTTAAAAAGAAGAAGGTGGCTGGGATAAAAGTAAAACATGCCACAAATATTGAGGACTCTACTTCTGAACGGGGAGTGGTCTCTGACTCTGCTGGACAGTGCGACAGAACACATGAAAGTTCGCCAGAATCTTATGGAGTGTCTGGCGGGAGAAGCAACAAGTGACTACGTCCAGGTGGAAACACCGGACCAGAGACTAAATGTCCCAAGTCACTTATATTAATTACAACTCCAGATGGAGGGGGATATACCACGTACTATTAATGTTCTCTTTTAGGAGAACTTGTCATGCAGCTATGACATTCTCTTGGCTGAAAACGATTGCCCACCTGAGTTTGTTAGAAGTGTCCCACCAGGAGAAACAGTCACACTACCAGCTTTTTCTGACCTCATTTCAGAATCAGGAAAACACACATACGTGAAGGAGTGGGCCCTAGCACAAGCCCCGACGTTATATCGCTACCACGTGGGTTGGGATAAAGGATACCCTTACCACATCATACCCATAAGGACCGGTCCACAAGCTCAGACACAATATCCCATTAAACATGAAGCAAAACAACAGGTTAGAGAAGTGCTCACACAACATGAATATCGGGTGTAATAGAAAATTGCACCTCACCAACGAACAATCCTTTGTTTCCAGTAAAGAAACCAGATCATTCATATCATTTAATCTTAGACTACAGACAATTGAACAGTGCTGCACGCACATTTGCAGTACAAAACGTGCATGGCGCAGCACTAAAGAATAATATAGTGTGCAAATAAATATAAAACCACGTTATTAGACAAATGTTTTTTTTGCCAAAATATAGTCCCTGAAAGAAGGTGTCTGACTTCATTTAGCGCCCTCGACTCAAAAACAAGTTTGTTGTTTGCCACAAAGATATAAAAATAGCTCCAGGCTGTTCTCAGCCCATGTAACAGAACTGTTACAGCAATTTGATGACCAAGCATTTTCCTATGTTGATGACATATACTTGACTGATGATGACTTAGCAACACCTTGTCAGAGTAGATCCCGTAATTCTAGGATTTGCTCACATGGGCTACAATTTAAAAAAATCAAAAATTGCCTATCTCATTTGTCCTGTTTTTGGGGTACGAGTTGCCATGTCAAGACAAAAGTCTAGTGGCACATTTCCTACAGAAGTGTGCCCTTTTACAACCTCCAAACATGTTGAAAAAACTCCAATCAATATTGGGGTTTCTAAATTTTGGCAGAACATACATACCAAATTATGCACAACAGGTAAAACCGTTTTATAATTTAATTCGTCCTGACTTTTCAAGCACACATTGGACACCACAACATACTGTGAGTTTGCGTTCAGTACAAGCTAACATGCTAGCTTCAAAATATTTACACACTTGTGTTAACACCTCAAATTTGCTGATCTGTGTAATCGCGGGAACCTCAGGTTACACATATGTCTCATTCAATGAGGGTTACACTGTACCATTTGCAAATCACATTTATACACTAATGCAGAAATGTGTTGTGCACTGACAAAAAAGATACTGACGGCATTACAGACTGCTATAGTGAAAGAAAGATCATTGACTCGGGGAAAATAAAAAATTGTTGTGGCCCCGATTCCAGCCTTAGAGGCTGCCACAAAGGCCAGTGTCCCTAATGTGAAAGCTTTACATCCAAGATGGATACAGTGGGCCAATTCACTAACAGCATCAGATGTAGATGAAGTCTTCAACTCTACATTACAGACACAAGCATACATCCAATATGAACATGAATATCCTCTGCTCAGTGAAATAATGCCTCTAGATCATTATGACTTCGTAATTTACACTGATTGTTAGAAATGGGTTTTCTGGTTGGCTAGGGTATGCACCTAAACAAGGTAGAATCCACCACTCTAGTCAGGATAAGGGGATTAGACATCTAAAATAGCCCCCTTTGTAGCTTGGCACGAGCAGTCAGGCTTATCTCAGAGGTAGTGCATGAAGCATTTGCACATAACCAGCAGAAATACAGTAAAAACACTATAAAATGACACCACACCAGTTTTAGAAAAATATTCAATATTTATCTGTGTAAAACAAGACCAAAACGATGAAAATCCAACATACAGTGATCAAAATACGAATAAAGCTAAAATAGACTTTATGTACCGTTCCTTGAAGTCTATAGCTCTGTCCGGGGCTATCACGGCATTGTGAACAAACAAATCCAACAGTTCTGGCCGGTCGAGTCATCGCAGACCAGCTACGGTGTTGGGGAGACCCGCAAAACAGTACCTTTGGAGATGAAGTGCGTCAGACCTTGCGGTGAGCACCGGAGGAGCGGCGTTGGCAAGCGTCGGTTCTGGACATCGGTGCAAGAGTCGTCGGGACCTTGAAGTCACATGTGTTGCAGGTCGAACTCCGTGAGTTTGAAGTCAGGGGCACTGGCAGGCGTCGGGGCTGCGGAGTGAAGCGGAACAGTGCGACGTGCGGTGCCCTCAGGTCGAGCTGCAGGCAGCGGCTCAGTGGTGGTCGTCCAGTGGCATTGGTGAGACCAGGACTACAGTGCGAAGTGGGGGTGTGCTCGTTGCGGTGCTGACAGGTCACGGTGCAAGCAGCTGTGTCGTCGTTGCTGAATCGCTGTCGCCGGTAGACCTAAGGCTGTGGTGCAAGACGGGGGAATGTGTCATGCGGGGCCCACAGGTCGCGTTACAATCAGCGGCGTCGGTTGACAATCTGGAGTCAATGGCGCTGGCATCGGTGGGCCAAGACTGTGGTGTGGAACGGGGCAGTGCATAGAGTAACCTACGAGCGGTGCCCCCGAACCACAGTGTAGGCAGCGGCGTTGATGCCAGCTTGGAGTGGCGATGGTGGTGAGACCAGGGCTGCAGTGCGAAGTGGGATGGTGCTCTGTGTTCTCCATGAGCGGTGTCCACAGGTCACGGTCCAGGCAGCGGTATCAGTGACGGTGTCGCAGCGTCGTTGGGGAGACCAGGGCAGTGGTGTGAAGTGAGGCGGTGCGGAGTGTAGTGCCCACAGGTCACGTGCAAGCAGCGGCTAAGTGGCGGAGTTGGACGGCGCCATCAGTGAGACCAGGGTTGTGGTGCAAAGTGCGGCGGTGCCCTCTGCTGTGCCTTCGAATCATGGAGCTGGCAGCTGCATCATTGATGGCGTCGGTTTACCTTTTCTCCTCTGTGGCAGCTGAAACATCCAGTTCCAGTAGCCGGTACCCAGAAGATGTTGAAGTATTTGATTTCCCTGAGACTTCCAACAGGAGGCAAGCTCTACATCAAGCCCTTGGATATACTTTGGACGCAGAGAGCACAGTCCAGTCCTATCCCTGCCAAAGACAGAAGCAGCAACTGCAGGCCAACCCAGCAAAGCACACAGCAAAGTGGTAGTCTCTCCTCATAGCTCTTCCATCTCTTCTTCCTGGCAGGTTCCTTAGTCCAGCAGTGATCTAAAGTTCTGGGGTCAGGGCCCCAATATTTATACCACATTTTCTCTTTGTCCTGTTTGTGGCAAGGGCCTCTGAGCCCAGTCCAAACCAGTTCTGTGCTTCTGGCCCAGCTTCACTACAGGAGGTGGAGACAGCATTGTGCAGAGGAGGCACTGTCAGGTGTAGTGAAAACTCCTCCCATCACTCTAAATGCAGCCAGGTCTATTCAGCCTGGCTATGAGTCACCTAGGGAAGGCAGGATGCACCTCAACCCTCCCACCCCCCTTCTTGTGTCTGTCTGGTGTGAATGCACATCCCCTGCTCCTGTCACTCTAAACTCAGACAGGGAATACACAAAAGGCAGAGGCACACAGGATGGTTAAGCAAGAAAATGCCCACATTCTAAAAGTGGCATTTTCAAACACAGAATAGAAAAATAATCTTTACTAAAAGACATATCTTTGGAAGAGGTGTGGCGCAGAAGCCAGGGCACCTGACTCCGGACCACGGGGTTCACAGTTCGATCCCCGGTGCCGGCGGCAGGTTAGCCCAGCACCATGTGACTCTGGGCAATAGCTCGCTTAATCTTCCCGACGGCCCCAGCACCTTGACACCCTTGGGTAATTGTGCGCTTTACAAATACTGGATTTCATTTATTTTTTTATTTTTTTTAATTCGTAGTTCAGGTAGCCTAAACTACATTTCTCCATTTTGTCCCAATGGAAAGTTAGGCTTTTAAGATGTTACAAGGCAACCCCCATGTTAGCCTATGGAACAGATAGCCTTTCAATAGTGAAAAACGAACTGCACAGTATTTCACTATCAGGACATGTAACACACACCAGTACATGTCCCACCTTTCACATACACTGCACTCCGTCCACAGGGGTACCTTGGGCCTACCTGAGGGGTGTCTTACATGAAAGAAAAGGGAAGGTGAGGGCCTGGCAAGTGAGTGGACTTACCTGGTCGACATGGCAGTTGAAACCTGTGCGCAGACACTGCAGTGGCAGGTCTGAGACACCTCTGAAAAGCTACTTGTGTGGGTGGCACAATCAGTACTGCAAGCCCACTAGTATCATTTGATTTACAGGCCCTGGGCACACCTGTGCCCTGTACTAGGGACTTAGTAGTAAATCAAATAAGCCAATTATGGAAACACCAATCCATAAACACAATTTACGTGGAGAGCATATGCACTTTAGCTCTGAATAGCAGTGGTAAAGTGCCCAGAGTCCTAAAACCAACACAAACGAGGTAAAAAACAGAAGGCCAAAAAGCAAAACATCTGGGGGTGAACCCACTGAAAAAGCCAAGTCTAACACTGATGGTTCTGCCCAGCCTGCAGTTGGAACTAAACATCAATACTCAGCTGCTTGTGTAGCGTAGAGAGGGTAAAATGAGAGATGGAGAATTCCAGCGTCTTAAACCATACACACAATCACTAGGTGATTACACTGCACAGCTGGCTGAACCAAAAGCTCTAATTCTGCCACTTGAGAATACAGATTCTGAATTCCCAACACTTTTAGTGTGTAACTCATATTATTGTGTCCAGTCTTATAATGAGTATCTATCAGTGGTGGCTGGTGGAATTTGAAACTGGTGGGGCGTAAGCAGAACAAATCAACGTATGCGAGCGAGCGCAGCGAGCGAGCCCGACGGCAATAAGGGGGGTTCGGGGGGGTTCTCCCCCGTGAAGATTTTTTTTTTAAATTGGCATCTTTTTGGTGCGATTTTCAGCACTATTTCTGTGATATATGGACTAAAAATTCAGTTCTAGGCATTCATAAAAGAAAACTCATACATTATTTCAGAAAATTTCTGGGTTGCCAAGCAAGTCTGACTTCTGAAGAGGGCTAGGGTACTAAGCAAGACTGCTTTGGCTCTACCCTTTCCAATAGAAAACACTAGTTAGCGATGTGAACAAGTTCAATGGACAAATCTGGGGTCTAAGGAGAGTCCCTCTCCTGAGAAAGAAATTTAAAAAAGATTGGCAAATGGTGCATTTTAAAGCAAATGAATGCAGCGATAAAGCAAGGCTTATTAAGCAGTGGGAACGTATAGTCTTGAAATATTAAACACATTAAAAACTGCCCTGTATCTTCTTGCATTAATTTGTTCAACAGTTACTGTAATATGTAAATTGTTCTGCATGACAACTTTAGCCCTTTAAAATGTATGCTTGCCCAGTGTCTTGCACTGCATGCAGCATTAACTTTGGAAAAATATGCTCTAACCAGACTTCGGGAAGCACCCACAGCTGCTGGCTGTAACCAGTCATATAGAAATATGTGCAGACAGGTCTTTAAGTGAGATGAAAAAAGTGGGTGCTCCCTATAAAGGAACATGCCAAATACATTTCTGTGATTCCCATAGTGTGTCATCAGACCGGTATTTTGGTTTCTCTCTGAGATGTAATTTTATCCAGATAAATGGCACAGCAACTGACATACGCCTAAAGCCTGTCAGTATGATTGGCTTTGTCACTGGGTGTTAGCTGTTTAAGATAAATGAGTAACAACAATGATTTCTTATAAATAATTAACATTGAAAATGTTTAAATTCTGAACTTCTGAAATAGTGAGTCTGTGAATTAAATAGCATTGAGGCCTGTGGAAGGAGTTTTGGCCTTCAATTATGTGTGCTTTATGTTAGATATTTATCCTCTTTTTCTCTGCATATCTTGTCCATCTGCACATCTTCAACCCCCTCTCTTTCCTCTTCAGCATCCTCTTTTCACTCTTCCCCGAATGCCCTTCCTCACATCTCTGTCACTTCACCGCCCCCAACATGCACTGCACTCCCTCAAATATAAGCACCTTAATTTCTCTTACTTTTGCCTTGCAAATATTTTGACATCAGTGTACCCCCTTCATACACATTTCCACAGAATTTCAGTTGCAAATGGAATACACAAACATTGTTCTGTGTGCTCTGCAGAGAGGCCAACCCACTGACAGGCACTTTGTTTGGCTTTAGCCTTAGCGCCTGCATGGCATGCTCAAAGCCCCTCATAAACACCTGGCATGGCTCAAGCCTCAAAGTATGCACAGAAAAAAATACAGATAAACAACATTATAAAATAGCTAACTCGTGGGGAATGCAAGATTAAGTAAACATGTAAAATAAGAGAGGAACTAAATCGCTGAAATGCATTCCCTCGCGCCAAAAAAGAGGCATGTAAAGAGCAACTAATGGGCAGCAATGTACAGAGTCAACAATGAGCAATGCGCAGAGCCAACACAGAAAGATACAGAACCAACACAGAACTTTGTACAGCGTTAACAGAAAGCAAAGCACAAGCATTGAGCAATGTACAGCAGACACTATGCAATGTACAGAGCCAACAAAGCAATGCACCAAGGCGAAAGCTCAATTTTAAGGAGTCAACGATGTGCAATGCGCAGAGCCAATACAGAGTAACGTACAGAACCAATGATCAGCAATGTGCGGAGCCAACAGTGAGTTCTGCCCAAAGCCAAATGGGAGACATCTGCAAAGTTCCAATCGAGAGAATGTACAGAGCCAAAAATGAGCAATATACAGAGCCAGCAGAATACAACGTGTGGATCCAGCCGAGAGCAATGAGTAGAACCAGCACACTACAATGTGCAACGCCAACACAACAGAGAGTAATGTACAGAACCAGAAGTCTGACTGATGTGTCTTTTCCAAACCCATTCCCTCCAGTCACAAAGGGGTGTATCCAGATAGACAACAGAGGCTAGAAAACTTGCAATTAAAACAGAAAAACTCAAGCACATTTCTAAATATTTCATTTTGCATGTTTGTAAAACTGTAAATGCTTCTCTTTGTAAACACAACACACTAGGGCAAAAAAAATTCTCATTATATATTTTTTCCTTTTTTTAACAGTATTGCTATAATTTTTAAGGAACGAACAATAAAATGTCATGTTCCAGTAAGGCAAAAGTCAAAGTAATGTCCCCAAATATTGTATGTTCTCTTGTCGTATTGTAAGTGAGGGCGCGGTCAGCAGTGCAATCTTTGCTCACGCACAGAACTGTAGGCAAAAACAGTGAAGCGCTCCACCAGCTCCGTGCGGACGAACAGGGCCATGTGGGGGAGGGTCTCGGCCAGATGTATATCATCCATGCCTTAAAACGCCTGTGGGATCCCAGAGATTACTAAGAGGTCCACAGAGGTTGAGTTCCCTGGGAAGGATGCGTTCCCGGAGAAGACACAAAAGCACATTTACAGTTCTCTGCCCGGTTCGATTTCCACACAGATACCCAAATGTTTTTGCCTGGTACTTCAGAGTTACAGCAGATCGTGTAATCCAATTCACATGGTAATTCAGAATTACGGGACAAATCAGAATTACAGAGGGCCCCATACTTACGCCCTGACTGTTTTACTCACAAAGTCCTTTCTTTTTTTTTTTATTAACTGAATTTTATTGATTTTTGAAGCACGGAACAACACGCGACGTCCCTCAGCACAACAGCACAATCAGTGGTTTAATCTCAAAGCAAGAAAGTTGTTCCAATAGTCAGATCGAGGTAAGAGTTATGCGGCAGTCGTTTAATCTCAAATTAAGAGTTATGTGGCAGTCGTTTAACCTCAAGTTAAGAGTTATGTGGCAGTCGTCACTGAAGTGGTTTAAACTATTTTGCTCCAGTGAGTGACTGTACCTCAAGGCAAGAAGCTTGTGGCGGTGGTTTAGCCTCAAGGCGGCAGAGCAGAGGTTTAAACTCCGCGTGCAATCTTGCTCCGGCACTGACTGCCTGCTTGCTGTCTGTCTTAATCCGCCGCTGCTGTGCTTTGTACGGGTTACGTACACCAGAAAATCTATATTCTGTAGGGCATCCCAATGACAGAGCGCAAGAGGTAAACAGCCTGAGGCAAGAGAACAGCCTGCTGGGGGTGCCATGCGTCATTCACGTACGCGCCTCTTGGATCTCCCTGCAGTCTTCATGCCTATCCTGCACTCCCTGCGTGTATATCCTGCATCACCCTGGGGCCTGACCTGCACCATCCCCATGTCTATTCTGCACTTCCTGTATATGTATCCTGCACAGTTCCCATGCCTATCCTGAACCCACATACGTGTAACTTACACTCCCCGCATGTTTACCCTGCATGTCCACATATCTTTCATGCAGTCACTGCATGTACATCCTGCTCTCTTCTCGTGTGTGTTTTCCCCTCCCTGTGAGTCTGTCCTGCACCTCCTGGTTGTCAGTCTTATACCTTGTTTATGTCTATCCTTCCAGCCAAGCTGGTCTAAACTCCAATCAGTGCATGGTCATGCTGTAGCTCCTGCATGTCTATCCTGTGTCTCCTGAATGCCTCTCGTCCATGATAATCCTCACCTCATGCATGGTCTACTCCGCACCACATGCATGTCTATCCTATCCCCACTGCTTGTCTGTTATGCGCTGTGTGCATGTGTATCTTGGATCCCTGGCGTATGCATCCTGCAACACCTACGTGTCTAGACTGCACCCCTTGCATTGGCTCCCAGGGGAACCCTGCTCCCGTGTGTCTCTATCTCACGGCCGTGCACGACTGTCCTGCGCCCCATCTATTCCATATCTGACAGTGCAAGTCTTGTGCCTCTCCATTTCTCTCGAGTCACCCTCATCTGACGGGTGTCCTCGTGCAATAAGTCATCTCCAGCACCCCAACAAACCTACAGATGTCAACGGTTCACCGTTCCCAACATCTGACTTCATCCTCCTCAGAGAGCCAACACGTTGACTGCTTGCCTCCCGCATGGCCACCCTGCACTACCTGCGTACGCAGCCCGACCACAGCAACACGCGAACAACCACTCTCCACAGTACGCACCCTCCATGCACTCACCTGCTCCCTAGCCCTACTGCACCCAGCCTAGGTTCATGCCCTGCACAACCACATACCTGCATGTATTGTTGCCCGTCCTCCATACTGCACACCTGCTGTGTCTTTCTCACTCATTCCATAACAATCCAACCGCCATCCCTTTCTCTCCCGTTCTCCTCCAGGCACCTTTCCCAGTCGCGCTCGCAATACTTGGGGGGGGTCACGCGGGGGCCACATGTATGTACAGAGTGAGGAGTTCACCTCCCAGTGGAGGACTACAGCCTCCAGAGCCCTCAATCCCACCACTTTGAAGGAGACTAAAATCCCTGATCCTAGAGGTCATTCCAGGTACTCTGAAGTCACCTTCAATCCCCTATTGCCGCCCTGTAAGCCCCTTCAATGGAACTTATCTTCCAGGAGATTGTGCTGCATAAGGCTGTGTTTACCTGCTCAGTTCTCCCTGTGTGAAGGTCATCAGTCTCACCACAGGGACAAAGACTGAGAAATGACAATCAACACTTAAAGCACTACACAAACACACGGAGAAGGTGGGGGAAAGTGGACAGCCAATCAGAAATCTTGATTCGAAAACCTGCTGCCAAGCCATGTTTGGTACATTTTAAACATCTCCAGGGGAAATTTAGCCCAGAAAAAGTTAAGAGGCGACCTTTACAAAACAAGCGTTAGAGTAAACACAGCAGTCGCGGCTCGCGCTCCAATACTCGCGGGGGGGTGTTGGGGGTCGCGCGCGGCGCGGGGGAGATTTAAATAAAGCACCCTTATCAGTCCTGACCCTTATTAAGCAAACTAAACTTACCGGATCCGCGCCGCCTCTGCGAGTCCTCCTGGGCCGGTGTCCGACTCCCGCGTTGGCGCCTTGGCAAGTACCGCTTGCTCTCAGCCAATCCAGACGCTGCTCCAGCAGCAGCGCCAGGATTGGCTTGAGCAGTAGTGCGCATGTTCTGTTTAGGGCTTAACATTTTTTGCGACCAGCCCGAACATGCGCACTAGGCTGCTCATTAGAAGAGCAGCATGGAACAATCCTCACTCTTCTAATGAGCAGCCTAGTGTGCGCATGTTCAGGGCTGGTCGCAAAATGTTTAAGCCCTAAACAGAACATGCGCACTCTTGCTGTGCGCTCCGCCGGCCACTGATGTTACTCTGTCCTGTAGTGCTGCCCCGCCCCCTTCTAAGCCGACTGCCTCCGGTTCTGCTGGCTGGGATACAGGGATTGCATTGTGTGAGTGAGAGAGTCCCGTCATAGTTTGAGAGTGACGGCAATGCTCAGTGGGGCAACGCCCAAGCGCCCTAATGGACGCACCGCCCCTGGTATCTATACTATTGGAGCCAGAATGGATTCAGAGATTGAAAAGGGTGCACTATTAAGCATAAAATGCTATGGGGACAAGTGGCAAAACTCAAAGCGAGATTGCCACGGACTCATAAAATTCACATACTGAGCCACCAACGTCTAGGAATACACGTTGCAGGGAATTCACTGCAGACTGTTGCCGTAGCTGCAGAGACTCGTTCCAGCACGAGAATAGATAGAGACATTATGAAGTCTGTCACAGCTTTGCGCTTTGGCAAACCTTTTCAAAAAGGTTTTCCAGCAAAATACACCTACCAAGTTAAGTGCCCAAACATTCAGTTTGCTCATCTTCCTAGAGCGGGGGATAGAGTAATTCCTAATTCAGACTGCAGGTTAGAATTAATCCTAGCAGCGCACGAGGGTCTAGCATCTGCTCACGCATGAGTGACAGCTACAACTTTACTGTTGCAGCAATGCGACTGGTGGCCTCCAATATGAACAGGAATATCCTCTACCCAGTGAAATAATGCCTCTAGATCATTATGACTTTGTCATTTATATTGATGGTTCTGCCCAGCCTGTAGTTGGAACTAAACATCAATACTCAGCTGCTTGCACAGCATTTAAAGGTAAAATGAGGGATGTAGAATTCCAGCTTCTTAAAACATACACACATTCACTAGGTGATTGCACTGCACAGCAGGCTGAACCAAAAGCTCTAGTTCTGGCACTTGAGAATACAGATTCTGAATTCCCCACATTTACAGTGTGCGACTCGTATTATTGTGTCCAGTCTTAAAATGAGTATCTACACTATTGGAGCCAGAATGGATTCAGAGATTGAAAAGATAAAATGCTATAGGGACAAGTGGTGAAAATCAAACCGAGTTTGCCACGGGCTGATATAATTCACACACAGAGCCACCAACATATAGGAATACATGTTTCAGGGAATTCACTGGCTGATGAAACCGCAAAGGCAGCAGTGAAGACTGTTGCCATAGCTGCAGAGACTCATTCTAGCACGAGAATAGATGGAGACATTATGAAGGCTGTCACGGCTTCACGCTGTGGCACCCCCTTTCCAAAAGGTTTTCGAGCAAAAACTCCGACCAGTTAAGTGCCCAAACATTCTGTTTGCTCGTTTTCCCAGAATGGGGACTATAGTAATTCCTAATTCAGACCGCAGATTAGGATTAATCGTAGCAGCACATGGGGGTCTAGCATCTGCTCACGGACGGGTGGCAGCTTCAATTTCACTATTTCAGCAACGCTACTGGTGGCCAGATCTATACAAACAGACAAAAGACTATGTCCTTAAATGTGACATTTGTTAACAAATAAAGGTTTCCACCATAGCTCGCCCACCACAGACACCTCTATTGATCTCAAACAATCTGCTGGCTGGTGTTTATCTGTACCACTGTGGACCCCTACACTCTGATGGGTCTTATAAATACATCATGTTAGCAGTGGATTTCGGCTCTTAGTTTCAATGGGTATGGCCACAGCAATCGGCTGATGCTCGAACTGTTATAAAGGACTTGCAAGTCTTCATCAGCATATATTTATTTATTTGTAGGGTTTTATATAGCGCGAACTTGACCCAAAGGCATCAGAGCGCTTCACAAAATTTGCAAAGCAGTAGTTTTAGGTTTACAGAATCAGGTAGACATAGAGGCCAAACATTGGCAGTACGTGAGAGAAACATAAGATGGCATGATTATCCGTAGCTGCCACTGTTTTTGAGGTAGAAACAGTACATAAAATGAAATGTATGGAGATATTGGGATCAGTAGCTGATACATTTTTGAGGTAGATACAGCACATGTATATAAATACTGTTTAGCAGTTACACTGAGGGGTTACACTGAGAATACATAGACCTATATCTGGCCAAATAACAATGGGCTGCGGTGTGTAGTCGAATGGAAGGATACATTCTAGAGGTAGTCCCAGCCTACAGATATACATATTGTTTTAACAACGCATATTAGCAGAACATATTGTGGTGGGCACAGAGACACAATGACACAGTGCAGGCGAAGTATAAGAAGGCATTAGGAGCAACAACGGATACATTTTTTTGGTTGATAAGGCATATATATATATATATATATCGTTATACAATTGGATCCTGGGTGCAAGCGTGATGGGCTGAATCCAAGCCCTGGAATTTAATTTTAATACAAAGATACGCTGCACTCTGAGAGCTCCGATTAATCAGAATTTTATTTCTATATCGATTCCACCAACGCGTTTCAGCCTTCCTAGGCCTTAATCACAGTAGGTGAGTCTTTCTTCCAGCACAATTTATACAATTCACATTAGCCTACAATGCGGCATTGTGGGAGATGTAGTGCTCATTTACATTATTTCATATATTACAATATTTACAAGTTGCTTTTAGACTGTTTATGGTGTGTTTTCCTACAGAATTATATAAAGTGTTTGACAACATTACAATTGTAATGGTTTAATAGTCATCTTTACTCTCAGTGAATATGCTTTTTTTTGTCATTCTTTCTTTTATGTCCATTAGTATGTTTTACCAATGTCTTACTGGCTGCAGCCTTAGAGTTGTTCCATATTATTTTTTAACTCCATAAGTATGGTTTTTGTATTTATTCTTTACCTCTTTTGTTGGGACTAGTGCCCACAATATCCATTATAAGTCAAACAGGTAGTTCTATATCTCTTCTTTCTGCCTATCTGTTACACAAATTGTTTCAGTCCTTGTTTTTGCAGCTTTTAGATTTTCCTTTATCAGCATTTTTTATTATTCTAATTGTACATACAATTCTTCGTCGATATTGATCCCCAACGGTCAAGGTCTTTGTTCTTAGTCTGATTATATATCTTGACTCCATCTGACGAAGTTTGCGAATTCTGTCTCTACCTCGCTCGTTATTCAATATTGTGTGAATGCCAAAGAAACTCATTGATTTCCAATCACCATTTTGGCGTGCTATCATATGTTTATCTGTGGCATATGTTGTGTCCCTATTCTTCACCGCTCTTACATGTTCAAGTATCCTCTTTTTCAACATGCAGATTGTGCTTCCGACGTATTGCATGCCACATTTGCACTTGATGACGTATATAACAAATTTGGTGGTACAAGTAACTTTTTTATTGATTTCTATTGTTTTTCCTTCAAAGTCCTGTACATTTTTCCGATTCTCTCCAATTTTACACCCTTTGCAAGTGTTACATTTAACAAAGCCTCGATGTTGTTCTTGGAGCCAATTTGTTGGTAACTCTTCCTGGAAGTGGCTTTTTACAACCAAATCTTTTATTGATTTTGTTCTCCTGTATGTTACTAATGGTCTTGATCCTAAAAGGGAACCAATGTCTGGGTCATTTGCAATTAGGTGCCAGTATTTTTGAATCTTTTTGATGATGATCCCACTCTCTTTGCTATAAGTGATGATACATCTAGGCGCTTCTTGTTCTTTGGAATTTCCTGCTAGTTTCTCTTTTTTCGTAATCAAGGTTTCAGTTTGTGATTTTTTTCAAATCTTTTGTCTACCTTTCCGCAGTGTTGTTTTTTTATAGCCTCTAGATTTCAGTCTTGCTGCTGTTTCCACAATTTTCTCTTCCACATCATCTTCTTTGGTGCAGTTCCTTTTCATCCTCACAAATTCCCCATATGGGATACTCTCTAAAAGTGATCTTGGATGGAAACTTGTCCCATGTAGGAGACTGTTTGTTGCTGTCTCTTTTCGGAATAATGTAGAGTGAATTTGATCCCCTTTGATGTATATCCAGGTATCCAGAAATGAAATTCCTTTGGCGCTTATTGTGCTGGTAAATGTTACGCCTACATCATTTTCATTCAATTTCTGAAAATATTCTGTAAATTCATTCTCAGTTCCGTTCCAGATTATAAATAGGTCGTCAATATATCTGACCCATAAAATTACCTTCTCAATTTCCACTTGATTCCGCAGATCCCAGGCTATTTCTTTCTCCCACCACCCCATTGTGATATTGGCGTAGTTGGGTGAAAAAGAAATGCCCATGGCAGTCCCACAATCTTGTCTGAATAATTCATGATTGAAGAGGAAGATGTTATTGTTCAAGCATGTTTCTATCATAGATAGTAGCATTCTAGTATGTTCCATCTCAGTTATGCTCCTTTGTTGCAAAAAATATTTGCAAGCTCTTAAGCCCACTTCATGTTCAATTGACGTATACAAGGAGACCACGTCTATGGTTGCTCGTATATAATCCTTATTCCAGCTGATTCCTGTCAGCATCCTTAGAAAATCTCCTGTATCTCGGATATATGAGCTCAGGCTCTGTGCAATGGGAGCTAAGAAGTGGTCTACATATTTTGATATGTGCTCGTAAAGTGAATCGCAAGAGGAAACAATTGGTCGACCTGGTGGATTGACAAGTGATTTATGAATTTTTGGCAGGAAATAAATTGTTGGGATAGTTGGTACATCCTGTGTTAAGAATTGTAATTCATTGTCATCAATTAAATTTCTTACATGATAATTTTTTAATTTCATGTTCAAACTCTCTGTCATTTCATTGATGGGATTTTTTTGAAGTTTGGTGTACTTGGTGACATCATTTAGTTGTCTGTATGCTTCTTCTTTATAGTCATTTTTGTCCATAAGGACGATGTTCCCACCCTTATCCGCGGGTTTAATTATTATAGTTTTATTTTCCATCAGTGATTTCAATGCTTTTCTTTCTCTGCACGTCAAATTTTCTTCTTTCGTTTGATGTTTGATTTTTGACATTTTGTCCAATTCTCCTATTATTGCTTCTGCAAATAAATCAAATTTATTTCCTGGTGATAGTGCCGGACAATATTTTGACTTTTTCTTTAAAGCGCTAGAAGGATGTTTATCAATTTCTATTGACAACCCTTGAAGGACTTGTTCCTCTGATACTTCTTCACCCCCAAGTTGAACATCAGATCAAACATATTGTTTAGGTCGGGGATTTTGTAAATAGTCAATTTAATATTCTCCTGTTCAGTTGTTTCTTGCTCCTTTGATTTGTCACCTTTTAGATTTTTGGTTGCATTTGTTTTTGCCAATTTTAGTTTTCTTATGTATTTGTACAAATCAATTCTTGTTTGAGCATAATCATAATGACTTTCGGGACAGAAGGAGAGTCCTTTGTTTAGTAGTGTGGTTTCCTCATCTGTTAATTTGTGTTTCGATATATTTACAATCAAATTCAGTTTTATTTTTTCAAGCTGCGGAGTGGATATTTCCTTCTTCCGTCTTGATCTTCTTGATTTTTTGAAGCCTCTGAATTTCCTCTGCCTCGCCCTCGATTAACTCCTCTCCCCTTGTCATTGTTTGATCGATGTGCATTAGAAGCATTTCTTCTAAAAAAGTTGTCTTAGTGGCTGGATTTTGACCACTTATTCCCTCTCCTTCACTTATGTCTGATTCACTCGTGATGTCTCCAGTAGCACTATATTTATTAGCTGAATAATTCCTCTTTAGTGCGTCGAATCTTTTTGCAAATGTCAGTATTCTTCCTTGCATGTAGTCCGCTTCGTCCCTTTTAAATTTCCTTTGTTTCCGCTCTTGAATTTCCGTCTCATATTTTTCCAAACGTACTTCCATCTCCTTTCTCAATTTTGTTGCCTCTTCTTTGTTAGTGTGAGCTTTAATTTGTGTTTCCACATCGTCAATATTTCTTGTTAATTCATCCAGGTCTATTCTTGCATGTTTTATGAGTATCTTCATCATATTGATTGAACATTGCATATTGTTTTGACCCCATTCTTCCAGTAAAGCAGTTTTAGTGTCTGGGTGTGTTGGCATCGTAAAGATACGTAGTCCTCTTGGGACCCGATTTACTTCTATATATTTTTCCAGAGCTATGGCCTCCCAGCTTTTATTCATTTCTTTCCTGTACAGGCGTACTACTTGAAAGATTAGTTGTTTTAGAGAATTCCCCTGACTCTCTTGTCCGCTGCTTTCTCCTGTTTGATTTAACGTCGGTTGCATGCCAGGTTGAAACATTGTTGCCACTTTAAGTGCGCGTGTTGCCTTTCGCGCTTCCATCTTAGATTTTCTTCAAAGCTAATGCTATCCCCACAACAGTCTACTTTCCCTCACTGAATCGATATAGTGCGGGAACGACTCTCCCCGTGCTGCTGCAATCGGGTCTCAACCACACTGTTTGTATGTCAGCGGTATTGTATACCGATTTGACTTCAGTTTCAAAACAGCATTATGGTCGTTTCGTGAACCACATTCAATCTTCGTATCGTTACACTCACCTCCAGGGAGACTCCCATACGGCCGGCATCCTCCGACCCCGACCTTTGGCGCTCTACCGCAGAGGCGATTTTCTCCTTCCTCTCGTGCTTTCTGTGTGTTCATGGGTGCCGCCGCTTCTCTCAATCGTTATACAATTAGATCCTGGTATGCAGCGCGCTCACCAACGGGTGCGAGCGTGATGGGCTGAATCCAAGTCCTGGAATTTAATTTTAATACAAAGATACGCTGCACTCTGAGAGCTCCGATTAATCAGAATGTTATTTCTATATCGATTCCACCAACACGTTTCAGCCCTCCTAGGCCTTAATCACGGTAGGCGAGTCTTTCTTCCAGCACAATTTATACAATTCACATTAGCCTACAATGCAGCATTGTGGGAGATGTAGTGCTCATTTACATTATTTCATATATTACAATATTTACAAGTTGCTTTTAGACTGTTTATGGTGACAACATTAATGTTGTCAAACACTTTATATAATTCTGTAGGAAAACACACCATAAACAGTCTAAAAGCAACTTGTAAATATTGTAATATATGAAATAATGTAAATGAGCACTACATCTCCCACAATGCTGCATTGTAGGCTAATGTGAATTGTATAAATTGTGCTGGAAGAAAGACTCGCCTACCGTGATTAAGGCCTAGGAGGGCGGAAACGCGTTGGTGGAATAGATATAGAAATAAAATTCTGATTAATCGGAGCTCTCAGAGTGCAGCATATCTTTTGTATTAAAAAAAAAATATATATATATATATATCTATATATATAATGGGCTGCGGCATGCAGTCGAGCGGATGGGCAAGATAGCTCAGGGAAGCAAGGGTTGAACCTCATTGGAGGCATGGGGAGAGTGGGGCATAAAAGTTTTGCCCAGGATATATACCATAGCCACATTCCATTCAGACCACGGCCCTGCGTTTGCATCTAAACCTTACCAGGATACCATGAGAACATTGGGTATGACTGTGCACTACTCCTCCCCATACCATTCTGAGGGAAATGTGGTTGTGGAAAGGAAACAACGTGACTTAAAGCAGTCTTTAACAGCTAGAGTATTAGGTTCAGGTGGCAGTTGGGTCCATCATCTGTATGGGGTACAGAGAACCTTAAACAATCTGCCAAGAAGATCTTTGGGTGGTCGGACTCCCTACCAGGTCCTGTTTGGGGTTAAGATGTGGGTGAACATTTGTCTGTCCTACAGGAACAAAACAACTTCTGAGACGAGCAAAGCAACAAGCTACAGAAACGTTCTGCCACTGGTGAAGTAAAGGCAGCATCAGCATCTCCTGGTTGGATTCTGAAGATTGGTGATCTAGGGCGGGAGAAAATAACGGACAAAATGGATTTTGCGCCATCTTACAGAGCGCCTGTCCTGGTTGTTGAAGGGACCAGAACTGTACTTTTACCAACTTTTGTGGCAGCAAACAGAAGAGATTTGTTTTAATTGATCTCATCAAACCACACTATGTGGTCGGTTCAACATAGTAGGCTAGGAGGACCCCTGGGTAGTTTCCTGCCTCCTCTCACTACCATGCAGGAAATCTCTTTACAACCTTTAACCAATAATGAAGTTTCTTCTCCCCGGCTGGGGACAGCTAACACTGAAGTTTCACTACTTCCACTTACATCTACAAACACCATACAATCATCATGTAGGACTACGCAGATTTCCACTCAACAGGCAAACAATTAAGTTGTTTACAGCACCCCACCATTGGAGTTATCTACCAGTTCTACACAGCTCCACAAGCCTTTAACATTTGCACAAACTGCCTAATGCTACTTTGTTGGCTTTGATTACTTTTCTTCTGATTCGTCTGACCCACCTCCACGGCATGGATTACATGCATTTTTAATTTGGCATAAAAAGACATACTTTATCCCACCCTAGACATACATTTGGATTACACTTTTGTTACTTTTCCTCTTCCTTTGGATTGGTTTTGTGACTATCTTTATCTTACTTCTGAACGGACACTATCCCCCAGAACGCTCTGCTGTTGAACTGGTGAAAGGTACCTTATGATATATTTGGACCGACAGAGACTCTACAAGTCCCATATGTTTTTCGTATTTCTCTCAATGATGTTATTACTCCTGGCAGCATCTCTGATGACTGGGACATTTGTACGGTAAAGCAAATGCTTGATGATTTAGAACATTATACTGTATTTGAAAGTGAAGATATGTATACTGGTACATCTAATTATGGTGAAATGTTTCATTTTCACTATTATGGACATGATTATTTACAAAAAGCAAGTATTCCACATGCAGTATTTAATTACACACAATCGAAATATTGCCCTACACTACCAGTGGGTAGTTCAAAGACATTTGCACAGAAATGTGCATATTTTTCTGGTCACAATACCGTAGACCCAAAATCCTATAATTATAAGCTTCTACCATCCCCGGCAAAGAAAAATATGCTAACTGACACAATGCTAATTTATTCTGCCCCTTCCATTCATTTCATAGTTGCCGATACAAGGCTATGACTTTTGGAAAGTCAACATTGATTTGAAATCCTTCTGGGAAACTGAATATTGGCAGTTCAGGGAAATTAGGCTTTTTTGGAGCATGCCTTCTACCACAACAAATGACTTCCCAGAGGAAAACAGTGCAGTATACATCCTGTCTCGGCCTGGCCAAGATAAATGATATGAATACACCAAATATTACCACATTTGCACGCTTTGAGAATAGGGAAAAATTCACAAACTACATAGAGGAAACATTCAACAACATGCTTAGGAATGGTACATACAATTCATCCAGTTCCAGTCCAGAGGGATGGCTAGTGTGGCCATTAGATACTAATGGATGTCATGCACGTTTTTCTTAACAACGTGAAAGGGTTCAGGATCACGTCCCAATGCAGACACAACACTCAGGAGGGGTAACAACATATAGCGTTGAAAAGTTGTGCCTAGATTGGCTAAAACATTCAACATTAGATGAGGTACCACAACACTTGTCTCTCCTTTCTGAAGACATAGATTTACAGGATTTCTTGTTAGGTCCTAGAAAGCCACGTTAAACTTGCTTTTTATGTGCAATATACATGGAATATACATGGAAGCATGGAAGGTTTTGCAGCAGGAAGCTGTTGAGCGAATATGTGAAATTGACAAAGCAAATTTAGAGAAGGCTCTAGCGGTAGTAGACAATGGTAGGACTACATTATCCACTAGGATATATTCTCTGAGTAACACTGTGTTGTCTGCTATTGACATCATACAGAGTGACATGTCCTTTTTACAACATGGACAAATGCAGCTTAGGTCTATTATGCTACGGAGCTGAACTCTGCAAGCTTTGCGCAATGGTCACGTTCCATGGAAGCATTTAAACGCCACAAATTTGTTTTTACCATACAATTTGACAGAAGAACAGAAAACCATGGCCAGAAAAGATGAGACATACAAGATGTTACACATAGAAAAACTAGAAAAATTACCATTCACTGTAGCGGGGACACCATCAGCTGATGGGATAATACATGGGTTTATTTCTCTGCCAATTTCAACATTTTACTTTAAGTACTGCTTACAGCACTATCAAGTAGGCAGATATGAAGTGCTAGGGGAGGGATTGGTACATGAGGCATGGGTCTTACCTTTCACTTCCAGATGTAGAAATGGTTCAACTGAGGTTTTTCTTAGTGGTTTAAACTGCAAGAACACTTTAGGCAATTCTCTAGTTTGCAGGGAAGTTCTACTTCATGGGGCATGTAATGCGTCCAAGGCGAACTTGCCCTATTATCTGAAAGGTTCCCCAGCTGCTGTAATTCGTCTGGCATTCAGACTGCTTTCGAATGGAAGCTATTTGATATTGAATGACCAAGGTTGCTGTGGGATCAAACCGGGAATTCCATGTCTGATGCGGTTTCTAAGGTTGTGGCCTGTTGTAAACAAGTGCTTTTTCCACCTGCCCACACAGTTAAGAAAGTGACAATTTGGCGTTCAGTTCCAATCTCAAGTGTGAACTTTGATGTTTTAAGCAGACTGAAAGCCTTATTTTTCAGAAGGAAGTTGCCTTAACATCTGCATGGGAGATGTTTGATCTTCAAGTTGCAAGGCCTTCTTCTGAGATACAGTTTTTACTACGCACTAACCTTCCACAATATTTTGGGGAGCTTGTGCCCAGCATTTTTAACACCTCAAACACTGCGGGAGTAGTACACTTTTTTAAGACGATTAGCTCTGGGTTGGTAAGTACCTTCCAGACTGTCTTCGGAGTATTTTCATCCTTCATATATTCCGTGCTTGGAAGAGTTTTTAGAGGCTTACCAATTGTCCTATTCCTCATCGTCGGGATATTGCTTTTATTTTATCTGGTCCACAATGGATGTTCCGTCACGTGGCCAAATGGGGATGGCACTGCCACATGTGCTCCTGTGTAGTGAAAGGATGATACAGTATTTTGCACACCCTTGCTTCAAGAACTAAACGATAACTGGTTCTTGTACTTTCGGCCTATCTGGTTACACTGCATGCAGCCTGTGTTCCGCTGTCTATTATGCACTTTTGAGTGTGCCCTGGATATGTGCCAATAAATGCAACTGGTTCAATCTACAGACATAGAACTGCTGGTGGGCTCGTTAAAAGCTCAGTTGCGAAGCTGCCCTGTGCGATTGCCGTTGCTACAAAATGCATTTTATGAGCCTCCCTGGATGCCTCAGCTCCTGAATTTGTGGATCTTAGCTCTTCATTTGCGGATGCACTTCTGGCTGTCACACCTTCAGTAGCTGCTGATGAGGGTTGATTTGACCATGTTTGTTCATTGTGAGAGGGGTGCCAACGGAAACATCGTCTGCGGCAGCTGGGTACAGTATTGTTTTGTCTGCCTCTCGAGAACATTTAAACAAACTGGCTGAGGCATCTTCTCTCTTTATAATCCCTGTTGCTACTTCGAACCAATTTGGAATACCTCCCTCCTTAGTAGGGTTTATATCTCTAGGGGTTATAGGTGCTGTAGAAACCAACATCCCTCCATCTATATCTACTTGCACCGTCTGTGGTGATCTCCACATAACAATCTGCAAATTCGGTGAAGTCCGGATAAACCCTGTTGCAGGTGGACCTCCTGCTGCTCCTTGAACATCTGGCATCAAATTTACATTTTGCGGGGCATTTGGAACTGGCCTAGCTAAAATCTGTACATTTACTGGTGATTCTGGGACTTCATTATGCACTACAGGTGCACTAGTCACAGTAGAAACAAATTCAAGTCTCTTAACACCAAAATGAGTCTTAAGAGTTCTAGAATCAACTCAGAGAAAATAGAAGTCCTCATCCTCGGCACCACCCCTTCAGCATGGGACGACACCTGGTGGCCTCCCGCCCTCGGACACCCACCCACCCCGACAGACCATGCACGCAACCTCAGCATCATACTGGACTCATAGCTCACAATGAATCGCCAGATCAACACCCGTCTCCTCCATATGCTTCAACACCCTCCCCATACTATGTAAAATATTCAAATGGATTCCCACCGACTCCAGGAAAACGGTCACTCACACCCTCATCACCAGCAGATTGGACTATGGCAACACCCTCTATGCCGGAATCAACAAGAAACTCCTCCGCAAACTCCAGAACGCCGCAGCCAGACTAATCCTCGACATCCCAAGGCACAACCACATCACCCAACACTCCGCGACCTCCACTGGCTCCCCATCGAAAGAAGGATAACTTTCAAGCTGCTCACGCACACATACAAGGCCCTCCACAACATCGGACCTCAATACCTCAACAACCGCCTCTCCTTCCACGCACCCAAGAGAAACCTACGATCAGCCGACCTCTCCCTAGCCACCGCCCCACGCTTCTACAGGAACAGAGCGGGTGGAAGGTCTTTCTCCTACCTTGCAGCCAAGACATGGAACCTCCGGCGAAGCCCGACACTGGACCATTTCTGGAAAGACCTCAAGACCTGGCTCTTCGAATGACCCCAATGGAGCTGCACCACCCCCAGCACCTTGAGACTCTAAAAGGTGAGTAGCGCGCTTTACAAAATCCTGATAGATTGATTAGAATTTTTTTTTTTTTAATCTGTTGTGCTCACTTCAACTGTCCCATTCAATTTAATGGTGCCAGAAACTCAAGCTTGGGGTTATGAACTAATCCATCTATGACATAAATTCAAATGAGAAATATATTTTAATTAAATTTGTAATCTTTTATATATTTCCGAGATTTATTTTTGATATGTAAGACTTGTAAACAGTTAACGTCATTACACTGGACCGAAATAGCTCTCAGCGTGACATGTGCAATTAAGCTGTTGTGATTATGAAATGCTCGTCAAGCTAAAAATCGATATTGAAATACATTTTACTGACAAAGTATTTTGAAGTGTCTCAATATCGAAACATTTGTTTATTTACTACATTAAAACTAAGCTTTACAGAAGTTTTTACGCAGCTCCCGCAAGTTGAGGAAGCTGTGGCACTATAAGGGCAAGCTCTTGGAACACAAAGATGGTGGTTTCTGGCTTCCATTCGTTAAAGGCAGCCTGATGACCAGAGTATTAGTCATGACGCATGACGACGCACCCAGACGTCAGAAGGTTCTGAATGGAGAGAGGGAGGGGCGTGGCTAGAGAGCCAGCTCCCTATTGATTATGAGTGTATCACCGGTTACGAATGGAGGAGTGCGCCTGCGCTCCTGCTCACGCTGTGTTGCTGCTGCGGGATCGGATCTGACAGCTCAGCTAGACACCCAGGTGCCCGGTTTCCCCCATCTCCAGTGCCCCCTTTGTGATCCGCTCTTTTACTCTCCTCGCAGAAGGGCAGCCGTGTGGCAGAGAGATCGCCTGAGGGGCCCGTGGGAGGGGATCCGTGGGCATCCCCAGCATCACCTGCCATGGAGAGCCAGGAAGGTAGCAGTCAGGAAGAGCAGCACCTCCCGGGCAAGGGCGGTCCCTCCGTGCTGCACATCGTGGTGGTGGGATTCCATCACAAGAAGGGCTGCCAGGTGAGCACTTCTACGCACCGCTTCGTCTCTTCCCTTTTTCACACAGCTACAGTGAGAGACCGGGACCACTCCGGCGTCGTTTGAGGGGTTGGACCTAATGCGATGTGTTGTTAGACAGATTGGCGCTTTCACGTGCCTGACTGTTTATGGTGCCAGCGATGAGCTTACTCAAGAGTGAGGTTGGCGTTGAGGGTGTGAGACTCATTCCTAGGGAGTGAGCACATCCACCTTTTGGCTACGTCAGATTAAAATTCAGCGGCACGATCGTCGGTTACAGGTTACACGGTCACTTGGTTTGTCTCTGCAGCCTCTAGTAATAATAACCGTGTTTGTCAAATAGTCCAACGATTAGACACGATGAGTGAGGCCTGTTCAACTTGTGTAATGTATGAATTGAAGGCAGTTGTGTTTGGGAACTAATAGTGTGTTGTTCCATTGTTTACGTAAGAACAACGGGTATATGAGACACGTGCCAAAATATTATTCTTAAGAACTGATGCTTTGAGTGGTACGTATATGCAGATGACTCTAGTTTTCATTGCAGGTAGCTGTTTTCGTGTTTTTTTTGCCTGATGTTCATGTTTTCATAAATTACTATGAATATAGATATTATTGGGGACACTCGTCACCTCTCTGACTTTTAACGGAGAGGAAACGAAACATTCCCAGTTCGTTTCTGACGGTACATTTTGCAGCTCCATTAGAGCTCTAACCCGGCAGGAAGAGATGTCCAGGCGACATGTGGACAGCTTCTGTTTCAGTGTGAGCTTTATGTTATGTATTTTGTGGGAGAGGTTTTAGGGGTTGTCGATGGCACTGGTAGTCGTATGTGGTCTGTCCACTGCTTCATATCTGGACCTGATAACCAGTGCTTTAAATGGAAAAAGAAAAGTCGAGAGTCTTGTCTTCGTCTGTCAGATTCCTTCTGACAGTGATGAGTTTTTGGATACCGAGGCAGTAGCCTCATTACTCCACATTACCGGTACTCACCAAATTTATTGGGATGGGTCTTGAGGGTCTCGTAGGGGCGTGTCTGGGGGCGTGGCTTCGAGGCAGGTATTTAACAATGGTGGCATTTTCTTATTCAATGCAAACGCGCTCTAGTGCCCTTCGGCCATGTTTCTTCAGATTTTTGCACGCCGTAATTGGTGTTTTTTGCAGTTTTAGATTGTGCGAACTTGGCCAGAGGGCATTAAAGCTTTTTACTTGAGAAGCAGAAGTTTTACATGAAAACATCTTTTTTTGTTTTTATGGTACAGGGAGATCACCCAGAATAACAGGATGTTGAGCAGAAGCTGGGATTTCAGCTCTCTGTACCATAAAAACAAAATAAAGTATGCTTTCGTGTAGAACTTGCACTTTTTTTGCAGATTTATATAGCGCGAACTCGACCCGAAGGTATTGGCGCGCTTTACATGAGCACCAGTTACGTTACACATTCATTTTATTGGTAGGCACGGGGAGATTAAGTGATTTGCCCAGAATCACAGGATGTGGAGTCGACCCCGAGGCTCGAACCCTGGTTACCCAGCTCCAAGGTCGGCAGTCTAGCCGTGAGACCACATCCTCTCCACTCATTTAAAGTGCTTTAATACCCTCCTGCCAAGTGTGCGCTATATATAACTGCAAAAAAGTACTAATTGCACAATGTACACATGAGCTGAACTTGACCACAGGCGTTGTGCGCTCTGACAGTGTATTCCAGCGCTGCAGCCTTATACTCCAACTGACAATGCAAAAGTTCCAATGTGGGTAGCTCTGTCCGACAGGCCACATCTCCTTACTCCTGTCACGCTGTCAGTTAGAGTGTAAGGCAGCAGCAGCAACTTAGCGCTGGAATACACTCACTGTTGACTGTCAGAGCGCCTCACAGACACGCTCCCTCTGAAGGTATTCAGCAGCACCTGCGCTACATGAAATCCCATACCCCAGAGCCCGACCCCAGCTTGCCTCAAGGAGTACCGGTACTCTTGACACAAGGAGAAGTTCCGGTACTCTAGGGGAGAAAACTGAGAAGTGCCGGTACTCCGTACCGGTGAGTACTGGCCCATTTAAAGCACTACTGATAACACAAATTGGCATTAGCAGGATTTAGGAAGGAACGAGGGCTCTGCATCAGGAGTACTCATTGCTTTTAAACTGGGGAATTATTGTTAGGCAAATTGTGTGTGTTGTGATGATCAGCGTTTGAAGTATTAGAATGAGTATGAGGAAACGGGCACCGCTTGATTATGGCTCGCACTTGATGCACGCACGACAACTGGCATTTGGTCTTGGCTAGTGCTTGTAATACCCATACTTGCTTTTGGTGTTGCTAGTGCAACCTGAATTTGGTGTTTGGCACTACTTGGTTTACCACAACCTGCATTTGGCAATGGTTAATACTCTGTGTACTACAACTTCCATTTGGTGATGGCCAGTCCTTGATGTTCCACAAACTGCATGTGGTGATGGTGATCGCTTGATGGAATACAAAATGCGTTTGGAGATGGCTAATCCCTATAGTACTGCAGCCTTCATATAGTAAGGGCTAACACTTCATATGCTAAAACTTTCATGTAGTGATGGTTAAAGGTGATGCACTACAGCGTGCATGTGGTGATGGCTAACATTTAATTCTTCTACATTTAGTGATCGCTAATGCTTAATGTGCTTCTAAGGAACTCTTTCCCTCTCACGCCACTTGCTGGCCAATCCCTCACCTGTGGTATGTAAACAAACTCTTAAACCAGGGTTAGACTGGGAAAGCAAATTAGTGGCAGGCACCAAAATAAAAGTGGGCCCCGTTAGCAAATGAAATAGCTAAAAAAAGGTAGCCCACGGTTGCAAAGCGCAGTACTTTCGAACTTGTAAAGGCACGCTATATATGTGTTTTGCAGGGAATGAGAAACTTCATGTGTTTGAGCTTGATGCAGGTAATGTTAGTGGTAATATTAGGAAAATCAACAGTAACAACGGATCCAACAGAGCATAAAACAAGCACCCAATGAAAAAAACGGGCCACACACTGACCTGTCAGACCAGCCCTTCTGCCACTGACAGATTGCCCTAAAGGCCCATCAGACCCTACACAAACTCACTAACTCTCCAAAGCTAGAATCCACACCAAAATTCCATCCTAATATCACCACCCCAAGCACTATGACGTGGAATGCAGATAACGTAAATATCTGTGAACATCTCAACCATTCCTCGTCTTTTCAATAATTTTGCTGCTGCCTGTACTATTGATATCCATGAATACTGCAAACATTCCTTATAGTAAACAGAACTCGTGTATTTAGTATGTTGTTATGTGTGTCTACATGTCTAACCATTCTCCACTCATCGTTCATCAAGCCAACTTGAAGGCGTATGCACACCTGTGACTATTTTTATGTACCGTTTTGATTGCAAATATCTGCAGCAAACTTATAGTAACGAAGGTGCAGGATACGTAGTGATAACCAATAAGACACACATAAGTGAGTGCTGTTAACTGGTGGTACATCATACGACCCCTTAGGGCTCGAGTGCTTTTAGGGACAAAAGCTTTCAGTGCTAAAGAAAGGGTGGATCAGGAAATCAACATTGGAATCCGACCTTTTTTAGTTTATTAATGTCATTGAAAATGGATGGTAGTCAAGTTTTTTACAGCTCCCTGATAGAGGGAGCAGGTGAATTAATTCACTTTTGTGAGGAATTTCTTAAAAACGAATGTTCTGGATTCTTTTTGGAAAGTAGTGTGGGAGATGGAAAGTTGCAGATAATGTAAGATGCATATTCCATATTCTTGTGCACTGCCTGAGAAAAACTATTTGTGAATTTATTGCGTATTGAAGATCGGAAACTTTTTACTAATGAGGTTGCTGAATCCACCTAAGGAGGAGGTCTAGTCTGTCAGGCATTGTGAAGAGATTGCATTCTCAGAAATTGATCTGCAATCTGAAATCAGTGAACTCTGTCCTCATTAAAATGTATCTTTCTTCCTGGTCATGCTGTCCTAGATTTAGATTCTGTTGCCGTCCTATCCCTGTTATTTATGTGTGACTGGCTGATTGAATAGAAATCTAAGCGACTAGAAGCATATGGGATTAGGAAATGTCTCTAGGCAAACGTAGGAATAGGAGAACCAATCACTAGAAACCCCCAGGTCAGAAGTGCAAAGCCACGTGAAGCGCTTGTGATCTGGAGATCCATGCTTGCATTGGACAGGGGATCCACTGCACTTGAAGTGCATGGGACTAGGGGTTCCTATCTACTAGGAGCGTAAAGAATTATAGGAGCCAAGCCTCCGGAAGTGCCTGGGACTATGAGAGCTAAGCCACTAGGATACCTGTGCCACTAGTGGAGCCAAGCCATCAGAAGTGCGGAGCACTAATGTAGCCACACCACCAGACCCACCTGGGATCAGCACCGCCAGTCCCCTAGAAACCCTTAGGACTAGGAGGGTCCAAGCCACTAGAAGCGTACTTCTCTTTCTGCATTCCATACTTTGTAAGTCGACAAACATGTTGGTATTCATTTTTATAAAGAAAACCTTTATGGTCAGTGTCCTCGGCATAGGTCGAATGCTCCACCTTACCCCATTGTAACCAAATGTGTTTGCACTGCCTTAAATCCCAGTGCAGGATTGGGCTGCAGTTGATAGGTGGCGCTCCAGAGGGTGACCCTCTACTGATAGTGACATTCCATGTTATTCTGGATTGCTGGCTCCTCTCTTGTCAGCTACATGTGTACAAAGTATGTGGGGGTTCAGTGAGGCGTTTATGAACCATGTGCTTGGTGTGATGAGAGTAAGCAGAAAGGGTTGTGTCCACAATTGAAATTCATACATGGTGAGAGGGTTATAGCAATTACATACATCTCCATTGATCAGCTTACACTGCTTAATATATTTAATGCACCGTTTACTATAATAGAAGCAGGTTTATCTATCGATAAAATAAACTACCTCCATCGCTAAACACATACCACACACACACTTAGGTGGCTCTGAAGATGAATTCCTCGAACAGGAAGCTCAGCAGTCTTAGCACGTTGTCGGGATTTAATAAATATTTTTACCAACGCCATGTGTAGACACAAAATAATACACCTTTTCTGAACGTAGTCGGTTATGAGGTCCTACTAGAGATGACAGGAGGAAGATTGGGCATAGGGGATCGATATGTGATGATGGGAAACAAATACTTTCAGGAGGCGGTGAAGTGGCCTATCGATCTGTACATTAAACACGTGGTGTCACGCAGTCTGCATGTAGTGCTCAGGTTGAACGCAATCTTTCGTAATTTAACAGTGAAAACAAAAGCGGTTTTTGGTAGTTGGCACTCAGCTAGACACGTTAATGTCGTTTCGTGTAGGTGACTTTCTCTGCCAGTCGAAGAAAGGATTCTGTGGTGTGGGTAGCGAGACGGATTCAGCGGAACAACGAGATGTGTGCTTGGCTTGGTTACATTACCTTTCTCCTACTCCGCACGTGAAAAGATGTCAGCAGTTGTGAGGCTGAGCATCAGATATTTATGGGCGCTCCATTTTGTGCATGCTTCAGCTTTGATCAAGAGAAACCTCCGACTGAGTCTGTGTGCTCTGTAATTAAGCAGTAACTGTCGGTATGTTTACTTTCTTCACCCATACATGTATGCATGTAGTACATACAGTAGCGTGCTTTTGGAGCCGATGAGCACTGTATATGCAACCCAGAATCAAAGTACAATCGTTCCACAGTGACTTGTCATGTTTTTGTGCTTTTCAGCAGACGTCCAGGGTGTGAGTTAGGGGAGTTCTGGGAAGTTCCACCAATGGGGTATGTGGCTTGCCAGAACCTCACCTGGGCTCTTCACGAATTTGTGCTGACTTTGGACAATAGAGACAATGTTAATTACTGAGTCATGAACAAACCTCCTCTCTTGGAGCAAGGGATGTTTTATGGCGAGTTCACTTTCTGATTCCCTCCTCGAAATGTCGGGCGGGGTAGGGGAGTGATGTTGGTGTTGTAGGACTCGGTCTAGTTTCAGTGAAATTGTTTTTAATGTTCTGAGCCCTCGATCTGTGTGGTACGGTTGTTCCTTCACGCCATGGACTGCATCCACTTTATTTGAAAGCTGGAAACAAACTAACTTGCTAAGAAGTCTGCCTCTAAACTCTAAGTAGCACAAAGTTCCATTTCACAAAATCTTTTAAGATGCACAAGTCTGAACTACATACTTAATAAGTGATAATTCATGTATGAGTCGCCTAGAAGCGGACCACAAATGTGAAACGTCTGACTGTGTATTCTGCATCTGTAGATGTAATCTACCACTGAGGAACCTGTGCGGAGTGCGCAGAAGTACCCTTGAAATGAAATGAGGCATTTATAAAGCGCGACATGACCTGTAGGTATCTAGGCGCTGGACACACCAGAAAACAGCAGTTGCAAGAATAGTGTCGCTAGTACAGCCAGATTTTTAAGCGCTTCCTGAATTGAAGCAAATTGTGTTCGTTTTTCAGGCAAGGGGGCATGGAGTTCCAGAGTTTGGCAGTGGTATAGGAAAAGCTTTTGCCTCCCCATTTTACTTTTAAGATCTTTGGGATGGAGAGGTTTGTCGTGTTCTTTGCTGCAAGGACCACGCAGGAGACCAGGTATGCTTGATTACTTGTTTATTGTATATACTGAGTGCTCTGCCCACATGCACGTCTGCTCTCATCCGATGCTCCTCCTGGACTGACCTTCCACCCCTTGACCGGAAGTGGTGTCCAGTTGCCTCCCTGCCCTCTTGCCCAGTGCAGGGTCCTAGTGCCTTCCACCCAGGCCACTACATCTCCCCCTTTTGTCACAAAGGAAATCAGTAGAGGGAAGAGAGAGAAAGATAGAACTTGTAGAGATAGTGAAAAAGAAAAAAAGAAAGGAAAATCGCTCCCCAGGGGAAACGACACGTGTGCATTCCTCACTACATTTCTTCAATGAGTCTCTTTGGCCTTCTGCTCGCTCTCTTTGGACAAGTCTCTTCCTGTTGTTCTTCTGCTCTCCCTTCACCCTTGTCCTTTCCTTTCCCATTGTGATCTATCGCTCCGTCCCCTCCACTTGCAGTATCTTGGCCATCTTCGTTTACCGTCTTCAGTCCTTTGAAGTGAGAACTGTTATGTGTGACTTGGTGATGTTCTGACGCTGCCATAATCATCGGGCCCTTCACTTTTATGATCGTGAGAGGTTCCTTTGAGAACACGCTGTCAGACTTTCGTTGTTGTCGCTGACGTACTACCACGGCGTCTCCTTCTTTGAGGTGTGACGGGGTGGCATGACGCCTTGCATCAGCATATGCTTTCATTTTTTCCTTTGCTTCCTTGTCTTTGGCTGCAATGTTACTGTGCTCTGACGGCCCTTCTGCTTTGATCTGTGGTAGTCTTGTTCTGCTGGTTCTCCCCAGTACCAGCTCAGCCGGACACTTTCCCGTGGAGCCGTGTGGTGTGTTTCTGTAGTCTCGCAGAACCTGACATAGCGCTTGTCCAATGGAGATCTGTGCCAGCTTTGCTCGTTGAACCGCTTTCTTGATGTTCCCCATGAAACGCTCCACCATGCCGTTCGCTTGTGGCCACAGCGGTGTCACCTTCCGGTGATGAATGCCCAGGTAAGACATAAACTTTCTGAATTCTTCTCCTGAAAATGGAGGACCATTATCCGTTTTCAGTATTTCTGGGGAGCCCCATGCTGCAAATATGTCGTCCATGATTGGTAGCGTCGCTGTTGCTGACGTTGAGGACACTGGTCTCACTATGGGGAATCGTGAGTATTCATCAATGATCACGAGCAGGTAGTTGCCCGTCTCTAGTGGCCCGAAGAAGTCAGCCGCTAGCGTTGTCCACACTGCTCTTGGAAGTTCTGACATTTGTAGCGGTTCTGGGCCAACTGGCTGTCCCATTACCTGACAGACGTGACACGTCGCGATGGTGTCTTCCACCATTTTGTCCAGGCCAGGGAACCATACTTTTTCCCTTAGCATCTTTTTCGTCGCCACCATTCCACGGTGTGACTCGTGTGCCACGTTGACAGTCATTCTCCTTAGTGAACTTGGTATCACTATCCTTGTTCCTCGCATCATTATTCCTGTTTCTGTCTCTGAGAGTTCTTCGTGTATTTTCTTTAACGCCAGCATTTCCTCCTTGTTTACTTGTTCTCCCCAGGTGCAGTTGTTGTTGATGTGTCTCCATCTCTGCATCCTTGTCGTTTCTTTAGCTAGCTGCAAGGTGGCATCTTTGGCTGTTTCTTGCTCCAGTTCCGCTATTGTTATTGGCGCTGGAGTGTTTTGCTTCAAGACGAAATTTAAATATTCTTCAGCCATTGATGTAATCTCTGGTGACTGTGGCAGAGGGTGTCTTGACATGTAGTCAGCCGGGTTGTGTTCTTTCCCCGGCATGTGCACAATCTTGAAATTGTAGTCCATCAACCTTATGCCCCAGCGCTCAATGCGTGGCGGCATCTTCGCTGCTGGATTGCCATAGATTGTCACCAGAGCTTGATGATCTGTGATGATGGTGAACGACTTCCCGTAGATGAACATGCGATAGTGTTCACACGCCCATACCACTGCCAGGCTTTCTTTTTCTGGTTGAGAGTATGCTCTCTCGATGTCGGATACGCTTTTGCTTGCATATGCAACAATCCTTCTCGGTGAATCTCTCCCCGGCAGATGTTGCGCTAGTATTGCTCCTAACCCTACTGGGCTGGCATCTACCGTTAGTTCCGTGCATAGCGACGGGTCAAAGTAGGCAAGGTGATCTACAGTCATTACAGCCTCTCTGATGGCTTCAAATGCCCAGCGGCACTCTTGAGACCACACGAACTTCTGCCTTGCTTTGTTAACTCCCGGAGTCGGTGTGCTCACCGTGGCAAAGTCCTTGATGTACCGAGCACAGTAGCTGGCAAGTCCTAGGAATGACCTCACTTCTGCGATATCCTTGGAAGACTTCGTGTTTTTCAACGTTTCTACTTTGCTGGGATCCGGCCTCGTCCCTTTCTTGGAGAAAATGTGACCGAAGAATACCAATTCACTTCTCCCAAGTTCACACTTGTCTGCGTTTAGTGTTAATCCCGCTTGTTCCAGCTGTAGACATACTTGATGCAGTGCTCGGTCATGTTCCTCATCTGACCGCCCAAATACTAAAATGTCATCACTATAGTTTAGGCTGTTCTTCACCGGCCTAATCACCTGCCTTATTGTTTCTTGAAACATTTCTGCAGCCGACGAAATGCCAAAACTCAGTCTCTTGTAGCGAAATAGCCCCATGTGCGTCGAGAATGTGGTAATGTATCGTGACTGTTGGTCCAGCTCCAGTTAATGGTACCCTTTGCACAAGTCTAACTTTGAAAATGTACATGCACCCGTGAGACAGCTGATCATCTCATTTAGATGGGGCCCCGGGTGCCGTTCTCGCTCGATTGCTGTGTTTGGTACCCTCATGTCCACACAGATGCGAATCTTGGAGGTGTTCTTTTTCGGGACTGCCACTATCGGAGACACCCAAGGCATCGGCCCTTCCGCAGGCTCAATGATGTCCTGGGCCAGTAAGCTTTTAATTTCCTCTTCTACTTGCGGTTGCAGGTGTATCGGCACCCGCCGATGATGCTGTGCAACTGGTTTGACCGCTTCGTTAATGTGCAATGTTATCTGTTTTCCTTTTAACTTTCCTAGGCCCTTCAGGAGGGCCGGATGTTCTTGCAAAATGTTCCCTTTGCCGACATGTGGTATGTCATCGCCAGTAGACCCATCACTTGTGCCGTGACATTGCTTAGTAGGCACGGTGCTGGGACGTCACCTCTCAGCACATGTACCTCTTCTTGGCAGGACCTTTCCTTGTACGTTAGTGTCTCCGTGAACTTCCCCATGTTCTCTACCGGCTTCTTGGATCCCCATGTGAACACATCAACCGTGGACGGTGATAGCGGCGGCCTCACTTTCATTTTCACATATTCTGACATGCACATGATGTTGCACGTGGCCCCGCTGTCAAGCACGAACTGAGTGCTGTGCTGTCCCACTGCAATGTCCACTGTTGCGGTTTTCTTTATTTTGTCTTTGTCCACGAGGTGAATGTGCTCTTGTTCTTGGTCCTGCTTGGGGGCGTCAGCCATGAGATACAGTTGTGCCACACTCACAGGTGCTGCTGTTTCTTCCGACTCATCAGAGGAACTGCGGTTTGCCGTTTCCATGTGCCGGGCGTATCGATTGTCGGTCGTCCGTGGTCTCGCTGCTCTGCCCCGCTCGTTCCTGAACTGCCTGCTCATGCAGGCGCTTGCGAAATGATTTTCCCTGTTGCATTTTCTGCATCTCTGGCCCATCGCAGGGCACGCACCAACATGCGGAAAGTCGAGTCCGCATCTGTAGCATGAGGTTTGTTCATTCTTCTTTGCAGTCGTGGCCACCGGGTATTCTTTCTTTTTGACATTTCCCGTGACACGATGCGCCTGTTCTACTCTTTTCTCCTTTCCCGGCTGCATCTCTTTGGCGTGTGCTGTTGCTCTTGCTTCCGCACGAGCCATGGTCAATATCTTTTCCAGTGTTGTCGGTTCTTTCAGGACCCGTGCATGGAACTCTACAGACTGACAGCCTTCAATGATGCGCAGTCGTATTGCTTGCTCATTGTCGAACTTGTCAAACTCGCAGTACGTGACCAGTTTCCTCAGTCGTGTTGCGAAGTCATCAAGGGACTCCTCTGTTCTCTGACACGCTGTATTGAAAGTGTATCTTTCAAAATCGATGTTCCGTTGCGGGTCAAATTTCTCTGTGAGACACTGTATCACCCCTTTGTATGTCGCCGTCTTCTCGCTGGGAAATGTTATGAGCAAATCCTCCACTTCATCCCCTGCGAGATTAAGAAAAAGGTCCAGGTGTTTGCTGTCTTCCACATCGGTGGCCCGCATGTAGCGTTCGAACTGCCTAATCCATCTCTCCCACCTGATGCCAGCTTGTGGTTCTGACAAGCTGAATGGTAGCGGTCGTCTGAATATTGCTTGTGGATTCTTCTTCTCGCTTTCGGTGTCAACCATGTTCTGCTGGGGTGCAGCTCCTGTGCAGGCCTTTCCTGTAGCCCTTTCCTGTCTTGTGGCGACCGCAGTACTTTACTCTCTGTCTTTTCGCTTTATTGCCACTTTACATGCACTTTATTTATTTAATTCACTTTCTCTCTTTTGTGTATCTATCTGTTCCTGTTTCTTTCATGCACCCTTGTGTTGTTTGTTTCCACTTTCTTCTTGGTTCACTTAGAACTGGCCTCCTGGCCCTTTTTTTTTTTTTCACTTTCGGCACTTTTTTTTCCCTTCGCCTGACTTAAAAATGGCCTCCCGGCTTTCCTCTTTCCTTATTGGCTTGTTTGCCTGTCCTTAAAATGGCTGCCGGATCTCGCGAGACCGAGATTTCCGGTGCCTGTCCTTAAAATGGCCTCCCTCTGATTGGTGTTCCTGCCTGACCCCAAGATGGCCGCCGCGTTCGCGCGAGATTTGGCTTCAAATCTACGCGCGAACCGGGCTCTCCTCAGTGCGGCGGCGGCAGGGACGCGGTCGGGTGCACCGTGATGCCCCTGCTTTTCGGAGCACTTTTGCTTCACTGCAGTCACTTGGGCGCTTCTTACCGCGCTTTCCAGTCGCTGGGCGATTTTCTTTCTTCAGCTCTCGGACCAGGGTGGGCTCCTGGCTCCGTTGTCCTGCGACCGGGTGGGCTCCGGACGTCGCAGCTGATCCTTCTCTCCTCCCGACTCTCCTGCAGCGGGCGGACCAGGGTGGGCTCCTGGTTCCGGTCTTCCGTTCTTCGGTGGTTGCGAGGGACCGCGGTTCACTCGTTTCGATGGCGCTTCGGCGTCCCACCACTCTCGTCGCCAGATGTCGTGTTCTTTGCTGCAAGGACCACGCAGGAGACCAGGTATGCTTGATTACTTGTTTATTGTATATACTGAGTGCTCTGCCCACATGCACGTCTGCTCTCATCCGATGCTCCTCCTGGACTGCTCTTCCACCCCTTGACCGGAAGTGGTGTCCAGTTGCCTCCCTGCCCTCTTGCCCAGTGCAGGGTCCTAGTGCCTTCCACCCAGGCCACTACAAGGTTACCACTGTTAGAGGATCTCAACGATCTTCCAGGGATGTAGAGTCTGAAGAGTTGCGACAGTTGTCGTGGGCCTATGCCGTGAATGGCCTTAAAGGCAATACACAAGGCCTTGTCATAATTTCAACTTTTAGAAGTTGTTCCCAAGTGTCTTTCGGAAGAATGGTTAGGAAAATTACACGAACGACACAGTCGTAAAATTATAGGAATTCATGAACATTTGTTATCTGCACTTTTAAACGTGCACCTGAATAACCAGGATATAAATGTTGCATAAAGTGTGGGGAATTGCATGGTGAATACCATGTGTTAAAACATTTTTTGTGTTGTCTTTTTTTTTTTTATTTTATCATTCAAGGGAAAAAAAGAATTGCAAAGATATTTTTACTTTTTTCTGATATGTGTAAACTCCCAAACTGTGCATGGAGATCGTTCTAAGGCCCGAAAACTTAGTTGCTTGGCTATGCGTTCTTAAATCGCTGCAGTTTACAGCTTCTTTGCGAATTGTGCTCCAAAAATCTAGTCCTTCATTTGAGATAAACACATCATTTTCTTTAAACGTGGCAAACCATTTCTGGTCACTAAAATTCTCTATCATTGCCTCATTGAAGTATATGAGACACTCTTGAGGACTGACTTTCTCAAAAATCCTTAAGTGCTTATGGTTCTTCTATCACCTGATTCTTAGGCACCAATCCATATCCTGTGTAATAGTAACTAGTTTATATATATTTTGCCCGATTGAAGGCTGAAATGCGTTGGCGTCCTGTGTTGGGTGTTGCTGCAATTTAATTTGAGCAGTCCAACAACATTATATATATATATATATATATATATATATATATATATATATTGCTTCATATCTTATTACTGCTGTTTCTAAGTCCCACATTTTGCCATGTAATGCAACATTGTCTCTCAGAAGCGTGTTTCTACTCCAATAGGGTCAAGTTTGCTGCTTCATTAACTCTAGCTCCTTCACCTTATAATAGGTGAGATAGTGTGGAACGTTAATTCCTGTAGAGAAATCTTCCTAGTCCCTGGAAGTTTCAGGGGTTATGAGGCAGTGTGGGCTGCTAAGATTCTCTGTGAGTGAATTAAGCAATGGGCAGAACACAGTTAAACCCTGTGGCTTTGTTCCTGATTTGGTGTCACTGACAGGGCTATTGTACCTAGTTCCCTGCAGTGTTCATGGTGTCTCTACTCCCTTGATGGCCCATCGCTCTTGTCCACATATGGTTCCGATGTTTGGGACTGTTTCTTCCATCCATGAGTTGCTATCCATCAGAAGCAGGGCCACAGCTGGAAACTGCCCAGATCATTATCTTTCAGGGACCCAAAGCACATCTTCTCTGCTCACTGTTACCCACTTAGGCCCCTGTTGAAGCTGCCTGACCCATTTCTGGTTGTATCCTACTGGAGCAACATGCCATGAAATGACCACCCTTCTTCACATGAGGTGCTCCATGTCGAGGTCTGTCTGCCAGCTTATATACTTTCGATTAAAAACCACCTTACATTAGCGACTCTCAGCCAATCATCATTCGCTGCATCATCATAGTATCTAACAGTTTACGCAGTGTGCTTCGTTGCCTGTTTGTGGGTCGATTTTTGAACCTATCTCCCAGTCAGACCGTTGGCCAAGCTCTACCCTTGCAGCATCAGTGGGGGTCTGTAGAGATGTCTTATAGTTGCTTTGTTTCTGAAATCTCATGTATTAATCAGAAAAGCACCTTTCACCCAACTGTGACGTAGGCTACCAGAAGCACATAAAGGGATTTCTGTAATTTATGGAGGATTTTACACTTGATTATCTACCAAGCTCGCAGGCCTCAGTGAGTACCCCTGCCTCCTCCACTCCCTACTGCCCTCTGGGCCTGCCTGGTTTCTGTCTGCCGCACTCTCTCTTGCCTTAGCAATGTAGTTAATCTATTGTTTCTCCTCTCTCGCTGCTCAACATTAACGTAGCAGAAAAAGTAAATAATCCAGACCATTCCTTAATTTACGATCATTCCCCAGAACAGGCTCTAGTCCTTCCTTCTTGTCGATGGATCTCTTGTCAAGTACATTGTCAAGTACATTGACATCCACTGTCGGGTGACGGATGCGAATCCACAGTTTATTTATTCCATGACAAATGCTTCTGCTGCGTGTCATTAAACATAAACCGGGCAGCTTCTTAATAGGTTCGTCTTTGCAGTCGGCCACCTGATATTGATAGACAAGAATCGTTCATTTTCAACACTTTGTAACCAAAAGAACCTAGGAAATTTCATGTTTCAGAATCACTAATGTGAACACTGATATGATCTGTGGCCCGATCAGCAGTACAGCAAATCGCATGACATGAGAATCGCATCAGAGGAAATGGCCCTGTGGCTACTCGCACAGATCTCATGCTTATCAAGACGCTGTGCAGTGTTGAAAGAAGAGATGACGTTTCTCTTCCGTCTCAGGCAGCTGCCTTCGACCATGTATCAGCCCCTGTGAAAGGCAGTAGCCTTAATCGGATGAATATGTAGAATGTAGTGCATGTTTGTTTCATATCCTATGCCACCCTGTCACACTGTCGAGACTTTTTACTGCCCGTCGAGAGCTTTCTAATCAAGCCAGTGATAATATTAAGGACATGGGGTCACTGTCTCTTAGAATATAGTGTGTGAATGGCAGGAGAAAAAGAATAGAGCTTCTTCACTTACACATTATGGGCTCAATTCACAGAGCATCCGCACCATCAGGGATGCGTAGGGACAGTGGAGCTGGAACTATTTTTAGAGGGGGGGGGTGCTGCCCGCAATGTTACATCACTGAAGTCTTAGCGACTGAGGAAAACCCCAAGAGTTGCACTAAGAACAGGTATAGCAAATGAGCCACGCCCATTCTACAGGAGAGTGGTAAGGATATGGTATGTAACCAGTGGTGCATTTTGGAGTACACTACTGCAAATATATTACAAAATCATGGTGTGGTAGCCACTGTCATTTAGACAGCACATTTTCTATTGAAAAGGCCACAGAATTCGCACTGACATGCAGTTGTACGGAGAAAACTATATAGCGCAAACAATATTGTGAGAAAATCTAGATTTAATATGTAGTTATCATTGCACATTTGCACATCACCAAGTTAAGTGTCTTGATTTGTTTTGATCCTACTAAAATTTTTGTTTGCATCACAATTCAGAATTACAAAAATGTGCTTCCTTTATGCTCTCTTAACTGCTGATATATTTTGACATACTTGTACAGTTATTTACAGGTATGTGAATGTTGTTGTGTTTAATAAATAAATAGACCATCAACAATTTGTCAGAAGACATAGCCTGACATTTGACCCCTGTCTTTGAAGTCACAGTCAATGTAAGAAAATAAAAACAAAATTTAAAGGAATCTTTATTGCTCACTCGCCTTCTGAACTCCAGCATGATTATTATTATGTGTGATTTTTAGCACCCCTACTTCCAGCGACTATGGTAGGGGCATGTCTATTCTTGGCACAGATTTATGACTCACTCTTTCGCAAAATTCACAGGCGCATGCGTGCTTTCCATAGCAATTTCAGAAACTAAGGCAGATTACATGGTTTTTATATATATTTCTGGTGTCGTGCTGTTTTCTCCAACCGTATGTATGCAGAATCTCCACATTCCAGAAAACATGCATTATATACGGGGGTTAGGAAAATTGCCAGATTTGAAAATATATTTGAAAACCTTTTTCCCGTCTAATTGGTTCCCTTCCTTCATGCATATATGAGAAAATGGGTTATATAACGTTCCGACACATTTTCTGAAGCAATTACAACTATCTCCTTGCCTCTTTGCAACGGCAGCAAAGATTTACTGCGATCGATTACTTTGATTTCTTTACTTAATCTGAGTAAAGGTATTTTACAGTTATAGTTTCCCCATGAACTTGGAGAAATTCCATACGCCTTGAACTTTTAAGAGTTAGTTTCCAGTGAGTGACCTGATTCTCACCTCTCGCATGTTTATTTTTCATGTGCTCAGGAGGAATCAAGTCACTGCTGGATCTAAATATAAAAATGCAATCAATACTCTGAGTTGAAAATATGTGTATAATTCAAGTGGACCATGTGTTTACTCGGGCAATGTTAGACATGGCATCTTTTGGTGTGTTTCCCCTGTCTTTTTGCTTCTGACCTAGTTTTTGTGGTACTCTGGATATTGTTTTTGCTGGGTTAGTGTTTCTGCGCACTTTAATACTGCTGGTCAGTATTAAAGTGCAAGTGCTCCTACTGGAAATTGTATCACTGATTGGTATATCCATGATTGGCATATTTGATTTACTAGTAAGTCCCTAGTAATGTGCACATGTGCCCAAGGCATGTAAATCAAATGCTATGAAACAAAAAGGAAAGCACAGAGAGGCAACACAAATATTAAACGGCACAAATGCTAAGCAAAAAGATCCATCCGGACTCTTCAATGATGTTTTATCTGATCCTTTAATGGATGCTTGAACCAAGAACGACGTGATGCAGTGCAAATGCAGCCAACGCGTTTCACCCTGAATAGGGCTTCCTCAGGGCTCAAATTGATGAGGCGAGATTCCAGAATGTAGAGCTAAATCCAGTTCCTAATCATTCGATTCAAACGGACGGTAGAATGTTCACTGTGATAGGTGAAGCATCTATAATTTCTTCATCCTAATACGAAGTGCTCAATAAGCACATTTCGAGGGACGCGGTATGTCTCAACCCGCCGCCGAAAATAAACAGCTAAAATGTAAATCAAATGCTACTAGTGGGCCTGCAGCACTGATTATGCCACCCACAGAAGTAGCTTTTCAAAGGTGTCTCAGACCTGCCACTGCAGTGTCTGCGCACAGTTTTTACTGCCATGTCGACCTGGCAAGTGCACCCACTTGCCAGGCCCAAACCTTCCCTTTTCTTACATGTAAGGCACCCCTAAGGTAGGCCCAAGGTACCCCCTTGGGTCGGGTGCGGTGTGTGTGAAAGGTAGGACTTGTACTGGTGTGTGTGTGACATGTCCTGATAGTGAAATACTGTGTATTTCGTTTATCACTATTGAAAGGCTGTCTGTCCCATAGGCTTAACATGGGAGTTGCCTTGTAACCTTTTACAAGCATAACTCTCCATTGGGATAAGATAGAGAAATGGTGTTTAGTGTGCCTGAACACAGAATTTAAAAATACATCTTTTAGTGAAGATGATTTTTATGTTGTGTGTTTGAAACTGCCACTTTTAGAAAGTGGGTATTTTCTTGCTTAACCATCCTGTATGCCTCTGCCTTTTGTGTATTCCCTGTCTGGGTTTAGAGTGACGGGAGCAGGGGATGTGCATTCACACTAGACAGACACAAGGGGGTTGAGGTGTGTCCTGCCTTTCCTGGGTGACTCATAGCCAGGCTGAATAGACCTGGCTACATTTAGAGTAGTGGGAGGAGTTGTTGCTGGCACCTGAATGGACTGTGGCTGCCTCTCAAAGCTGTCTCCACTAGAGATCCCCATTTCTAACAGGCTATATTTGTCTGTATTGTCTTACAAATTATTTCATTTGTATTTTATCACATGCATGAACAGCTTTCCCTAATCGGACTCAAAGTTAGTAGGGTTGGGGAGCAGCCAGACACAAATGTAATTAGTAGCCCCATGTCAAATTCTAAACCTGCAGCAGTTTTGGCTCATTAGCAAACATCACTTTACCAGAGACATAGGAGCCAAAAAAAGGACAAATAGCAAAATCGCAAATCCCAGAAACCAGTGTACTGCTAGCTAAAAAGTGTGGACTGGCCAAAGGTATCACACATGCCATGGAGCAACTTGGTAGGCTTCTTTGAGGATGATGATTTTTTTGAGGCCTTGCAAATGGTTGTAAACACCTCCAGATACAGCTTTCTTGGTGTTAACCTCCATTTTCATAGGATTTCTTTCTCTGACAACTCATTGAGCGCTCCACTGGGAACTCTGACCTCTACACACCCAGAGTTGAAATTTATCATACTTTGCAGATGGTCTGCATTTGTACATTTGCTTCCGCATTTGTAACATAGACTGCTCACCTTGGTTGTATGTCAGAGTATTGCATACAGAACTTTTGTCTACATAAGTATAGTGTCCAAAATATTGTTTACAAATATATTGTCCCACTGAGTGTAGATTTTTCTGTCATTAACTCCAATTAGGCAGATTTTTTGTAGGTGATATTTAGGACAATGCAGTTATGTCAGAAGATATTCTGACAACAGTATTTTTTCTATTTTTATTTTTTTTAATGTAAACCACTTTATTGCCATTTTGAAGATGTGTGTGACAGTTTGAAAGAATTGACAATACATATTCAAAACTCAAGCACATCCCTGCGGCCGTTGGCCTCAAACAAATCAGTGGCATCCCACCCCTCCTCCTTTTTCCACGCCAGGGCTGCCCAAACCCATCAGAGTCTGAGATCTCTTTTTAGGTGCAACTGATACTGTTCCTAACCCATTAGGAGTCCTATCCACAGCCTATATGAGCCTCATGCTCCCTATATTATCTGGTGTTTATGTGGACATCTCCTAGCCAGTACACTGGGATGGATGTCCACTGCCATTCATAGGTCCTTGCCATAAGCCCAGCCGTTCAAGTTATGAAGGTCTGCATCTCATTGTTTTTAGGTCTCCCGTGCCAACAGAGCATGCGCTGTAGCTGCGATGAATATTGTTTACTATAAAGAGCTTGGAGCCTACCTATTTCTTACCATTCGTTGGCTTCATTGTCACTCTTCTTTACTGCTTCCTATTCCATTTCATTTGTAGAGCGCACGGCTACCACCAACGGTGGTGTCCCGGCGCTAAGCAGTGGAAAAAACCCAGCGGAGAACAGAGAGAACAAGACGGGCTAGGGCAGATTAAATAGCCAAGTTTTCAAGGCCTTCCTAAACGCAGTCTCCGACTCGGCTTTACGGAGATGGTCAGGCATGGAATTCCAGAGGGTAGCAGTTCTCACCGTAAAGGCTCGCCCACCAATCCTAGTTTTGGAAAAGCGAGGAATCCGGAGCAATTCCTGAGAACTGGATCGCAGGGTCCTAGTCTGGCTGTACTTCTGGAGTCTCGCCTTCAGGTATCCTGGGCCTCTGTCTCTAGAGGCTCTGAAGGCCAAAGACAGAGCCTTAAACTCTATTCTTTTCCTAACTGGGAGCCAATGTAGGCTGCGCAGATGAGGGGAAATATGATGACGAGCGGCACGTTTCTGATAAGCCTAGCAGCAGCATTCTGGATGGTTTGCAATTTTCTCATCAGATAGGCTGGAAGGCCCAGGTACAAGCTAATGGCATAATCCAGCTGGGATGTAACCAGAGTGCGGACCACCATTTCTCTGCAGTCCATTGGCAGAAGATGCAGGAATCTCCGCAGGGCTTTCAGCTTCCAGAAACAGGAAGCGGAGACATGCCCTATCTGGACATTGCATGAAAGTGAAGAGTCAAATTTGAAGCCTAAATTTCTGGCAGATGTGACGGGGATGGGAGGGGGATTAAGCTCTACCGGCCACCATATCTCGGCCCGTGGTGGGGACGGTTGATTAAAAAAACATCACCTCCGTTTTATCGGTGTTCTGCCCAGCACATGCCAACTTCACTTCCTTTTCTTTGTTTTGAAGCATGTACCAAGCATAGATTGCTTAATCTCGATTAGCTTCAATCTGCTGCTCGCCCTGTAATTGAGGCACCATTTCTTTTTTCCCTCCCGTCCACCTCTTCTCCATGTCGCTTTTTACCCCTCCCGCCCACCCCTTCTGTGTCGTTTTTCGTTAACCCACCCCTCCTCCGTGTCGCTTTTCCCCCACCCGCCCACCCCTCCTCCTTGTCGCTTTTTCCCCCACCCGTCCACCCCTCCTCCTTGTCGCTTTTTCCCCACCCGCCCACCCCCTCCTCCTTGTCGCTTTTCCCCCACCCGCCCACCCCTCCTCCGTGTCGCTTTTCCCCCAACCGCCCACCCCTCCTCCGTGTCGCTTTTCCCCCACCCGCCTACCCCTCCTCCGTGTCGCTTTTCCGCCACCCCTCCTCCGTGACGCTTTTCCCTCACCCGCCCACCCCTCCTCCGTGTCGCTTTTCCGCCCACCCCTCCTCCGTGTCGCTTTTCCGCTCACCCCTCCTCTGTGTCGCTTTTCCGCCCACCCCTCCTCCGTGTCGCTTTTTCTCCCACCCGCCCACCCCTCCTCCTTGTTGCTTTTTCCCCCACCCGCCCACCCCTCCTCCTTGTCGCTTTTTCCCCCAACCGCCCATCCCCCCTCCGTGTCGCTTTTTCCGACACCCGCCAACTCCTCATCTGTGTCGCTTTTTCGCCCACCCCTCCTCCGTGTCGCTTTTTCCGCCACCCCTCCTCCGTGACGCTTTTTCCGCCACCCCTCCTCCGTGACGCTTTTCCCCCACCCGCCCACCCCTCCTCCGTGTCGCTTTTTCCCCCAACCGCCCATCCCTCCTCCGTGTCGCTTTTTCCGACACCCGCCAACTCCTCATCTGTGTCGCTTTTCCGACACCCGCCAACTCCTCATCTGTGTCGAATTTTCCCCACCTGCCCACCCCCTCCTCCCGTGTCGCTTTTCCCCCACCCACCCACCCTCCGTGTCGCTTTTTCCCCACCCACCCCTCCTCCATGTCGCTTTTCCCCCACCCGCCCCTCCTCCGTGTCGCTTTTTCCCCCACCCCCCTCCATGTCGCTTTTCCCTCACCCGCCCACCCCTCCTCCGTGTTGCTTTTCCCCCACCCGCCCACCCCATCTCTGTCGCTTTTCCCCCACCCGCCCACCCCATCTCTGTCGCTTTTCCCCCCACCCGCCCACCCCTCCTCTGTCGCTTTTCCCCCACCCGCCCACCCCTCCTCTGTCGCTTTTCCCCCACCCGCCCACCCCTCCTCTGTCGCTTTTCCCCCACCCGCCCACCCCTCCTCTGTCGCTTTTCCCCCACCCGCCCACCCCTCCTCTGTCGCTTTTCCCCACCCGCCCACCCCTCCTCTGTCGCTTTTCCCCCACCCGCCCACCCCTCCTCTGTCGCTTTCCCCCACCCGCCCACCCCTCCTCTGTCGCTTTTCCCCCACCCGCCCACCCCTCCTCTGTCGCTTTTCCCCCACCCGCCCCACCCCTCCTCTGTCGCTTTCCCCACCCGCCCACCCCTCCTCTGTCGCTTTCCCCCACCCGCCCACCCCTCCTCTGTCGCTTTTCCCCCACCCGCCCACCCCTCCTCTGTCGCTTTCCCCCACCCGCCCACCCCTCCTCTGTCGCTTTCCCCACCCGCCCACCCCTCCTCTGTCGCTTTCCCCCACCCGCCCACCCCTCCTCTGTCGCTTTCCCCCACCCGCCCACCCCTCCTCTGTCGCTTTCCCCCACCCGCCCACCCCTCCTCTGTCGCTTTCCCCCACCCGCCCACCCCCTCCTCTGTCGCTTTCCCCCACCCGCCCACCCCTCCTCTGTCGCTTTCCCCACCCGCCCACCCCTCCTCTGTCGCTTTCCCCCACCCGCCCACCCCTCCTCTGTCGCTTTCCCCCACCCGCCCACCCCTCCTCTGTCGCTTTCCCCCACCCGCCCACCCCTCCTCTGTCGCTTTCCCCACCCGCCCACCCCTCCTCTGTCGCTTTCCCCCACCCGCCCACCCCTCCTCTGTCGCTTTCCCCACCCGCCCCACCCCTCCTGTCGCTTTTACCCCACCCACCCGCCCACCCCTCCTCTGTCGCTTTTTACCCCACCCACCCGCCCACCCCTCCTCTGTCGCTTTTACCCCACCCGCCCACCCCTCCTCTGTCGCTTTTACCCCACCCGCCCACCCCTCCTCTGTCGCTTTTTACCCCACCCGCCCACCCCTCCTCCGTGTCGCTTTTTACCCCACCCGCCCACCCCTCCTCCGTGTCGCTTTTTCCGACACCCGCCAACTCCTCATCCGTGTCGCTTTTTCCCCACCCGCCCACCCCTCCTCCGTGTCACTTTTTCCCCCACCCGCCCACCCCTCCTCCGTGTCACTTTTTCCCCCACCCGCCCACCCCTCCTCCGTGTCACTTTTTCCCCCACCCGCCCACCCCTCCTCCGTGTCACTTTTTCCCCCACCCGCCCACCCCTCCTCCGTGTCACTTTTTCCCCCACCCGCCCACCCCTCCTCCGTGTCACTTTTTCCCCCACCCGCCCACCCCTCCTCCGTGTCACTTTTTCCCCCACCCGCCCACCCCTCCTCCGTGTCACTTTTTCCCCCACCCGCCCACCCCTCCTCCGTGTCACTTTTTCCCCCACCCGCCCACCCCTCCTCCGTGTCACTTATTCCCCCACCCGCCCACCCCTCCTCTGTGTCACTTATTCCCCCACCCGCCCACCCCTCCTCCGTGTCACTTATTCCCCCACCCACCCACCCCTCCTCCGTGTCACTTTTTCCCCCACCCGCCCACCCCTCCTCCGTGTCACTTTCCCCCACCCGCCCACCCATCCTCCGTGTCACTTTTTCCCCACCCGCCCACCCCTCCTCCGTGTCACTTTTTCCCCCACCCGCCCACCCCTCCTCCGTGTCACTTTTTCCCCCACCCGCCCACCCCTCCTCCGTGTCACTTTTTCCCCCACCCGCCCACCCCTCCTCCGTGTCACTTTTTCCCCACCCGCCCACCCCTCCTCCGTGTCACTTTTTCCACCACCCCTCCTTCGTGACGCTTTTCCCCCACCCGCCCACCCCTCCTCCGTGTCGCTTTTCCCCCACCCGCCCACCCCTCCTCCGTGTCGCTTTTTCCCCCACCCACCCACCCCTCCTCCGTGTCGCTTTTCCCCCACCCGCCCACCCCTCCTCCGTGTCGCTTTTTCCCTCACCCGCCCACCCCTCCTCCGTGTTGCTTTTCCCCCCACCCGCCCACCCCTCCTCTGTCGCTTCCCCCACCCGCCCACCCCTCCTCTGTCGCTTTTCCCCCACCCGCCCACCCCTCCTCTGTCGCTTTTCCGCCCACCCCTCCTCTGTCGCTTTTCCGCCCACCCCTCCTCTGTCGCTTTTCCCCCACCCGCCCACCCCATCTGTCGCTTTTCCCCCACCCGCCCACCCCATCTGTCGCTTTTCCCCCACCCGCCCACCCCATCTCTGTCGCTTTCCCCCCACCCGCCCACCCCATCTGTCGCTTTTCCCCCCACCCGCCCACCCCATCTCTGTCGCTTTCCCCCACCCGCCCACCCCATCTCTGTCGCTTTTCCCCCCACCCGCCCACCCCATCTGTTGCTTTTTCCCTCACCCGCCCACCCCTCCTCCGTGTCGCTTTTCCCTCACCCGCCCACCCCTCCTCCGTGTCGCTTTTCCCCCCACCCGCCCACCCCATCTCTGTCGCTTCATCCACCCGCCCACCCCTCCTCTGTCGCTTTTCCGCCCACCCGCCCACCCCTCCTCTGTCGCTTTTCCGCCCACCCCTCCTCTGTCGCTTTTCCGCCCACCCCTCCTCTGTCGCTTTTCCCCCACCCGCCCACACCATCTGTCGCTTTTCCCCCACCCGCCCACCCCATCTGTCGCTTTCCCCCACCCGCCCACCCCATCTGTCGCTTTTCCCCCCACCCGCCCACCCCATCTGTCGCTTTTCCCTCCACCCGCCCACCCCATCTGTCGCTTTCCCCCACCCGCCCACCCCATCTGTCGCTTTTCCCCACCCGCCCACCCCATCTGTCGCTTTCCCCCACCCGCCCACCCCATCTGTCGCTTTTCCCCCACCCGCCCACCCCATCTCTGTCGCTTTTCCCCCACCCGCCCACCCCTCCACTGTCTCTTTTTCCCCCACCCGCCCACCCCTCCACTGTCTCTTTTCCCCCACCCGCCCACCCCTCCACTGTCTCTTTTTCCCCCACCCGCCCACCCCTCCACTGTCTCTTTTTCCCCCACCCGCCCACCCCTCCACTGTCTCTTTTTCCCCCCACCCGCCCACCCTCCACTGTCTCTTTTTCCCCCACCCGCCCACCCCTCCACTGTCTCTTTTTCCCCCACCCGCCCACCCCTCCACTGTCTCTTTTTCCCCCCACCCGCCCACCCCTCCACTGTCTCTTTTTCCCCCACCCGCCCACCCCTCCACTGTCGCTTTTTCCCCCACCCGCCCACCCCTCCACTGTCGCTTTTCCCCCACCCGCCCACCCCTCCACTGTCGCTTTTTCGCCCACCCCTCCACTGTCGCTTTTTCCCCCACCCGCCCACCCCTCCACTGTCGCTTTTCCCCCACCCGCCCACCCCATCTCTGTCGCTTTTCCCCCACCCGCCCACCCCATCTGTCGCTTTTCCCCCACCCGCCCACCCCATCTCTGTCGCTTTTCCCCACCCGCCCACCCCATCTCTGTCGCTTTTCCCCACCCGCCCACCCCATCTCTGTCGCTTTTCCCCCACCCGCCCACCCCATCTCTGTCGCTTTCCCCCACCCGCCCACCCCATCTCTGTCGCTTTCCCCCCACCCGCCCACCCCATCTCTGTCGCTTTCCCCACCCGCCCACCCCATCTCTGTCGCTTTCCCCCACCCGCCCACCCCATCTCTGTCGCTTTCCCCCACCCGCCCACCCCATCTCTGTCGCTTTCCCCCACCCGCCCACCCCATCTCTGTCGCTTTCCCCACCCGCCCACCCCATCTCTGTCGCTTTTCCCCATCCGCCCACCCCATCTCTGTCGCTTTTCCCCACCCGCCCACCCCATCTCTGTCGCTTTTCCCCACCCGCCCACCCCATCTCTGTCGCTTTCCCCCACCCGCCCACCCCATCTCTGTCGCTTTTCCCCACCCGCCCACCCCATCTCTGTCGCTTTTCCCCCACCCGCCCACCCCATCTGTCGCTTTTCCCCCACCCGCCCACCCCATCTGTCGCTTTCCCCCACCCGCCCACCCCATCTGTCGCTTTTCCCCACCCGCCCACCCCATCTCTGTCGCTTTTCCCCACCCGCCCACCCCATCTCTGTCGCTTTTCCCCCACCCGCCCACCCCATCTGTCGCTTTTCCCCACCCGCCCACCCCATCTCTGTCGCTTTTCCCCCACCCGCCCACCCCATCTCTGTCGCTTTTTCCCCACCCGCCCACCCCATCTGTCGCTTTTCCCCCACCCGCCCACCCCATCTCTGTCGCTTCACCCGCCCACCCCACCTGTCGCTTTCCCCCACCCGCCCACCCCATCTGTCGCTTTCCCCCCACCCGCCCACCCCATCTCTGTCGCTTTCCCCCCACCCGCCCACCCCATCTCTGTCGCTTTCCCCCCACCCACCCACCCCATCTCTGTCGCTTTCCCCCCACCCACCCACCCCATCTCTGTCGCTTTCCCCCACCCGCCCACCCCATCTCTGTCGCTTTCCCCCCACCCGCCCACCCCATCTCTGTCGCTTTCCGCCCACCCGCCCACCCCATCTCTGTCGCTTTCCGCCCACCCCATCTCTGTCGCTTTTCCCCCCACCCGCCCACCCCATCTCTGTCGCTTTTCCCCCCACCCGCCCACCCCATCTCTGTCGCTTTTCCCCCCACCCGCCCACCCCATCTCTGTCGCTTTTTCGCCCACCCCTCCTCTGTCGCTTTTTCGCCCACCCCTCCTCTGTTGCTTTTTCGCCCACCCCTCCTCTGTCGCATTTTCTCCCACCCGCCCACCCCTCCACTGTCTCTTTTTCCCCCCACCTGCCCACCCCTCCACTGTCTCTTTTTCCCCCCACCCGCCCACCCCTCCACTGTCTCTTTTTCCCCCACCCCTCCACTGTCTCTTTTTCCCCCACCCGCCCACCCCTCCACTGTCTCATTTACCCCCCACCCGCCCACCCCTCCACTGTCTCATTTACCCCCCACCCGCCCACCCCTCCACTGTCTCATTTACCCCCCACCCGCCCACCCCTCCACTGTCTCTTTTTCCCCCACCCGCCCACCCCTCCACTGTCTCATTTACCCCCCACCCGCCCACCCCTCCACTGTCTCATTTACCCCCCACCCGCCCACCCCTCCACTGTCTCATTTACCCCCACCCGCCCACCCCTCCACTGTCTCATTTACCCCCACCCGCCCACCCCTCCACTGTCTCATTTACCCCCACCCGCCCACCCCTCCACTGTCTCATTTACCCCCACCCGCCCACCCCTCCACTGTCTCATTTACCCCCACCCGCCCACCCCTCCACTGTCTCATTTACCCCCACCCGCCCACCCCTCCACTGTCTCATTTACCCCCACCCGGCCACCCCTCCACTGTCTCATTTACCCCCACCCGCCCACCCCTCCACTCTCATTTACCCCCACCCGCCCACCCCTCCACAGTCTCATTTACCCCCACCCGCCCACCCCTCCACTGTCTCATTTACCCCCACCCGCCCACCCCTCCACTGTCTCATTTACCCCCACCCGCCCACCCCTCCACTGTCTCATTTACCCCCCACCCGCCCACCCCCCCACTCTCATTTACCCCCACCCGCCCACCCCTCCACTCTCATTTACCCCCACCCGCCCTCCCCTCCACTGTCTCATTTACCCCCACCCGCCCACCCCTCCACTGTCTCATTTACCCCCACCCGCCCACCCCTCCACTGTCTCATTTACCCCCACCCGCCCACCCCTCCACTGTCTCATTTACCCCCACCCGCCCACCCCTCCACTGTCTCATTTACCCCCACCCTCCCACCCCTCCACTGTCTCATTTACCCCCACCCTCCCACCCCTCCACTGTCTCATTTACCCCACCCGCCCACCCCTCCACTGTCTCTTTTTTCCCACCCGCCCTCCACTGTCTCTTTTTCCCCCACCCGCCCACCCCTCCACTGTCTCTTTTTCCCCCCACCCGCCCACCCCTCCACTGTCTCTTTTTCCCCCCACCCGCCCACCCCTCCACTGTCTCTTTTTCCCCCACCCGCCCACCCCTCCACTGTCTCTTTTTCCCCCACCCGCCCACCCCTCCACTGTCTCTTTTTCCCCCCACCCGCCCACCCCTCCACTGTCTCTTTTTCCCCCCACCCGCCCACCCCTCCACTGTCTCTTTTTCCCCCACCCGCCCACCCCCTCCACTGTCGCTTTTCGCCCCACCCCTCCACTGTCGCTTTTCCCCCACCCGCCCACCCCTCCACTGTCGCTTTTCCCCCACCCGCCCACCCTCCACTGTCGCTTTTTCGCCCACCCCTCCACTGTCGCTTTTCGCCCACCCCTCCACTGTCGCTTTTTCCCCCACCCGCCCACTCCTCCGTGTCGCTTTTTCCCCCCCCCCCGCCCACCCCTCCTCCGTGTCGCTTTTTCCCCCCTCCCGCCCATCCCTCCTCCGTGTCGCTTTTTCCCCCCTCCCGCCCATCCCTCCTCCGTGTCGCTTTTTCCCCCTCCCGCCCACCCTTCCTCTGTGTCGCTTTTCCCCCTCCCGCCCACCCTTCCTCTGTGTCGCTTTTTCTCCCTCCCGCCCACCCTTCCTCCGTGTCGCTTTTTCTCCCTCCCGCCCACCCTTCCTCCGTGTCGCTTTTTCTCCCTCCCGCCCACCCTTCCTCCGTGTTGCTTTTTCTCCCTCCCGCCCACCCTTCCTCCGTGTCGCTTTTTCTCCCTCCCGCCCACCCTTCCTCCGTGTCGCTTTTTCTCCCTCCCGCCCACCCTTCCTCCGTGTCACTTTTTCTCCCTCCCGCCCACCCTTCCTCCGTGTCGCTTTTTCTCCCTCCCGCCCACCCTTTCTCCGTGTCGCTTTTTCGGCCTCCCGCCCACCCTTTCTCCGTGTCGCTTTTTCGGCCTCCCGCCCACCCTTTCTCTGTGTCGCTTTTTCTCCCTCCCGCCCACCCCTTCTCCGTGTCGCTTTTTCTCCCTCCCGCCCACCCCTTCTCCGTGTCGCTTTTTCTCCCTCCCGCCCACCCCTTCTCCGTGTCGCTTTTTCTCCCTCCCGCCCACCCCTTCTCCGTGTCGCTTTTTCTCCCTCCCTCCCGCCCACCCCTTCTCCGTGTCGCTTTTCTCCCTCCCGCCCACCCCTTCTCCGTGGCGCTTTTTCTCCCTCCCGCCCACCCCTTCTCTGTGGCGCTTTTTCCCACCTCCCGCCCACCCCTTCTCCGTGTCTCTTTTTTCCCCTCCAGCCACCCCTTCTCCGTGTCTTTTTTCACCACCTCCAGCCCACCCCTTCTCCATGTCGCTTATTCCCCCTTCTTAGTGTTGCTTTTCCCCTATCTAACCCACCCCTTATTGTTCCCAGATTGTTGCTTGCACCTGCCTCCCTCCCCCATCACCACACCTCTTCCTGTCATCATTGCTTGCCCATACCCCAACCCTTTCCACCTTTTGTTGCTTTCCCTTCCCACCCTCCCCGTCACGCCCCAAAAAAATCACTATGACGCAGCACCATCGCTGGCTGCGTCAGAGCGTTTTTTTCTAACTTTACTTTTAGTAATGCTGCACAGCCATGCTGCTGTACAACATGCCTAAAAGACAGTCGCAAAGCTAATAGCTCTTGCATACGCGAGACCTGGCTTTGGTGTTGAAGTGTCTCTATTGGCCACGAAGGGACCAATGTGAATGAAGGTTTCTACATATCTGTTTGAATCATTGTCTAACAGTATATTTACAGTTCTACGGGTCACCTTGGGACATCTGATAGGGCCGATGCCCCCACACCAGAAACCTCATATCCTATGGCATGTCCAGGTTCTATGTAAGAAATCTCTGTCTGAATCCCCGCATCTGAGGCATGGCAGGGCGAAATGTCGCCAGATGCACCAGAGTTTCTTGCGTGTCCAGTACAATTGATAGAGGTATTTGAATTGAACAAGACGGAATTGGGTTGAGATTGTTTCTTCCCTTAGACCCGGGTGGGTTTTCCTCATTTCCCAATTGTCCAAAGTCATCCTCCCACGACTTTCATAGGGCAGAAAAGGTATCTGGGGATTTAATTACGAAAGAGTGGTAGCGAAGTGAAGGGTTGTGGTTCCCAATTTCTCCAGACAGGAATTTGCATTGAGCGGGTTACATTTTGTTATAGTGCAGATATTTTTAAGTTTCCGCGATTGGTGTATCGAAGCTATAACGGTCTGAAAAATTGCATGTTGTGTAAGTCAAAATCTGACTGTGGTTTGGAAAAAGAATGTGTGATGATTTGCTTTACTACGCCTCCTATGTCATCCCAGCCCCAAATTCCCCTGGCAACAGTATACTCGTACCATACCGCTCACGTTTTTTGTATTGATACTCAGTCATGCGTGCTTGAATTATAAGTTTGCATTCTTAACTCCAATGTATGCACCTGTTAATTTTGTGAGTTTTGCCCAGAAATCTCCAGGGTGTGAGTGCCTCCATATAAAACCATTTCTTAAGTCTCTTCAGTGGCTCCATACTGGCAGGTCCTGACAGGTTTTGTACATGCACCAAGGCTAGGACCATTGGTCTAATAATCATTGTTATTAATGAAGATGCTTTCTGGAAATCTAAAATAGATCTGAAAGGATGACTGGAAGTACAAAACATGTAGCAGTGTCTACTTTAAGTCCCTGGCTGTCTCCCTACTATACCGACCACAAAGAGTGTGGTAACCCTGCACAGCATTGAAGCCTCTTTTGAAAATCCTGTCACACTTGAAGCATGACGCAAAAGGTGCCCTGCCTGCATTCCACAATGTATGTGGAATTTCCCTGTAGCTGACAAATACTCTAGTGAAATGGGAGGTACCCTGCTCTAATGCACATCTAGTACCATTTCACACACACACAGGGCTGCTCATCTCAACTTTCCCACTTAGCACAAAAGTGGGAGATTTCAGTCGATACAGAAAACCCAAAAAGGAGCAAAAGTAACCAAAAGCAAATAGTTATCTTGTAGTTTTCTCAATCAAGGGAAAATACACACAACTTAGAGACTTGTTAGAAAACGTTATCAATGCATGTTTTTGAACGTAATGCAAAAACCTTTAACCCCTTAACTGCTGGGCGTTTTCACCCCAGTGCTGAGCCCTTTTTTTTTGTCTATTTGAGGTACTTAGCTCTTAGAGCTCCATAACTTTTTTTCCACATAAGCTATCCACGCGTCCTTTTTTCCAACAAACTGGGGATTTTGATGGTACTCCAGGTTTGTGGATTCTCCTGGAGGTGACTGAGAAAGTAGTGCGAAATATAGCTACATTTTTGTTTTTTCGGAAAAATAGAAAAAAAGTACCCCTGATAAAGTGTCTGGTTTTTTTGCTGTGCTAAAGTCACCATCTTCCCATCTTTTAGGAACATGCAGAGCTAAATCAAAAAAACAAATATTCTACTATTCTAAGCACACACATGTCTTCTGATAAAAATGGTACCTCCCTTGTGTGGGTAGGCCTAGTGCCCACGACTGGAAACGGCCTAAAATACAACATGGACACAGTACATTTTTTCACTGAAACCTCGCCCTTTTTTCCATTGTGGGTAGCTGTGGATTTTGGGCACTAGCTCAGCCGGCACCTAGGGAAGCTTAGCATAGCTGACATTTGTTTTTAAAACTAGACACCTGGGGGAATCCAGGGTGTGGCTCTGACCAGGGTTTTTTTTTTAACGCAGAATCCCTTGCAAACCTCAATTTTTGACTAAAAAACACCCATTTCTCTCACATTTTTGTGATGGAAAGTTCTGGAATCAGTGGGGAACCACAAACATCCTTCCACCCAGCATTTCCCCAAGTCTCCCGATAAAAATGGTACGTCACTTGCGTTGATAGACCTAGTGCCCACGACAGGAAACGGCCCAAAACTCAACATGGATACATCACGATTTCCACTCAAAACTGACCCTTTTTTTCCAAAGTGGGTAGCTGTGGATTTTGGGCCACAGCTCAGCCGGCACCTTGGGAAACCTAGCAGATTTTTGAAAACTAGATACCTTGTGGAATCCAGGGTGGGGCTCTCACCAGGCTTTTTTTTTTTTTTTTTTTACCAGAATCCCTTGTAAAACTCAAACTGTTACTAAAAAACACATTTTCCTCACATCTATGTGATAGTCGAAGGTTCTGGAATCTGCAGGGAACCACACAGAAATGTATGAAAATTTGTGATTTCAGGCAAAGTTTGAGGTTTGCTTAGCATTGTGGGTAAGAAAACCTCATGTGATTCATGCAGGGCACACCACCCTGGAAACCCGTGGTTGCAAGAACGAAAGATGAGAGGCAACACAAGCAAATATCAGGTAAGTACAATGTACAAAACGAAGTAACCATGATCAGACGAATGCGTTGTGGTCTTTTTCGTTCTTTTTATTTCACACGTGGTCCACATAAACAGCCAACGCGTTTCGTCCAGACATGGGCTTCTTCAGGGCTGCAATAATATATAGGTGCGTTTTAGAAAATGGAAAAAAGGAGGGTCCATATTGTTTAGACGTAGACTCAAAGAAACAGGAAGTTCCAAGAAGGGAAGGTGGTCCATGCGAGGGTGAGCCGGTAGAAGAAATAAAATAAAAGAGGGAAGAAAGGAAGAGAGGAACATGGAATTAGTGAAAAGAAGGAAATAAGAAAAAGGGAACAAAGAACGTGATCCCATGAAAGAAGTGGGAACCGCAGTAATTTCTTAGGTGATGCGAAGGTGAGAACTGCAGATCGTGATTCTTTAAAGAATAAAGGACGAAAAGAAAAGCTAGGTGTCAAGGAGTACAGAGCAAAGCCTCTAGTAGGCAAGGCAAGGGAGAGTGAAGGGAGTGAGGAAGATCCAAACCAGTCGGGAATGTAGAGCTAAGTATGTTTAAACACCCAGGTGTCAGTGCTGTAAGAGGTATATAAAAGCATCTCTAAGAGAGCCAGCTTACCAATGAGTAGATTGTGGTGGAGGACTGTGTCAATAATGGGTAGCGATTGGTCCCAAGAAATGTAACGCGTCCGTTACGGAGTATAAAAGTAATAATGTAAAGGTCTAAGAAAGGGCGGGAGAAGCAGTGAGAAGTATCAATGGTTTATCCACAGAGCACTTAACTAATTCAGTTACTGAAAGGTGAGGGAAAGTACGACGTACCTCTGGACCTGAGAGCCTTTTGTATAGCCGTTAGAGAGTTTCTAGGTCAGCTCGTGGGTAGAGCGCCCAGAATGTAAGGTATTTGGAGTGACCTAAGGAAATGAATGCTCGAGTAAATACTTAAGACTGAAAAAGGATAGGATGAACGGCATTATGGTGGTCTCCCCAATCCATTAGTATCGTAAATGTAGGAGAGTGAAATAAACTAGCGTATCTACAAGACCCAGTGCCCCGATAGTGAAATCTACTGGCCGAATAGCAGAAAAGAATCCAATTGCGGTTACGCATGGAGGCGGGCCAGTGTGTGACACCTCAAAGGCATTCTACCAGAGGAGACTTAAAGCCTGCCGAGTCACCCCTGAAATGCGCTAACATAACGATAAACGGTTTAAAAATAGTAAAGTTGTGCCGCAACCCCTACTAAGCACTAAATAAGCGCAACTCAGCCAGGGGTTGAGTTGTCTGAGGAAGCACATAAAGCCCGTCCCGTAACTTACTGTTGAGTCGCTGCAGTGTTGCGTCGTGATGTGCCGTGTCCGGTCAGACGTCCGAAATGCGTAGGGGTAGTAGAGTGTCTGACTACTCCATTTAAACCCTCCTTAATGTAGAAGCAGAGCCCAAACTGCTTCCGGGTGACGGAGAGCTGGTCCATGTGTGCATCGATAAGTCCCGCCCAGGCAGGCCCTAGTACTTCCGGTATTGGAAGACTAGAACGTACCAACAAAAGACTATGACTGGTCTAAGTCCTTCCGGTTGCAGAAGACTAGACCGTGGCCAAGGTGTAGCATAAGAAAAGTGAAGAAATTGAATGCGTAAGGTCTAGTACGTCGGCTGTGTACTAGAAAGAGAGGAAAGATGGAGGGAAGTTGATAAAAGCTGGCGATTGATTAAAAAATATTTATTAGGATGTGTACTGAGATTCAAGTGATATGTGACCATTATGTCAAGGCTAAAAATGGCTAAAAGGGGCGCAAGAGGCATGATAAGAATATGAGTGAGCCTGCCAGAAGGGGAGATAAGGGGTCCCTAACTCCCGACTGTGATAGTATTACGTCATGTGATGAGTAACCACTCAAACGTATGTGTATCAGAAAGCGGAAACGGTGAGAGAGAAAAAAATCGGAAATAGGACAGAAAGGGAGATAGAGTAGAAATCACAAGCTCCAATGTAACGAGTAGTGTCACATAGAGAGAGGAGGCGAAACCTAGTACAGTGTTTGAGACAGGTAAAAGGGGTGAAAAGACAGTGGTCCAGACAATTGCGTTAAAAAGAATTTTTAGAATTTTTGTGACTTAACTCGTATGTGAGCACATCCGTGTGTGGACAGTAGGGTTACAGTATTCCACACTGGATATGTGCCGTATGCATAAGATAAGTTAAAAAACATAGAGATAACAGGTAAAATTAAACGAGTTAAGCGAACTACATGTATCAAGCCCATAACTTCGAAAATGTCCACACAGCGTTGCGAACAAGTGCGGTGAACGATTCCCAACATACAAAGATCATAATCGAAATATGGTGTGGGCAAAAGGTTACTGTGCCACACCTCGGTGTATTTATGACAAGGTCCATAATTCGGAAGGATGGCAAACAATGAGCTTGCACCCAGGTCGAGGCACCGCAATACATAGAATTGAGTAAGCCATAAAGCACAAAATTTAGGAAAAAAACAGCGAGAAAATGAAGGCCAAACTGAACAGAAAACAACAACAAGATTACATTAGAGTTATAATGCCACATTGATCAGAAAATGGCTGATGGGTTAAGAAAAATAGTTAGCCACAGTGTAATATCTAGGCTTATCTATTGTCAATTACCTTAGGAGAAGTTTAAGGAGGTGGTCAAGTGGCAGCTGACCATTTGAGGCGGGCAACACTTTACACAACGTGACGTAACTAGGCAGTGCAGTTGTCTGTAACCCGGCTGCTATCTAAGGTGTCAAACGGAAACCCGTGGTTGTCTAGTTTTAAAAAATGTCTGAGGCTTGTACGTTTGCATGGCACAGCCCCAAATACCACAGGTACCCCGATTGCTTATCTATCAATGTAGCACTTTGGGACCTTTTGTGTTGTGGTATCTTGGCTCACCAACACAAGTAGGGGCCCATTCTTATGGGGGCACATGTGGGAACTCAGGGTGGTAGGACATTTGTGGGTCCCGGTAGATTCCAGAAGTTTTCCTCACAGAAATGTGAGAAAAATGTGTCTTTAGTCAAAGTTTGAGTTTTGCAGGTCATTGTGGGTAAGACAATGTTGTGGGATCCACGCGAAGCACACCACCCTAGATGTCTAGTTTTCAGAACTGTCTGGTCCTGAAAGGTTTTCCCAGGTGGCAGCCTACCCAAGCCCAAATAGTGCATCCGTTCACCAATGCAAGTGGGACGATATTGGGAGTTAGCCACACTCTCCTGGCCCATATATGTAAAAACTCAAAAGAATTATACGTCCTCTCGCTTGCCTTTGGGATGGGTTTGTTAGTCCGCAGGGGAGCAGAAAAACTGTTGAGCCCTTAGGGGTGAGGCTGGGCCTGATGTTAAGATGGGCCAGACCCACTCCATTATTTTATTAAAAATATATATTCCTGCCATAAAGTGGGCTTTCTACACCACCTCCCCACCCCCCAGCCCGGGGCAAATTGGGTGCAAACCTCCTGCCTACCCCTGGTGGGGGACAGAAAGACTTGTTTGTGGCATTTGGGTCGGGTGTGGCTAATACCAGAGTGCAACACCAGCACCACTTTCTTTTACCCTAAAGGCAAATTCTTGGTATCAGATGAACCTTCTGCCACCTGGGGATGGGGGGTGAGGGGGACAGATTTGAGGAATTCTCCCCAATTGGGACAGACCTCAAAACTGCCCCCACGGGGGCAGAAAGGCACTATTTCCACTTCTGATGCGGGGGTATGGCTCTATGCCAGAATAGGCCGCACCCTCCTTTTTCTTGTTTTGGCACCATTTTTAATTCCCTGGTGTTTAGTGGGCTTTCTGCCCCTCACAGACAAACTTCCTACCTGCTCCACTGGGGGCAGAGAGACACTATTGCCTCTTCTGGGGCGTGGTGTGGCTTGATGCCAAGGTATGTCGCTTCCTCCTTTTGTTTGTTTTGGCTCTCTTTTGAAATTCCTGGTGTCTAGTGGGCTTTCTGAACCCCCCCATGGGGGCAAATTGGGGGTAAGTACCTCATCGGCCCTCGGGGGAGGGGGGTGGGGGGGGCATAAAGACTGATGCTGCAGTTTTTGCAGTGGGGCCATGCCCATGATGGGCACCACCCACCCGGTACATTTTTTTCTAGACTTTCTCTGGGTCTAGTGGGCTTTCTGCCCGCCCTGGGGTGGCATATTGGGGGTAATCACCCCCATTTGCCCATCGGAGGGGGGAGCAGAAAGACTAGTGCTGCAGTTATTGGGGTGGGGGCATGGCCATGCCCATGGTGGGCATCCCCCACCCCTAAAATTTCTTTTTTTTCCCCTGGTGTCTAGTGGGCTTTCTGCAGATCGGGGTGATCACCCCCAACCCCACCGGGAGCCACAAAGACTGAAATTACTGGGGCTGGTGGGGGGAGCATGTTTACAGATCCCTCACATGCAGTCAGACCTTTTGGTTTTATCAGTGCTTGCTTTTGCGAGGTGTTAAAGGACTGCCATAGTATTTTTTATATGTACACGTAAATCTTGTGAATTAATTGGCACATGGCCACACAACTGTTCACCTGATAGTTAAATATTATAATTTGCTCTTCTGTATGTTAAATACAGCATCTTATATCTGCTGACGAGTGACCGGTTTACTCCTCCATTTCTCGTAGGCCACCTTTCCTGTATGACCACTCGCATCTAAAAAAACAAATGACAAAGGTTTCTTTTTAATTCATGACAAACAAGGCGCTTTTTGTGGTTCGTTTTTCTGTTTAGTCTTCTCCAGTACAAGGCTGAAAGGAATTATGTTGTTGCACAACATTAATGAGAAGCTTTTTCAGAGTGCTTTGTTTTGGCAAATGTTTTCAGCCTGGCATTTCCTGCATCGTGACCCAGAATGACCATTCACTCAAAGGTTTGAGTGCAGGCTTCTGGGTCGGATTAACGCCATGATAAGTGCTTGGCAGCTGCCAGCGTGAGGTCCCCAGGCGGCTTCAAGAAGAGTCTAGTAAGGTGCATTGTCAGGGGATTAGCAAAATGTCACTTCTCCTTGGACTCACAAGCTCCCTTGCACGACCCTAGCAAGCTTGAGGTGGCGAAGGACAAGCATTAAGGTACAGCAGGCAAGCTTTTACACACTTCCTCTGCTCCTGCCGGTGTCGTTGCTTTGTGGTGTTTATTTCAATGGAAAATTTTAAGTGTAGTTTCTATTGTAGCGTGTTTGATTTACGTGCTCTAGGTGGCAGTACGCGGTCCTCTGCCACGGTGGTCTTTCATGTTTTGTTGGCGGATCTGCACGCTGATTGCACAGTTAGGTTTAAGCACAGTCGCCAAGACTGGATTCTGGCTCTTCTGATGCTGGTAGGTATCTGTGGCCCAGCAGATGCAGGTCACTACACTGGTCTTCTCAGTGCCTGACAATGCGCAGGCCATACAGCGCAGTCAGAACGCGCACTGGTGGACTGGGAGCTAAAGACAAAACTGGAAAATGTGTTCACATCAAGCACATATTGCACAGAGTATAGTCAGCAAGTCCGACCATCCCCCTGAAATGTATTTATTTTTTGGAAGGGTTATCTTTTATACATGTCTATTGTTGCAATTTTCTTTGGGTTTTTGACAGGCTAGATAGCTGACGACCCATCCTTTCATCCACCCCTGAGAGAGCAGCTCCCTGGCCTTCAGCCTACTAAGGGGTTTTCCTCTGTCCTATATGGCATATTCAACCACGGTGACCTGCTGGCGCAGGGCAGGTGTCTGATACACGAATAAAGGCAGATGATATGTGGGAGGTGGGAGCGAAGGTGTCACGGCCTAACTCAGTTAAGTCATGTAGATTTTTGCTGTGAGTCGACTGAGTATGGACAAGTATCTGGGTTAGGGTGAGATATTAGATGAAGAGCAGGCAGTGCTTGGTTGCTCTGCACTAGCTTGTTGACTGACTGTCAGACCTTCAGCCTGCTAACCAACATTGGGCAACCTATGTAGAGCAACCAGGTACTGTTGCCAAAAGGACTGGTTTCAGTAGAGCAATAGTTCTTAACCTTTTCATTTCTGCCGACCCCCACTTAATCTTTAAGGCAATCTAGGGACCCCCCACTTAATCATTATTGCAATGCAGGGATTACCACGGAGTAATTACTGAAAGCAAGGTACTCGGGCATAAGCAATTTTGTTAATTTGAACCTCAAAATATTAGACGAAAATACAGAAACAAGCATTCATCAAACAAATACACAAATGATGAAATATTTCACTTAATTCACAAGCACAAATTAAAACAATTACATTTTAATTTTAATAGGAAGGTTGAAGCTTTTTTGATTTGAGGCCACCCATTAGCCATACTACATTGTGTTGATGCACTTGCACTGCTCCTACGAATCAATCCGAGTATATCCACTTCATTTTTAGCCTCCAATCTCAAAGTCCTTTACATTTATAGAATTTTTTTAATTTAGCATCTTGCTTCTTTATAGACATTGTATTAATCAGTTACTATTTAATATTCTAAGCAGTCGTGGACCCCTTGAGTAGGCATTGCGGACCCCTAGAGATCCACAGATTAAGAACCCCTGCAGTAGAGCTTTATCTGGTCCCTTATGTTAAGGCAAATCAGTCCTGGAATGGTGCTGTGGCTGTATAGGGGTAGAGTCATGGCAGGCTGTCGGTGACAGTCTGCTTATGGTCTGATGGTGAACAAACCCTCAAGTCACAGGATGAAATCCTAGTAAAACAACTCCGCAGGTTTGGACCCACTGCAACCATTTGTGCGCAATGTGGGAGGCACACATTTGAATCCTTGCAAAATGTATCTCATGCGCCTATACTGTATTCATTTGATGGAAATGGAATGTTTCTAGTAGGTGTTTGTCTATATGTAATATACTAATAAATAATATCGACATAATTGATATCTAATTCTTTGTTTTCTGTTTAATGTATATATGCGGTTTTAACTGAACACATGGTTCAAACGCTTTCCACCTACTTTTTACTGTTTTGCAAAGGAAACGTTTCATTTTTGTACTCTTTTGAAATTGCATTTATGCCCTACTTTTTAAAATAGGAAGTAAAATACTGTTCTCCTGTAAACTGGAGCACTAATCTGACTATACAAATGTATGATTCCCGCAGCCACATCCTATCCAAGAGACAGACGTTGAATGTGTGAATAACGACTCATATTTGGGAAAGATTTTTGGAAAAAAAAGGCAGATGGGGAAAATATTTAAAGTGAGTGCAAAAGGCAACCAGGGTTTAGCTCAACGGCCTGTTGTGGTTTTATTATTATTGTGGGTTGCAAGGTCTTGCTCGTTGCTATATGTTTATAAAGTGAAAATTGACTGAATAATGTACTGCAAGAAATTTGGAGGAGGGATGAAGAAATAAGCTCCCTCAGCTTGAAACGATCCGAAAATATTTTCAGCAGTGCAGACTGTTTTGAGAGTCCCCATTAGGAGTGGCGTAACGAAACTTGAGGGGGCCCCCCCCTGCAAAGCACAATGAGCCTCCCCCCCCAGCGGCCCGGCCCACCACCTACCACCAATTAGTTATCACTAATATGCATCTCACATGGGAGTCACGGAGGGCCACGAGAAGGGTGCGCAGGGCTTTTTTACGGGGTCTTTATGGCCGTACAAATGAGCTGTGCCCCCCACCCGACAGAATGTGCATGGCATGTGAAATGTAACCCTCTTACAAACAGATGTTAAAAAAATAAAAAATAAATCTCGCTCCTTAAACACAAAGAGTGTCTTGTGTGTGAGTGCACGTCAAAATAAGTGCACGGAGGTTTGTTTACACGATCCTCGGCAGACGTGATCATAATGAGTGATTACGTGTGTCTGGCCATGCAGGTTATACGACGAACATACAGGATCCTCATTAGCTAATTCGGACGCTAATCATCGCTTCTCATGTTTAAACCGCTCTATCGGCATTCTTAATCCCAATGCGAACGGGACAGAGTAACCGCGTTATCTTGGGATTGTTTCACTCAGCGCGCACCACACGTGTTGTTTTACAAGGTTATCCAACTTGCACGCTCCCATGGTGCATATGTAGGACCCCTGAAGGTTGTGTTGGGTGGGGTGTGGGGGCTCTACACAGTGTAAGAGGGCAGCTGCAGGTGCCCACGCGCCATAGGAGGCACCTGATGCAACAGGTGCTCGGCTGACACAAGTACTGTAAATGCAAAGGTGAAAACTGCTCCAAGTGCCACCGCTGCAAGTGCAGGTTGCCCCAAGCTTCCAGATGAAGTGTGCTGCGAAGTACTGACAGGTAGGGCATCTTGTGCTACAAGTTGTGTAAGTGCCTGGAGCAGCGCCCTTGTGCCCACTCTTGCAAGCACAGTCAAGTACTCATGCTGCAAGTTGGTGTGAGCGCTCCTCCTGCAAGAACCCTGACACTTAACGAAACAGGGGAGGTTGCTGTGAGTGCTGGAGGCAGGTATTCTCTGGGGTTTTGGGGGCGCTCCTTGGTAATGTTAGAGCCACACCCCTCACTGTGCAAGACATAGAGGAAGTGCAGCTGCTGAAAGTGACTGAGGCAGGAGACTTGCTTCAAAATCGCCGATAATGCAGGTTGCCTTTGTGCTAAATTGTGGAACTGTAAGCCCCTCTGGTCCTTACAGTGTAGTTTTGCTGCATCTGCACCCCGCGAAGGGTACTACTTTACCCTCTCTACCCTTCGGTGGCACCAAAGCGCCCAGACACCATAATTGCCCTCACTGTGTTTCAACAAAGTGCCTACTGTAGTAAGTGCCATTGCGAACGTGGTGTAGGCAAAGCATCACGGCAGTTCGTTACAAATATATCTGTCATCTGCTTTTCCAATATGTTTACTATGTTACTTGCCATGGTACCAGCCTCTCCATTGTTAGTGTTTCCTATTTGCCTTGATCTTTGGGTCGCTCCCTTCCCATCCAAACTCTATTATACTCCCTCCTCCCCCGGGTCCCGTCTTCCGCACCACCTTGTATGAAGCACTCAGAAGTAGCAGCAATGTGCAGTGCACTTTAAATACAACTGTGAAAGGAAAGGGGCCTCTCAAGCCTCGAGACAGAGATCTATCTGGCTTTGGGTCAGCTTGAGGGCCTCTGAATCTCAATCCAAACGTTTTATGTGGTTTCTGTTCCTGCACTACTTGCCTTAGTTACCATTTTATTGAAAATACCTTAATTCACTATGCCTCCTTTTCCTCGACCAGGCCAGACCCAAGAAAAGCCAGCAAAGACACAGGAGGAGGTCATTATGTTGGCGTCTAGCGGTGTGACGTCAAGAGAATAAAAAACAATGGCGGCCCGTCACACCAGTGAGTTATCGGAAAGAGATTGTGCATTTCCTGATAACCGGTCCTTAATTTGTACCGGCGGTTACAGGCGTGGCACCATCACTTATTTTGGGAGCCAGTTTTTTTTAACATCAGACTTTAATCCAAAGCAGCAACGAGAGAAATGCAGCACCACCGACGTTTCTTATAAATAATAATAAATATGTTTTCACCGATGAATGAAATCTGCTTCCTACTTTAGGCCTTGGATCGTTTGATTTAATTCTGACAGGGCTGGCGAGGATCAGAAGAGCGCTCCCTGTTTGGACTGAGTGAAGTCAGCTTTTTTTAAAGCTAAAGAACGAAGACCACGAGAAACGAGACCCGCACTGGGTTCATCTTCTCCCATGTCCCTGTCTTCTACAGTAACGTAGACTCTGCCCAATCTCCGGCTCTGTATTCACACACCGTCGTACAGATGTGCCTCGGTTTATGTTTGAAGATCCCCGGTGCAGTACTCCCGCCCATACTCAGCCTTATCACTCATAATTGAAGTTCAGCTGTGTTAAGATGGATATTGGAGTAGTTTGGAAATCAGTTGCACATTTTCATGAACTTTTCACTATAATGTCTCCGTGTTTCATCATTTGTCTCAGAGGATGAAAGGCTGAACTGACGAGGCTGGGGTCAGAGCTCATGACCCCGGATAAGCAGGAAACGGGAACAGGTGCTGAACCGACTAGGAAATCTCTCGGGTGTTTGAACATTTTCTTTACCGCATTTATGGGGATTTGTTTCCAAGCTTAGTAACCGATTCTACCGTTCACTCCGTGGTCGCATGGTGCACTGATTACGAATTATTTATTCACAGCATAGTACAATTCTAGCTGAAGGTAGCCTTGTGAAGCAAAAGTACGAATTTGCATTTGAGATTTTCTGTGGAAATCACTGATTTATCAGTCTCCCACAGATTTCAACGTTTTTTACAGGTTTTACAAATGTTGTACATTTCCGCATATGCTGGGCATTAAAATCGACAATCAAAGCTGGCATACTGACTGAAATAGCCGGTCGGCAGAATTTTAGGCTGGTCTCAGCAGTGGACTCCTGCAGAGTGAGCCTATGAACGGGGGCCACCAGACAAGGCGATGAAGTCACCCACTGAAGGCTTTCTCCTCCTCTCTACGACCGAATGCAGCAAGTGCCAGTGCACTCACAGGGGCATAGACGTCAAAGGGAGGCTTGAGGAAAGGTGAGTGAGGAGGCAGACACCCTGGCATCGAGACCCAGAAACGCTTCAGACGGAGAGATAAGGATGGAGAGGTTTGCGCGAGATGGAGACAGTGGCATAAGGACTCACTAGAGAGATCTGTGCATAAGGGAGAGAGAGCACGAACACACCTCCATTATCTTGCCTCCTAAACTGCCAGGTATCTTTAAATGATTGCAGTTTCTGCAGCTCGATGTGCTTTTCTTATTCTATTTTGATTTTGTCTAGGAAACATTATTCAACATTTTCACCGTTGTTTCAGCAGATTTCTTGTAGACATTTTTTTAAACTACATCTACAGATTTTCACATTTTCCGCAGATAAGGACTGGCTCTAGTCTTGTGCTATGAATGTATTTATAGACGTGGCAGGAGACAGTCCTTTGGCTGTGTTCAGTGGAGAACATTAAAGCAACAGGCCTTTATCTGCTGTTCTTTGTTGTAATGTGGTTGGCTCAGTCCTATGTTGCTTATGAGAGGCCTGCCTGCAGGGTGGGGCCTAACAGTGGCTATTAGCGTATGGGACATGTACCGAGGTCCCTCCTCCAGGGTTCTGATTTGCTCACGAGGTAAATGCATTTCCGGGTTATGCCGATAGAAGCACAGTCTTTACTCCGTAAGTAGCCTAATGTCCCTGTACACCACCCCGACACCCTGTGGGCAGGGGCGCCTCCAACACCTAGACTATGTCACACACATAACACACCACCACATAGAATGGAGTTATCGCCCCATCGCTCTGCCACTCGTCCTGTGGCATTCCATTGCAAAATTTACATTGATGTAGCTGAAAACGGAACACAAGTTCAGGAAACCCTCCAGTCCAACGTGTTCAAAGCAAATATAGCAAGCAGCATTGCGAATAAACAAAAGACAATTGTCATTGCAACTGACCAGATACTCTGCCCAGTATGGCAGCATCTTACCTTCAACACCGCAGCAGGTCCACAGTATCAGCACAGGACGGAGCACCCCAGCTGCCCAGGCCGGTGCGAGCTGCAGCAGACAGCGCTGAGAGCGCCGCGACCTGCGCCATGATTATTTGCCTTAAACTAGCCAGGCAGCCGGCCGCCCTAAGGCTCGCCAAACAAACTCCCCGCGCGGGCCGCGCTCCAACAGCAGGATATGACGTCCCCAGCAATGACGTCAGGCTGAAAGTCAGTCAGAGGCTGCGCGCGGGGATTGAAAAGCGCAATAATGACACATTCTAGCAAGCAGTTGGGTGAGGCTGCCAGCAGACTGCTGCAAGCCCCCAGCTTGCTGGAGCAGCACGCTCAAGCCACGGGCGGCGCCGCGTCTGTGAGTGCAAGTGTACAGTGAGTGCGCTTAGGGGGCCCCCCGCACCGCGGGGGCCTTTGTTACGCCCTTGCCCATTACACACTTGCACCTGTACTGAGGCAGAAACCTCGGGTTCCTCCTGAAATGTCTGCTAAGAAGACTCAATGTAAATATTAGGAACTGTTAAAGACTGATAGAGAGTAGGACATAGAATGAGTATTGAGACATTGTATCCTTCAGTTTCTTGTAAATCGACTGCAGATAAATTGTTTGTCGAAATGAACAACAACAACCCCGGATGAAGTCTCAAAGTTAATTAATTCCACTAAGTCAGGATCACCGTTCGACCCATGCCCTCCTTCTGTATTAAAACAGAATCCAGTTTCAATCGCAACACCCTTAGCAGACATCTTTAATGGGATGTTCAGCACAGGTATCTTTCCTGATCTTTGGAAAAGGGCTTCTATCTTACCACTCCTAAAGAAATCAAACTTAGACCCGGATAACCCAGCCAATTATCGCCCCATCTCTAGGTTACCTTTTCCGGCCAAACTTGTGGAAAACCTTATTAACACACAACTATCAAAGTTCATTCAGGATAATCATCTGTTGGATCCTTCTCAGTTCGGCATTAGGGCCGAACATAGTACCGAGACGGCACTAATAAAAACAACGGATGAGTTAAGAACTATCCTGGATAAGGGGGGCTGCGCAGCACTTATCCTTCTGGATCTGTCGGCAGCCTTTGATACGGTTGACCATGTCACTCTTGTCAACCGTCTCAATAAATTGGGCATTGCCGACAAAGCCATGGTTCTACTCCAATCATTTCTGACTAACAGAAGTCATTCAGTCATGTTAGAGAACTTTTCTTCTAATTCCTTCTCACTCCCGTGTGGGGTCCCACAGGGATCTTCATTAAGTCCTCTGCTTTTTAATGTTTATGTTTCAGAACTGGCCCCTCTGATCAGATCTTTTGGTTTTTCCCCTACTTCTTATGCAGACGACACCCAAATTGTGGTGGCAGCCTCGAACAATACAGAAGTAACTACCGCTCAGTTTCACAACTGTATGAGAGCAGTTAGTGGCTGGATGGGAAAGCATTGTCTCAAGCTAAATGCAGAGAAAACCGAGGTGATACTCTTTGGTAATAACCCTTCTTTTTGGAGCCCGGCATGCTGGCCAACAGAGATGGGAACTCTCCCCACTCCTGTACAAAAAGTAAGAAACTTGGGCATAATAATAGACGACAAACTAAGCTTTAATAAACACATTAGCTCGGTTGTCTCGGCCAGTTTCAACACCCTGAGGATTATCAGAAAGATTCTTTCTTTTATCCCTTTAACCACCAGAAAAACAGTTCTCTCTTTATTAATTCTATTGAAATTGGACTACTGTAATGGTCTTTTTGCCAAACTTCCAAAACAACATATGAAGAAACTTCAGAGTGTACAGAATGCGGCAGCCAGGCTTGTCTTCGACCTTCCTAAATTCCACCCAGTTTCATCGGCCATCAAGGAACTGCATTGGCTGACGGTAACTAACCGCATCAAATTTAAGGCATTATGCCTTATTTACAAAGCCTTGCACGATGTAGGTCCCTGTTATTTAAAAAAATCTCTCTCATGGTATGTTCCAAATAGAGTACTTCGATCCAAAAATACCTTGACAGTGCCCTGTCCCAGGTTTAAGAGATTAAAATGGGGAGGCAGTTGTTTTACCACTGAAGCCCCTGTCCTGTGGAACGGTTTACCTATAAACATCAAGGCAGCTCCAACATTGCTGTGTTTCAGGAACCTAATAAAAACCTGGCTTTTTAACCTTTAGGTGCCTAGTAATCTCGAAGCACCTAGTACCCTCACCTGACTGCCTTTCAACCAGCGCCAAGACACCCATGGGTATTCGAGCGCTTTAGAAACCTTTTTAACATAACGTAACAACATGCATTGTCAGACTGCCAGGAAAAAGGTCAGTTTAAGCCCCTTCAAGCTATAATGCATAATTTAATTCCGGGCCTACCTGAAACCGATCTGGCCCCAATGTATTCACTAAAGATTACACACTTTTTTACCAAAAGGCGATTGTGGTTATTTATGTTTCAGTATCTTACATCCAACCTGATGAAAAGGGGAGCGGAGCACCATGCCTTGTAATTGCATAGTCAGCGATGTTGAGGATCTGTCCCATCTCGTGTTGGATTGTCGTTCGTTTACTGACATATGAAACCGCCATCTTAGATAGTGTCTCAAGGACTTTCATCAGAAGAGAAGGAGCCATTGAAGTGCTGCCTATTTTGAGCTGCTCAGCACTAGGTAGTGGAATATATTCCGCCTTGGCATTTGGGTAGAATGGAGCCATACAAGTAAAGGGGCAAAACTGATGATCACTGCTGGCATATCCTGTTGAATAGTTGGTAATTACACTTATTTCAGAGACAGTAATATATTTTTTTATTTATACTGTTTTTATGGCACGGATTAGGCCCACAAAATGGCATTGGAGTGTTGTACAATTTAAATGAAGATGTGAAATAACCGAGAATAAAAACAGGTACTGCATTGTAGAATATACATGATATAACAGTACACATAGATGAAAAATAAAATATAAACGCCCTTAATTCACAGTTGCAAGTGAAAAATAGAAAATATGATGTAACCGATATAATATTTTGCTTACTCTTGTGTACTTTGCAAAATTAAATGTGTAAATATACTGCAGGGTATACATATGTGTAAGAAAATAAGGTTACTGGTTGAGGGGGGTGAAACTCTACTCAAGCAGCAGGGAGTTCCGCGAAGCAGAGATGATGCGTTGCTTCCGAGGTCAATGCTTCAAGCAGCAAAGGCTTCTGTGGGAAATTCGCCTCGCCGCGGAGGAGTTGCGTCAGCTCTGCTGGATCCACAGATGGGCTTCCACAGAACCTTCGGGCCTACTTCCAAGGGTCCAGGGCTGGCATCTGGTAGGGCACCACTTGGGAGGGTGGGACTGTCAGATGGTAGAGTCCAGGTGCTGGGTTAAAGGTTGTTTGGAAGCCTGTTATGTCCCTGAGGCTTCTCATCAGGAGGCCAGCCAACTAGCCCTTGGAGTCACTCAGGGGTCCTGGGTTTATAGATGCATGTCCAGTCCTTCCCACCCAGGCAATAGGCCAGCAGGTCAGCACAGCAGGGCAGAAGTCCTTCAGAGCAGCAGTCCAGCAGGGTGGCAGTCCTTTCAGCAGCACAGCAGTTCTTCTTCCTGGGACAGTCCACAGGTCCAGAAGTGTCCTGAAGAGATGGTTCTAAGGGTTCAATATTTATACCTGGTACCCACTTTGAAGCAGAGGAAGCTGTTAGAGGTTTCCATCCCTTTGAGGGCTCAGGCATTCCTTCCTCCCTGTCCTGGCCCCAGGTTGTCTGGGGTCACAAAAGACCAGTGTCAAACCCTTTGTGAGAGTTCTCAGAAAGAGCCTTTTTGATGTGCAAGTGTGGTAGGTGAAAAGCCCCCCCCCCCCCTACCTTGTTGACTCAGTGGCCCATTCTGCCAACACCTCCTTCCCTTTTTCACACTGTCTCCGAGCAATACACAAAGTCCAACTGCCAACTACACCATGTCATGTGACCCAGGAATGGGCTGCAGGCACCAAATGGTTAGGACAAGAAAATGCCAACTTTCTAAAAGTCAATATATCTTAGGGCGCTTTTACGCGCCCCATCTGCCGCACTGTGATGTGGGAACACTTCCCTCCTTTAATCCACTTCTTCCAATTTTATCCAATATCATCTTAAGACACCAATTGTACTCCATATTTTAAACACTTTTCAATGTTCATTAAAACACTGCGGAGACAGCGTCCTTTCACCTTCCATCTTTATTTTAGCATCTTCAAATGTTTACTGAGTGCCCATCGAGGCTTTTTCACAGCAACACGTACAATCAAAGGTGAAGCAAAACAGAGTAGGCTCGTCACGCAATATACCCAATGCATTTCAAGCCTCATAGGCTCTTCGTCAGGGGTTTCTGCAAGAAATAAAAACAACTCAGCTGGTTGTTCCCTGCTGGCCTCCACGACTCAATCACAATCCTAAGTAACTCACCATGCACCCAAAACTGCTACCGCCCACTCAACCCCACAATTCCTGTGATTTCCTTAATGTTTAACCCAGCTAATCGAGCAGCAAGCAATCCCCTTATCCCCCTCCCTTCTCCACAGAAATGTGGGGTAGGTTTGGAGGTATTATGGGGTGATTGTTTATTTGTTGAAAAGTGGGTTTGAATTGAGAAGATTGGGAATGAGGCACTAGTTTTATTTATATGTTTGTTTCAGGCAGTTTAGTGGGCGAGGGCTACCCTGGCAGATTACAGATAACAGCATTTAGATATCTCTTATTCCCTGTTGGGGATCTCTATGCCTTTAGAGGACCCCCTGCCACCGCGGTTCGTCTGAAGGCACTGCAAGTGTGCCAAGCAGCCGTCCTGTTTCAAGTGATAACTCTGCAACCTTTTCTGTTTTTCAAAAACAAGCTACTAAAATGGGAGATTGTTTTTGAAAAACAAAAAATGAATGACCCTGACACTCTGGGAGTTTTCTCTCAGGATTGAGGGAGTGATGAGGGCATTTTTCGGGTCTTGCTTACCACGCAGCTCAAGCTGTCCGGTTGCAGAGGACATATTGTGGGCTTACCAAGAACTTACAGTGAGCTTAGAGCCCACCCATTGTTTACCATTGGGTAGATTTTTTTTCAATCATATTTGCTTGCTTCTAATTGGATGCTTACCTTGTCCCATCTTGTTCATCTTGTGTTTTCCCTTCCTCTGAAGCATTGCTTCCTCACCATCCTTTTGGCTGTCTGACTTGTATCCATCCACAGCTCATTTTTAGGGTACTAGTTTTTTTTCTTTTTGGCTAAATACTCATGAGGGCGCCTGTGTGTTCCAGCTCTCTGCCTCGTGTGCTAACCCCACACATTAAATATCTTCTGCTGTCTCTCTTGTATGCTTTTCACTCTCTTGTGTCCTTTCCACACCCTCTGTGTTGCTCCTTCCCTTGTGTGCTGCTTTCTGTCTCTCCTGCCCACTCCCTACTGCTCCCCCTTCAGCCCACTCTGATACTTAACTCCCTGATCCTTCCCGCCCACTCCCCATTCCTCCCCCCTGCACACTTGCCATTACTCCCCGTCCATTCCCTGTTAATCCCCCCTTCTGGCCACTCCCTGTTACTCCCCCCTCCTGCCCACTTCCTGTCACTTACTCCCCGTTAATTCCCCATTACTTTCCCCTCCTGCGCACTCCCTGTTACTCCCCTCCACCAACTCCCCATTACACCCCCAACCACTTCCTGTCACTGACCCCTCCCACCCACTCCCCGTTACTCCCCCTCCCACCCACTTCCTATTACTCCCCTCCCACCCACTTCCTATTACTCCCCCTCCCACCCACTTCCTATTACTCCCCTGCTCACTCCCTCTCCACACCCACTTCCCGTTACTCCCCCTCCACACCCACTTCCCGTTACTCCCCCTCCCACCCACTTCCCGTTACTCCCCCTCCCACCCACTTCCCGTTACTCCCCCTCCCACCCACTTCCCGTTACTCCCCCTCCCACCCACTTCCCGTTACTCCCCTCCCACCCACTTCCCGTTACTCCCCCTCCCACCCACTTCCCGTTACTCCCCCTCACACCCACTTCCCGTTACTCCCCCTCACACCCACTTCCCGTTACTCCCCTCACACCCACTTCCCGTTACTCCCCCTCACACCCACTTCCCGTTACTCCCCTCACACCCACTTCCCGTTACTCCCCCTCACACCCACTTCCCGTTACTCCCCCTCACACCCACTTCCCGTTACTCCCCCTCACACCCACTTCCCGTTACTCCCCTCACACCCACTTCCCGTTACCCCCCTCACACCCACTTCCCGTTACTCCCCCTCACACCCACTTCCCGTTACTCCCCCTCACACCCACTTCCCGTTACTCCCCCGCACACCCACTTTCCGTTACTCCCCCCTCACACCCACTTCCCGTTACTCCCCCCTCACACCCACTTCCCGTTACTCCCCCCCTCACACCCACTTCCTGTTACTCCCCCTCACACCCACTTCCTGTTACTCCCCCTCCTGCCCAATCCCCGTTACTCACCCTCCTGCTCACTCCCCGTTATTCCCCACTCCCACCCACTCCCCGTTACTCCCCCCTCCTGTCCACTCCCCGTTACTTCCCCCTCCTGTCTACTACCCTCCTCCCACCCACTCCTTGTTACTACTCCTACTCACTTCCTGTTACACCTCCCTCCCGCTCACTTCCCATTACTCCTCCCTCCCGCTCACTTCCCATTACTCCTCCCTCCCGCTCACTTCCCATTACTCCTCCCTCCCGCTCACTTCCCATCACTTCCCCCCTCCCCTTCCCATCACTCCCTCCCTCCCTCCCTTCCCATCACTCCCTCCCTCCCTTCCCATCACTCCCTCCACTCCCCATCACTCCCTCCACTCCCCGTTACACCTTCTCCCGCTCACTTCCCATTACTCCTCCCTCCCGCTCACTTCCCATCACTTCCCCCCTCCCCTTCCCATCACTCCCTCCCTCCCTTCCCATCACTCCCTCCCTCCCTTCCCATCACTCCCTCCCTCCCTTCCCATCACTCCCTCCACTCCCCATCACTCCCTCCACTCCCCGTTACACCTTCTCCCCTGTCCCTTGCAGGGCCTTTAGTAGCTGTGCAGGGAAATACAAAGGATCGCATTCCTACCACGAAGTTAGAGGTAGGACTGTAATCTCGTGCTCCTTTGCTTTATGACTTGCACCAACGTTGGTGTGCAGAGAACTGCAGTGAAGGCAAGTGGACGTTTTTATGTATCCCCTGTATTCATTGCACTTTCGCCTGGTCTGGCTCCAGTGTCAGTGGTTTGTTTACTCCTGTCTCCACCCAGATTTACAGATCTTATGACCGAATATATAAGGTCTACGAAGGCAAAGCAATTTGTGCTCACGCATCACATTTTGTGCATGCTCAGGTTCTCTTGGTGAATTTGATTATGCACAAAAATTGCTAGTTTCTCCCATCCGTCTGTGCGCAACGACAAAACCAGCTTTCTGAGGCTGACCCCTTTGTTTCTATGACAACGCCTTTGAGTCTAATGTCCGCTTTTGCGGGAAACGCACTTCTCAAACTGTTAATCATTGGATCCTCGTGCACTTGAGAGCTACGTTTTCCCATTAAGCCGACACCGGCTGCGTGGGTTGTTTTCCGTCGAAAGAATTACCTAACACTTCCCCATCTATAGTAAACGGGAGTGGATATTCCACGCAGATCAAAGTTCAAGACGAACAGGAACATGTTAATCTCAGAGTTGTTTTTGGGTGGCTGAGTTTTTTGTTTGAAATTACTTTCTCAAACGCAGACTTCGAGAGAAAATGAAGCCACTTTCTGTTTTTATTAGACTATAATGGTTGTATTCTGCCAATAAACTACAGGACTGGGGCTGGGACGGTGCAGTAGTATCTTGCTTTGGGCAAGGTCTGTGTGAAATTTCGAAAGCGCTTAGTATGAAATGCTTTTCTGACGATTAGAAAGTTTTGACATTATTTTTTATTTATACATCCAGATTACATTATTTGTAACATTTTTAATGGATGTAATGAATTGCATTCCGTGTTTGCCTTGTATATTTACCCTCCGTAAGCAAAAACCAGTAAGCAAGTGAGCCGCAAAATGTCATTTGCATTTGCGTTGTAAATCAAACCGAACGACGCATAGAGCATTTTTAGGGTTTTGTTTTTTTTGGGGGAAGTTTTTCTAATTTAAGTGTTTTTTAATTTATAGAATTATTGAAAATGCCCATTGCAAATTTGTTAGCCGAGTATTTTCTCACTTGCCGCACCATAAATTCACCAAAGCAGTATTCATTTCAAGTACTCATGATCTGAAAAGGAAGTTGTACATAGAGCCGTCCTTACGCGATTTCTGTGGGTGGGAGCCAGCCCTGCATAGAGCTGTTGGGTCCCCAAGCACATCGAAGCTTGGAGGTGGGTATTGAATAGGCTGGACCAACGTGGGATGTATGGCACAGTACAGAGGAGAGGAGTGAGGCCGCGCTGGGGTGGATTCCATTGCACGGGACTATGACTTTCACCACTGTGTGAAGGCATTTCTGTCAGTCGGCAGTAACATGAGAATAACCTCAGAGTTTTGCTGCGCTTAATACATTTTAGCGCTGCTGTGTAGCTTGTTTCCAGTGGGATTACTTCTCCCAGGCACTATGGACCTGTTTGTGGGCTGTTTCCTTGATGGCGGGTGTGGGGGTAATGAAGACAAGGAAAAACAGCGAAGGGGTAAAAACATGTCCTGCACTCCCAGGCTCCTAATGATAAGGTGTGGGGACTACGGTTGGTGAAGATGGAGCATCTACTTCAGGCCTGGTGCATGGAGAATCCCCTGCAGAAAGAGAGAGGGACCCCTTTGTTAAACCAAAGGAAATGGGGTACTTGTGTACAAATATAAACTAGATTTTTCCTTGGTTATCTAGATACACCAATATACACCACATCACATGTTGCTCAGAAAAGTATAATACATATAAAACCCCCAATGAGAGAATTTAAGAGAAGATTAAAGCCCAAACAATAAACTCAAAAGGAAATATCAAAGGTAGAAGTCAATACAAAATTGTTTTTATTAAAAAATCATATTTATACAATTAACATTTTTTTTATCATAAAAAGCAAAATATAAAACGTGATGTGGTGTATATTGGTGTATCTAGATAACCAAGGACAAATCTAGTTTATATTTGCATGGAGAATCCCTCCTTGTGGTGTCTACAAATGAGCTTCAGTGAACTAGCAGCAACTAGGAGGTTAAGGTGACCTCCATAGAGGGCAGCCTGGAGTCAATAAAGGCCCAGTGCGAGAGCAGTGAGAGTCTGATTTGGGAGATCCCACACTAGGTGGGGGAGACCGCTTCAGAACTACATTTTGTGAATAATGATCTGGAACTCCATATGGAATTCAAGGACAATGCTGCCTTGACTATTATTTAGCTGTATATGAAAGTAGAGTGGAGTGTGCCATGGAAAGTGGGTGTGGGGGAGGGGGAAGCAATGGAGAGTGGACAGGGGAAAGGACCACACGAGAGAGGATGTTGTGAGGCCTCAACTCTTCACATTTTAAGTTTTCTGCCATTCCATGAGGAAGAGAGTATCTGTCGGAGATGGTGTTTGAATATTTGAAGGCAGATTTGTTTGGAGATGGTTCCCAGGGTAATTGGTATTGATGTGGCCAGGGTATTGAGACTTCCAACAACGGTCCTTCTGGGACAGCTGAAGTTGAAGGTATGCTGCAGTTGTACTGCAAAATGCTTTGGTGAAAACTGTGTTCTTAGGGATGTGTTCAGAGAGGTAAAGGTCTTTTCTTGGGTAAATATAGTTTTACTCTTCTCCAGATTTCAGCAGCAAAGAAACAGGAGTTTCATTGGGTCAGATGTGGTTGAAGTGAAGCGGCAATTTGGTGTCCTCCCAGGCTGATCCTACTTGAAGGCTACGCGTGGGTGCTTATCCAAATTTTACTATGATATATCCTGCATTGCGACGGTTCTCTTTGTGCTGATGGTTCCAGGGAGTTATTTTGATGATTTGCTATTGTATAGCTGTGGGAAAGTGTTAGTTATCCTGTGTGTGGTTTCCCAGTCTTCACAAGGTGTTTGGAGTTGAGATTTTTTTTTCTAGCTGGCCAACATGCTGTCCTTGCTCCTGGTTTCCCCCACCGGTTTGCCTTGTGCTGCTGGAGTTTACAGTCTGGTGACTTCTTGTGGTTCTCCTTTGGAGTATTACTATACCTGACAGGGGCTAGTCAGGATTAGAGGGCTGCACCACGTAAACTTTGATGAAATTGAATACTTTCAGGTGTGCAGGTTATCAGCATTGTTATAGACTTCTTGTGGTTGACATTTGAAATGCTGTGTGTTTCCTTTCTGTATGTGTAGAGCAGGGGTGTCTAACCGTTCTGTAATAAGAGCTACTTATGTTCAATAAAAACAATCCAGAGCTGCCAACAAATATTATCAGTGTTTTAATAGTGACCACATCCGACAAGGTAACGTGTTTCCCCTGTGCAAGGCTACCTATTGGGTACTTCGGTTCACCAGCAGTAATGCAAGAAAAATGTTTTCTTAAATTTGAATGCCTTAATGGGCAACCCATAACAGCCATAGCTGCAATGCCTGTTTCACCAAGATAATAATAATAGTAGTAGGAAAACTCCCCAGTGCAGCAGATCTTCGTTCAAATATCAACTTTAAGCATTTTGTTTGAAATTCATCAATTTTTCTTCAAACACCAGTGTACGAGTTCTGAAAATATACTCATTGTGATGTACATATGTTAATAAAACTAAATAAAAACTTCAAATTTAATATGCTGGGTTGCTAAAAGGAGAGCTACTTCCTGGTACCTGTAGAGCTACACGTAGCTCACAAGCTACTCGTTGGAGAAGCCTGGTGTAGAGCTATTTAGAGCTAACTGTATGAGGGAGAATGGGCTGCCATATGGGGCTACTTACACTAGTGCATACCTTTTTTGTTTATCTCACTTTTCAGAATCCATTTCTTCTGAATTTATCTCATTATAGTAACATATTGGTTGTAGTAGTAGTGCCCTGACAGGAACTTGCTGCATGCTCTCCAGGTAATAAAGAAGTTGGTGGATAACTTTGGGGAACTTTCAGGTCCTCCTGCCTGGTTACTAGGCGGTGCAAGCATTTACTCATTGTAAGCTACCCCTCTAACATCTTATCTCAGTCCCATGTTGGAGCTTGTGCTCTCTCCTCGCAACCACTTCAGGCTCTTTCTTCTCCCAAATCTGCCTGGACTTGTGTCTTCTCCCTTGTCTCTCTTCTCCACCATCCCCTGCCGTCTTTCTCAACCATTTTATGCTCTTTTCCATCTCTTCACCATACCTCTGTAGCGTATTCTGTTTCTACATGTAAAAATGCCTTTTTGTATATCTGTTTCACATACAACATTGAAATCATTTATTATATGTGAAAGTAGAATTCAGAGTTTCTATGCATTTCTTGACAGAGGTTAAATCTTTGGTGTATAATAGACAGTACCAACCTAACCTGCTTTTGAATTCATTTGCATCAGAGGACCTAGGTGATCAATTGCATTGAAAACTAGATTATAAAACAATACTCCTCTGTGATCCAACAGTTGTCCGCTTTACACATTCAGTGTATAATTTCTATTCATATCTTGCCAAAATCAACTCTGACACCAAACTATCTTAGCTTATGTTCATGGCTGTTGAAAGTCTGCAGGCAGAGGAGAGTAGGATTCCGAACAAAACCTTATCATAGGGAAGATGTGTAAATGACCAGTGTAAGAAGTGTTCAACCCCTTTCTGTTCCTTTACGGAAGGGAACTGAGGGTCAGTAGTAGCTTTATATGGTTATTAATTTGTGCACTTGGGTTCAGGAGGCTAGATCTGACCTTATAATCCTTTGGTGAATTTAGGTGATCTTAATTGATCCTACAGCAACTTTAGATTACAGCATGAAGAACACGTACCTGCCCCATTTCATCTGGTGGTTAAAGGAGCAATTTGATTTCTGCATTCACCTTCTTCTGAGAGTTGTTCACTACTTACATATCCAGGCGCTATCTGACACTAACTTAATTTATGGTTTGATAAACTCTCTATCATGTAATTAAGTCTGTCTTCTTTGTACTTGCTGAACGCAAGCATGTTTGAGTGGTTTGGCTGTGATTCTTGTTACCTGATGTTTCACCTCCTGCATGGGCATTTTATATTTCATCCCCTGTGTAGTCACTTGTTGTTCATCCTTTCTGAGGGCATTTTGTTTTTCATCCTCTGTGAGATCACTTCGCTTTTCATCCCATTTGATGAAATGGAGGGAATTCTTCTATGCCAACGCCTTCCTTTGAAACTTGACCCTCCAGAGAATCAGCATCCTCAACAAGTATAATTGTGAATTGATCATTCAATCAGAACTACAGCACCACTTCCATAAGCTTGATGTTGGGCATTGTCAGTTAGATATGCCTTAAGTCTCAATCTGGCATAACACAATTCATTGTGTAGTCTTACTCTAAGAATAAGTGCTTCTGTCAGTGTTTTATCTTCAGTCATGTTTTATACCCCCTTCCCCTTTGCCTTTTTCTCTGTCTCTCCAGTCTCCCTCTCTCACTTTTTCAATCTCTTTTGCCCTCTCTCTACCTCCCCTTTGTCTCTTTCTCTCTCTAGCTCTCGCTCTGTCTTTCTCTTTGTGCCTCAAGTTCTACCTCTTTTTCGTTCTCACTTTCTATCTCTACCTCTCTCCATTCTCTAAGCCTTGTCTGTTCCTCTGTCTCTCGCTCTACACCCCTCTCTCCCCTTTCTCTCTCCATTGCTGAATTGTGGATAGTTTTCAGTCTGAGAAAGCACTGCAAGGCCCATAATGCCTTCTTTGCTGAATCGGGGATCAAGTTTATCTTTTCTGCCTCGCATGCAAATGCCTACCACAAATATGTCCAGCTAAGGCAGGTGATCAAGCCTGCCACTTCCTACTGGACTTTGTTGCACTTTCTTGGTCTTTTAAGAAGCAACGCCACTTTGCTGTCCTTGGCATAAAAACATTACGTTCTCTCCCATTAGAGCTAAAACAAACCTCTAATTTCCCCATCCTCTTTCTTTCTCTATCTTTCTTCAATAGCTGCCATGGTTTCAGATTGCTGTGTGTGTGACATTCTCATAATTTCAGTGTAATTATGAGTGACATTTCAATGACTATGAGTGACACTTTCTCGCGAGCAAAATCAAGCAATGAAGACGAGGGAAACATATCAATATAAGAAATGACACCCATTTGAGCAATGAGATGTTCTTTAAAATCATGTGTTCAAACACACTAGTTAAGCTAAACGGGCGCGGACCAGACTGGTGACCATAAACCCTAAAAAATGATAAAACAGGCAGTAGACCTTCTCCATCAAGGATCTGGAAGAACATCCGTGTATTCATCAGGACTGTCTCAACACTGCTCCAATGTAGGAAAGAGTTATAGGCACACCTTTTTAAAGAACACAACAGTACAATAAAGTAATATGACACGTCTCCTCCCAGAACCCAGGTACCTCTCCAATCACTCGCTGACTGTATTCTTGCCTTTAACCCTGTACAGCACCCCACTGCCTGGGTTTGTGCTATCAAAATAGCACATACTTAGACAGACTAATATCCCTTCGCAGACATTGCACTTCAGCTTACACTACATGCACAGGTGCAAGAATGCAAATATGTTGCTTAGTCATATATGGAGACTACTAGAATGTTATTAGCAGAGAAGCGATGTTAAATACAATAATCAAATAAAACGTTATCTTTTTATTTAAAAAGTACCACTGCAGATCTGGATAACAATGTTGAAGTTATTTTAATATAGTAATTAAGGCTCCCTGTTTTCTGTTTTTACAGATGTTTACAGATCAATACAGACAGAAAACCATTTGTTTCCTTGTCTGATGTGGATATTAACGGAAATTGGTTTGCTTTTGGGTGATTCTAAATACTCTCTGCCATGACTGGCTGGCCAATAGCTCTGTGGATTGATAGGTAAGGGGTTAATAAAGAAAGGAATTTTAGTAAAGAGGTTTAAACAGCAGTAGACATGCACAAAGTTTATACCGAAATGTGCATATTTTCACATAAGCGCACTGAATTATCTTCTTCGGATGTTCATATCTCTGAAACCTGGCAGGCATTCAAGCATGAGTTCATATTTGTAGGTAAATAAATGTGGAAATATACCAGTTTCAGATTCATTTTTTTTCACAAAACCCGAAATAAATATGGATAAATACAGACAGAAATGTCCAAAAAATAAATACCATAAAACCGGGAGCCCTAATAGTAATATATCTGATGATTGCAGTATTGTCAATGCACGCTTAAACAAATGAAAAAAGTTAAAGTGCTCTTGTATCTTAAGCAATGTCCACTTCTCTACGGGCGAGAATCTGGCCGATTACAGATACAGTCCTGCCTGTGGTTGTTTCTCTTTGCTCTCTCTGTTTATTTTCTCTTATTGTTGTATCCGAACTCTGCTCCAGCAGTGCCTAGAAGCCCTTGCTGCCTGTGCCCTCACTTGGCTCCAACTGTGCCTAGAGGCCCTCGCTGCCTGTGTCATGACTCGGGTGTATGTCTGGAAATCCTCCGCTGCTCTACAGACCGAGCACGGCTGAGATGGTGAAAGGCTTGAGGCTTCACCTGCGGTGCTCTAGCGCCATTGAGCGGACGGAGAGTGCCTCTATGACAGGAGATGGACTGATGTCCCAGAAACGGAGGCTTTGATGGGGGGGGGTGGGGGAAGAAGGAGGGAATATAAATGTTATCTATTTATGTGCATTTTTACATACGCGAACATTACACAAAGGTGGCAGAGCGCTGTATAGTAGAAATATGTCATTACATGTACGGTTACAGACAGTTATATAAGCTCTAGAATTACAAAATTACCAAAAGTAGTAGATTATACAGTAGGAATATACATCAGTGAAACAATCTCTAAGTACAACAGTGAGCCAGTGATATATGTGAGCACCTGATGAAGAGTACCTGTGTCTTTCAGTGCCAAGAGGTGAGTGAGACCGTAATACAACCTGCAACTTTTGACTGAATAAACAGATCAGGTCTAGATAAAGTGGGAACCATCTGCTACTTTGAAGGTAGTCAGTGTGACACTTAATAGTAGCGTGGTGAACGCTGCCGCACCGTCACCGTAACGGGCCAGGATGCCTGACAACTTCTCCCTGTAATGTGACCAGCAGCCGCGGGCAAGGCCTCGAGTTGACGACTAGTGCCGGCTCTTAATTTTGATCATGGCCTCAGTGCTGCTGGACTCGCTGCAGGCTGCAGTGCCTCTTGAGGCACAATCACTCCGGCGGCAGCCTGGGTCACGGGTGACATCGGGTCATATTATGGCAGTTGGACAGGGCACAAGTCAACAATGTGCGCCGTTGAGCAGAAACTCTGCGCAGTCGCGCCACCCGCTCGGCGGGTGGTGGTGTGTGTGTGTGTGTGTGTCTCACACACACTCTGGTGAATTAGAAACATTGTAACCCACCTGAGCCCAGAGCAAGCTGACCCACCCCCCAAGCCAGCCTGCAAGCAGTGCAGACTGCGTGCTGCTAGCTTTCTGTCAGTATGATAATTTAGCTAAGCAGCTCGGCTAGATGATAGCCCAGGAGGCGCTATAAATGCGTGACTTTCCATTTCAGTGCAGTGATGCAGACCACCACACTGAAATGTGTTAGACTAACGCCTGATGCGTGGTACTTGGTAGGGCTGTTTTTCTTACCCTGACCAGTCTGTTCCACTATTACTCCTTTTTACCCCTCTTTTCTGATTCTCCGGATTTCCCCAAGTTCCCAAATTGGCTTGCAGTATGGCTTGCTTTTAAACTGCGATTAATAACTAAATTATTGCATTGTTCTTTTGTCAACTAGAGAACTTTAATGGACTTGTCTTTCTTCATGTCGAGACACTAAAAGCTGCTTGGCAAGTGAAGTGCTTCACTTCTTCATAAAGTAACAAAATCGAAAAATAAATGCGCTTATAACCCAATATTCACTATGTACTTTTACTGTTCACCGTGGGTACAAGCAATCTTTTCTGCCTTGTAGCTGATATGCCTGGTTGAGGGAATGGGGGAAAGGATACACACCAGAAATGCAGGAATTTTCTGTTGCATATTTTTATACTCCTGATGCCCCTAACTTTATTGTTTCAGATGACCTCATTATGGTCGATGACAGAAAGCATGACTTTGGTCTTCTCCTGCCCTCTCTTCTTACCTTTGTCTGGCTTGCAATATGTGAAAAGTATGGCAGTCAGGCTGGGAAGAAGATCAGTCCAGATTTATCATACTACAGTAACCCTAAAGGATCGCTGTCCGATTGTACAGGATAGGTTTCAAAATGTTGAAAACCTATGTTGAAGCATGTAAACAAAGCTGTGTTCCTTGTTTTCTTCTCCTAGGCTTTTTAGCCATGTAACCAGTGACACTCCTTACCAAAGACTGATTAGGGTGCCATAATTGAATCTTCTTTACAGCATATCAGGTACCTAAGGCTGCAATATTGTTTAATGGTTTCCTTGATGATGAGTCACTTGCTCAGGTTTGGCAGAGTGACACTGAGAAAGTTTCTCTTTTAAGGCATTTGTCTATTTATTAACATTAGTGCTGTCATTGGAAATGCCCAGTCTGAGAGTCCTGATTACTATCTGTTCTAATGCTAACCCTGCATTAAGATAACTAAGATATATGCTTCTTTGCTTGCATGTTGGAAAGTTTTACCGCAAGCCATGCATTTTGTCATCTGTAATTACAAAAAGCATTACAATGAAATGGCTCTGTATGGCTTTGCAGAATTGTTTAATGGATATCGCCAAATTGCATTTTGATAAATGTACATTTTTTGTCGAAGTGTTTTATTTTCTACTTACATTTTTATTATCTATGCTTGTCACCGCACACTTACTTTTCTCCTGGTACCAAAAACCAGGCTCATGTTGGCTGGGCCAGCCCTCTTGCAATGCAGTGGAAGTCTGAGTGGGCTCCTCAGTCAGCAGCGGGAAATGTAAGGCCCAGCTTCTGAGGTCGAGGGAGTCAGCGTTCCTCTGTCACCGTTCCTCTGTCACCGTTCCTCTGCCGTAGAATCACCTAAGCGCTGTGCAGGAAGGAGAGCATGAGGGACATCCATGAATGCCTTCTCCATGATTTCTATGTCTGTCATTAGCCAAGTACTATTGATTTTACAGTGACCAGTAGGTAGTTCTAGTTAGGACCATGTTTCCATAGGAAAAGCGTTTTTTGACTTTCTTATATCTTTGGCGCTGTTTTCACAAATCTTAAAATTTTCCCCAAAAAAGTGTGCTGGTGATTCTACTTATGCATGGAAAATTTTAGGGCGATCTGTCAAGCTGGGGCCGAGAAAAAGGGGGGGGGGGGTCAAAAAAAGTGTGTTTCCCATGTAAATTCCCATAGGCATTTTAAACAGGACTACAACCTGAACCGCTGGCTTGAATTATACCAAATTTGCCAGAAAGCTAGCTCTTGGTCCAGAAAGAGTGCTTTTTATTTTTTTATTTGGTGTAAATCCGTTCAGTAGTTTTCGAGATATTTAAAGGAAAACCAAATTTGGCTATCTAGGGACCCAGATACTCTGAGAATCCGACAGTCCTCATGCTGGAATCTGATTGGCTGCCAACACTTCAACCAGGAAGTGTTGGCAGCCATCTTGGGACTCTGCATCAGCCAAGTCCCACAAAAAACGTTTAAATTAAAAAAAGAAAAAGGGGGTTAGGGTAGGTATACTCTGACCCCCTAGCTGTGGTGCTGGGGAACCCTGTGACTCCGACAGGGTCAAAAAGCAAGTATTGTTTTAATTTTTGATGCCAAAAGGCGACGAAGCCGTGAATCTGCAGCAAAAAAAACGTGCGTGGGCTCCCGTGCTTGTTTTTCATGAATCCCCCGAGTAGGCCAGATCCCGGGGGCATTAATTAAAAAACAAAAAGAGGTGGGTGCATGGGGCCCCTCTCCTAAGGCTCTTAGAGCCCCGGGGACTACCACCTCCCCGGGACTTTCTTTACATATTGGAGGGGGGCTGCGCAGACCCCCGCCCATGGGCTCTTTAGAACCCCAGGGCCCACCAGCTTCCCGGGGCTGACCAATGAAAAGAGAAGGAGGAGGGCCATGTGGCCTCCTTCCTGGAGCAAATAATGGCCCTTGGGACCGCCACCCCCCAGGGCCGGCTCCTGCTATGTCCCAGGGTGCCCACCCCCGGGACATAGCTGTTTTCTTTTGGTTGGTAGGAGCGGACAGCTCCCGTCAAGCAAAAGCAAACACTCAGGTTCCAGTGGGCGGGAGCTGTCAAAGTGCTCCTGCCTGCTGGAAGCAGAGGTTTCATAGGGAAAAAGATGAAACTATTGACATCAGCAAAGAGCAGCAAGAGGCAAAATAAAGGTCAGCAAAGAGCAGCAAGAGGCAAAATAAAGGTCAGCAAAGAGCAGCAAGAGGCAAAATAAAGGTCAGCAACTAGCAGCAAGACGCAGACTAAAGGTCAGAAACGAGCAGAAAGAGGCAAAATAGAGGTCGGAAACAAGCGGCAAGAGGCAAAAAAAAGGTCTGCAACAAGCAGAAAGGCAAAATAAAGGTCAGAAGGGAGCAGAAAGAGGCAGAATAAAGGTCAGAAACGAGCAGAAAGAGGCAAAATAAAGATGAGAAACGAGCAGGAAGAGGAAAAATAGACGTCAGAAACCAGCAGAAAGAGGCAAAATAAAGGTCAGCGACAAGCAGCAAGAGGCAAAATAAAGGTCAGCAACTAGCAGCAAGAGGCAGAAAAAAGGTCAGAAACAAGCAGAAAGAGGCAGAATAAAGGTCAGAAACAACCAGAAAGAGGTAGAATATAGGTCAGAAGGGAGTAGAAGGAGGCAGATTAAAGGCCAGAAACGAGCAGCAAGAGGCAAAATGAAGGTGAGAAACGAGCAGAAAGAGGCAAAATAGAGGTCAGAAACCAGCAGCAAGAGGCAAAATAGAGGCCAGAAACCAGCAAAAAGAGGCAGGATAAAGATCAGAAACGAGCACCAAGAGGCAGAATAAAAGTCAGAAATGAGCAGAAAGAGGCAAAATGGAGGTCAGGAGTGAGCAGAACGAGGCAAAATAACGGGCAGAAAGAGGCAAAATAGACGGCAGGAGCAAGGAGAGAAGCTGAAAAACCAGCAGAAAATGAGCGAAGGAAGCACAATACCGAAGGCAGCAGAGGTTAGCAGACTGCAGGGAAGCTGGACAAGAGGACTGTCACCGGGAAGCTGGCACGAGGACCTGCTCCCATGTCCCCCCTACTTTTTTTTACAGCGCACCCACTGACAGACCCACTTATACATACACACACACACACACACACACACACACACACACACACACACACACACACACACTCACTCACTCACAGGCCCACTCAACCTCATGCACCCACTGACAGACACACTCACACGACTCATGCACCCACTCACAGACCCACTGAGAGACTCACACACACATACTCATGCACCCACTCACAGACCCACTCTGAGACTCACACACCCAATCAGACATTCACGCACCCACTCAGACTCTCGCACGCTCTCACAGACCCATTCAAACACTCACAGACCCACCAACTCACACACACACATATCCACTGAGAGACTCGCACAACCACACAGACCCACTCAGACACTCATACCCACCCACCCACCCACTCACTCCGAGACTCATCCACTAACTCACAGACCTTCAGACACTAATGGACTTACTCTCCGACCCCGTCAGAGACTCACGCACTGACTCACAGACCCACTCACACTTGTGCACCCACTCACAGATCCACAAAAGCACTCCTATAGCCACTTACACAGTAATGTACCCACTCATACAGTCGCACACACCCACTCACAGACCATACAGCCATTTACACACCCACAAACTCACTCATACACCCACTCAGAGACCCATACAGCCACTCACACACACTCTCACCTGTCTATTCAGTGGTTCTGTTAATGATGTAATTTGAGATGTCATCAATGATGTCATCGGTGATGTCACGGACTATGTCATAAGTGATGCAATATGTGAGGCTATAAGCAGTGCACTGCGGGGGTGTAAGTAATAGTTAGCTCAGTTAACTATAACTGCTGAATTTCAATGGTTTTGCACGAGTGAAATCTGAGCCTAACTATAACGTACCTGTAACCTTTAGTTTTTTCAGTGATTTTCTAAAGTTTTAAATTCTATTTCCTAACTATAAAGTGTGTGTGTGTGTGTGTGGGGGGGGGTGGGGGTGTGAGTGTGTGTGTGTCTGTGTGTGTGTGTGTGTGTGTATATGTGTGATATATGTGTGTATATCATATACTTATTGGGGCTTTCAGCCAGCCATCATTGGTCTGTTAATGTGTCATTCAGATTTTTCTTCCACTCAGAACAGCATAGGGCAATGGATATTCCCACTTCAGCCATTGACTAACTTCACTGTGAGTGACAGCAATTTGCCTTTTCACAGTCCTTTCACAAGGAGCACAACCACAATCAAAACTGTTCCTTTTAAGTACCAGGGACTACCATGGCAATATGTGTTTTTTTTTTTTTAGATAAAAAAATAATTTTGCTGGTAGCCATTTTTTTTTCAGATTGATGACTGCCCGCCAGCTTTCAGCAATAAAGCTTTGCAAAAAATATAAAAAGACAACAAAACAAGCTTTGACAAAGCCAAAAGGCGGACAACCAACACCAGACCAATTGGCTATGCCAATGCTTGTTCTGCATGCAATCTGCTCATCGTTTTCTTCAGACTTACATACATTATACAACAATTCAAGTGGCTAAGAATCTATGCAATATTTCATTAAAACAGCTTGCGATAGAGCAAGTAACCTGGAGTTTTTTTTCCTCAAGAACAAAATATGTAGCACACGAGTTTGTTGTTTTTTAGCACCACTTACTGTAAATAAAACCTGATTCTGCTTGATGCAGGTCATGTTAAACGTCCTCAACTGTGCCAGTATTTATAACCAAGGCTTAGCTGCTCCTTTCTGCCATTAATCAGAGTTTAAGTGGATTCCTTACGAGATCTAAAAGGAATGCCCCGGCCCATCTCGCCTTTTTTCTCATCTCTTTTGTTGGGCTACTGCTGAAGGTAGCCCATGGCTCCAAGTGCAGATGCGTGTGTGAAGCTAAAGGAAGGGTGCTACCAGGGCTCGAGTCTCCCTAGCGCGCTGGGTTGGTAGTCCGTTTGTCCAAATTGAAATCGAATGATTGCTTTTCCTATGATGCTAATATGAATGCACAGTGAAACAATCCCTTTCATTCTTGTGCCAGCAAATTCACCTCTTGGATTTGTGTGTTTTTATCTCCTTCAAAAATGTGAGCAAAGTTTGTGTTTTTCGTTTGGGATGTTATTTTCAATAATGTTTTGGTTTCACTTCTGACAGAAATTATGTAAATAATGGTCCTTTCAAATCTGTCTTTTAACCCTTTTGCTGCTGAGGTTCTCCTCTTCACCCCCTCCACCTCGCACCCAAGTACTATGCCGTTTTATGGTCTGGCTTGCAGTGAATGTAAGAAGGGTAGTCATTAACCTACACCGATTTGTAGGCTGGCTTGACAATGCAACTGTCGCCTGACCTTTTAGCCTACACAGATATTATTATACAGTTCTTTCCTTCCATACATACATACCCATTCCCATGCAATTTACTTGTAATGCTTCACATTTCCATACAACATTACTTTGCATTCCTTTATAGCCAGACCTTTTGGTATTGTCAATGATTGTTTATGTTTGGGGCACTACGCACTTAAGCCTTATTAACTTTTTTGCACAAAAGGTATCCTAGCGAAATGTGCGTCCTTTTCCCCCCACGTTATGGGGGTTCTGGAGTTAACTTGGTTTGTTTATTCTGCTTCAGGTAATGATATAACAGCCAAATCATAGCAAATTTGTTTTTGGAAACACATGGGGAGAAAGTGTTGTCAAAAAATGCGCAAGTTTGCTGTGCTAAGATCACCATCTGTCCGGCTCCATTTTTACATATTTTAATAATGAGGTCTACGTCTACATTACAAAAGACACCAAGACAATGTCTCACGCAGGCTCTATGCATCATACATACCTACACACTGTGGAACAACAACACGGACAGCAAGACCGTTGCTAAATTATACGTGCATAGCAAGAACATACGATCAATCCACGGGTTTCTCACAAACAGGCAAAACTGTGTCATAAATTACAGACTAGAAATATGTCTAGAAAACATAATGGAACCTGAGTGTTATAAATCACAGTTTAGTTAAGCAGGCTGTCGAAGAACACACATCAAAGCTGAAAGGAATATTATAGAGCTAAGTGGGAGAACAGAAAGATGACTGCACAACTCCACTATCCAGGTATCCATGCATTTAAACAATCGTTGTGCAGCCGGTCACGCACAGTGCACTTTCACGCCATAAAACAAGTACACTAGCACTAGATTTTCGCACACAGGAGGAGCTGAAAGTCAGACACTTGTAGAATACACATAATTTTCATAAACTCATGAACATATATGATTTATGCAGACAGGCAGGCGCGCAACGCCCATTGGGCTCAAAGGGCTTCAGCCCCCCCCACCCCTCCCGTCGTGTGCGTCAGCCCGGGCTGAGACAACATCACGGGGCGCCTCTGCAGACAGGTCTGACACCCAACTAACCCTAACTCACTATGTGTATAAAATCCGCTCCTTTACCTGATGGTACTTTATATCACTGTAATTTATATCAGTCTAAGTATTTTAAAGCACCAAAAAACAAGACTGCATCTATACTCTAAGTTAAATAAATACTAGGGTCTATAAAAAAATAGAGCAAAACAGTATGCAGTATATCTTCGTCTCTAATATCACGATCTCCTTTTCTTCTGGGTCGGTAGAGCCGCGGTTCGCCACTATTTAGTGCTTTTTGCTGGTATATTTTCTGCTGAGCGACGAAAATGACTAAGTACCTCATCAATCCCTATAGCAGAGTTTTTTTTGACTCTACACGAATCTCTCCTTCCCTGGTCAGGCAGCCCTGGGATCAGTTATGCCCCCGAATTAGCATCCATAAAAGGGCGTATTTAGTCCCAATCCGGAATTTAAACCATAATGTGGATTTGAAAAGTAAAAGTAAACACGTACAGTTTATTGTTTATTGCGTGATTACTTAAAATCATTACAAAATTGCATAAAACGAATTTCACAATAAAAACCGTGGTATCACATAAAAAGAATCATTAGTACATGGTAAGATTAAAATATTAAATACAAGATGGTTTGCCTGAAGTCAAATGTCTTTTTGTATTCAACTGACATAATAAAAAATCATTATCACAAACCGCAACTGTCTCTTATTTGGAGATACGCAACCAGCACTGGTGGATGAAAAGCTGCTAGTTTAAAACCAACCATGCGGTTAAAATGCCTTTAAAGTGCTTAGTGCTGACAACCTATAATCGTATTTTTTCAACCACTGTTCATATTTGCTTGATCTGCTTGTCTGAGTAATTTCTTAATATGTGCAAAATATTTTACACCTCGACAAGACAGAGTAATTGATGAGCCCTCCATCCATCTAATCACAGCTTGTCTGCATGTACGAAAATTTAGTTCGTTAAAGATCAATTTTAAAAAGGATTTCCTTAGGTCCTTTACAGCTGGGCATGCACACAACAAATGGGTTAATGTTTCGTCCGAATAACCACATAGACGACAGTTCTCCTCTTGATAATTGCGTTTCCATGATGGCATTAAGTCCTTCGAGTCATGGATTCCCAGCCGTTAGTGAATAAAGCTTTTTTTTTGTCTCAGAGCTAAAATGGGCTGCTAAGTAGGCTTGGGGCTTTGTATGAGTATAGGAATTTATTACTGTCCATGCATGACGTCGTTTGGACAAGATGTTTTTGTCTTCCAGGAGCGATTTCTTCTTAGCGGACAGATTACTGGCTTTGTTAAATATTATCTTTTCTGCCATGCTCTAGTTCCACCAGTGATTTCCTCAAATAGGCTCCCCAAGATAGAGGTACTTCTTGCACCATTTGTGCTTTTATCTCATCCCAGCATAGATTGTTCAGTGTACCGGGCTCTGAGGATCCAAATTTATGGCAGAGCTTCGCAAAGGAATTCATGCTCTGAAACTTCTGATTTTGAAGGCCAAATTCTAGCCCTACTGTAGTGTAGTTCCTATTTCCCTAATAGGCTCTGCGCATTGGAATAATATACCCTATAGGTTTGACATAGGACTGAGGTCAGTATGTCCCTATCGAGTATATTAAACTTAATTACTTTGTGCCAGCTAGCTCAGAGGCCACTAGAAACTCCTTGTAAACAAGAAAGGAGTAGTTTCTGGCAACCGCATAAACATGACAACTTTGTTTCCCTTTAGAATCGGAACACTTCTCAGAATCGTGGAAACAATAGATAATATTTTCACTCAGCTAATCGTGCATGCTTAGTTTCCTCAGAGTTACACAGAAAGAATAGACGGGCGTTTCAATAAAAAGGTTTTATTGAACAGTCTTGTTTCTCGTGTAAGAGATATGAGCTGTTATGATCACAAGACAATATGCAAGATATATAATGTACAGCGTAAGCAGTAGAAATAAATAATACTGCGCTAGCATTATCTTTTAGCATATATTCACGGACATAAATAACATGAGCTAAAAATGAGAGTACTCCTACGATGCTTCTCTAAGCTAGTTCTATCCCAATGTACCTAACCTAGTCTAGGTGTAGGGAAAGGTAAGAAGTAGGTGAAGTATTCTCTAGTATGGTATACTAAGAGTATGTTAAGTCTAGGATGCCAAGAGTCCCTCTAGGTTCTAGTCAGCTCCATACCTTGAGAATGAGAGAGGTGGGAATCTCCTGCCGGATCTCAAACTCTAACACCCCGCGAAGGGAGTCGGAACACTGGAAGCTGGATTCTTCTGCGAGCAGGAATGACAGCGTCTTCTCAGTGCGTCAGGCCAGGATACGGGCTCCTCTGAAGTAGAGGTCTCCTCTTACTTGCTTGGGCAAGGGAAGGTATATTTATACCTGGTAGGTGCCTTGGAATGTTAGCATTGACGTGAAGTCGGACAGAGGAAGACGTCAGGAATGAACCCTTAAGGTATAATGGTTCATGCATAATAGATGAGTTCTTGGAGAAATCAATAATCCTGTGCTAGGGGAACTCCCAAGAGCTTACGGGTCTGGTTTCTAAGAACTCGTTGTGACGTTAGGGTGGACGGATGTCGGTGACCATGCCTGTATTTGGAGTGCACGGCTAATGCCTAAATAAGGACTGGGATTCTATGCCTATATAAGGGCAATGCGAATTGTGCCTATATAAGGACATGCTTCAGGAAAACCTATATACGGACACCTAAAGCGGAATACAACAGTACCTGAGCGGGAGATGCGGACTTGGGAAGATTAAAAACGGCTTTATATATCTTAGTCTGGAGCTCATTCAGTAACTCTGCCTCTTTGCCACACCATGTTTCCAAACCATAAGACGGAGTGGGTAAAGTTTGTGCTGCCATCGCATTAAGGAGGGGAGTATAAGCCGGACAGCTCAATTTTTTGTTCAGCAGTCGAAAAGCAAAAATTAATGATTGGGCTTAAACAGGATTTAATCGCTAATGGTCCTTGTGCGATATGCCGCGCCCCAGTTTTATGCCTAGATATTTATAAGAGGCTTGCTCTTCCACTTGATCTCCCTTAACGTACCATTTAAACTTATTTTTCTTGGGGTCCACTAGGCGTACCACCTTCGTTTTCTTTTTATTTAACTCTAGATTTTCCTGGTCCAGGTAAATTACTAAATTGTTTATTGCTCTTTGCAGACCAATCGGACTTTCACTTAGCACTATGATGTCGTCCGCGTATTGTAAAAAAGGTATAGGCTCTTTGGCCAGCATTGGCGGATGGCTCATTGCTGATTGCATATGCTCGGTTATGTCTGCTAAGAACAAGTTGAATAAACTCTGCGCCAGGACACAGCCTTGTTTTAAGCTGTGCTGAGTGTTTATTCTTGCGGATACTCTACTTCCGTCGCCTAGTTTCACTCTGGCCCAAGTTTCCGTGTAGAGGGCGATCATTGCGTCCAGTAGTTTAGTCGGTAGCCCCCAGGTTTTTAATTTATTCCAAAGTCGAGTTCTAGTCACTCTATCAAACGCGGCTTTCAGGTCGATGAAGCATGCGAATAATTTTGTTTTCCTTTTTAGTGCTTTTTCGCTTAAAAGAGCCAAAGTTGCCAAATTTGTAGTTGTTCCCATTCCTGACCTAAAGTTAACCTGTTTGAAACTTTGGGATTATACTCTTCTCATTCATCCATTCTTGAAGGTGGATAAGAAGACATGCTGCATATAATTTGGCTTCTACATCAATCAGAGATATCAATCTATAGTTTTCTGGCTTGCTATGAATGCCATTTTTAAATATTGGATGGATTATATTCCCTCTCCAGGAATTTGGTACGATATTCTGATTATAGATGTAGTTGAAAAGGGACGTGAAATAGTTTGCCCAAAAATCGGGCGCGTTCTTAAAAAGAGCGTTTGGAAGCCCGTTTGGTCCTGCTGCCCCCTCCGTTCTTAGTTTTGTTATTATTCCTTTCAATTGTTTGGTATTGATAAGATTTTCTAGCTCGTTACTATTAATCTCTAGCATTTTTTGAGGGTGGCCTTCATGAGGCTGGAGACTAAGATGTTCTTCTCCAGATGCTTTCGGGACCGTGGCTGCATTAACGTGCTTATTGTAATCCAAATTATTATACATATTTTGAATATATTTGATCCACATGTCTTCTCCTATTCCGGTGTCTTGTTGGAGTCTTGAACCCTTAGTCCGGTTATTGATTATTCCCCAAAATTCCCTGCTTGTTGGCAATTTACTTGCCCATAGTAGTTTATTCCAGATGGATTCTTTATACACTGTTTTTGCCTCCCTTAAATTTTTCTTATATTTTTTCCGCATTTCCTTGAGGTTACGATTATCAGATTTTTTTCCCGTTCTTACTGCCGTTGCTAGGATGCGCACCTCTCTAGCAATGCTCCTTTTTAGATCTCGCAATTGGATATTAAACCATGGCTCCTTCCTGGTTTCTCTCTTTTGTCGTCCTGGAATAGCTGGGAATTTTTGAATAAGAAACTGCCCCAAAGTTCCCAATTTTTTTGTGCTTCTTCTTCGTTATGTGTCCCTTGTTGCTTCACATAATCCTGGATCGTGTCCATTATTATATTTGTATCTTGTCCTCGCCACTTCAGTTTCCTCAAATTATATTTTTCTGGATATTGTGCCACGGTCTTTAATAATTGTGTCTGGGTTAGAGTGATGTTAATTTTCGTAATCTGTGGAAAATGATCACTTTCTGGACGTGGGCAGATTTGGAATGAATTTATCGTAGGAAAGAGATTATTACTAACGATGGTGAAGTCTATGATTGATTGGCATTTTCCACTCAGAAACGTGGTGGCCGCTGGTCTGTCTCCAGTTACATTACCGTTCAAGGTGATTAAGCCTAAAGCTTCCAGCTCTTGGATTGTTGATTTAATTCCCGGGGGATCCTTCCTCTTGCTTTTGATTTGTTTGCTGTTAGTGAGATTACTGTTAAAATCTCCTGAAGTTATCAAATTGCTGTGTTTGTGGGTCTTTTGTAGCACCATAATCAAGTTCACCAATATTAGAAATTTCTCCTTCTGTTGCTTTCTCTCTGGGTGGATGTATACGTTAATTATTATTAGTTGCCAGCTTAGCTTGTTAGAATGATGTTTACCAGTCAATGTTAGTGCTTGCAGCCAGTTATCTCCAGCGTATAATTCTTCTATGGACCAGTCATATTTTGCCGTTGCGAAAAATGATAAACCTCCCCTTGGATGCCCGAAGTTCGAGAATTTTTCTGCCAGGATATGATGTCCTGTGTAACCCGGAATTGGAACTGGTTTCGTGTTCCATGACTCTTGGAGCAATATTAGATCTTGATTTTGAATAAAGGACAGGGTTTCGTGATCTTGACCCATTACTCCAAATCCATGAACATTCGAAGAGCAGATCTTTAATAATTCCGGATGTTTTTCTACTGAACCTTGGTTGGTCCTTGTTGTGTTCTTTAATACATTCCCTTTGTTCCTGTCTTGGTGCTCCCTCATTATATTATCAGAATCAATCCATGGGTTTTCGTTAGGTACGATTTTTACTCAAGGCCATTGGAACCCAAGACCAATCTTGACTAATGCATAACTGCTGGTCCGGTATGTTGGGCTTGATGTTTCATTTTTCTGTGTTGAGTTGTTTTCCGCAATTAGCGAGGAATTTCTAGCGCCACGTAGACAAGATATTTGGCCCTTCCCGGGTGACTGCCCCGTTTTTGATGTCGCCGAATTTTTTTAAGAGGGGGTAAGGATATTTAGGTCGCTTGTGGAGTCTTAGAGTGATTCCCCAGGCTTCAAATATTGCCCTTGTTGCGTAGATCCTGTCTACTAGATCCTTGGAATTCCAAGTTGTCAAGGTCTCTTCTATATCCTTGGGGGAAGCCGTTGGCTGAAATTCTACGGCTAATAGGTCGCGTGATGTTATCCCCTTTAATTCTGGTATCTCATTAAACAACATTAACAAATTCCCTCGATTCAGTGTATCTTGTCTTCCTTTTGTGCAATACTCTGGCGCAAATATCAATTTTAAGGGGGTCTCTATTATATTGTTTAAGGGATTTATAATGTCCTTTTTAACCTGCTGATGTTTATTAAGTAATTTGCGACCTATTTGAGGTTCTTGGCATACATATTCATCTCGGGCCCTTTCTTGTGGTGGGGCCTTAAGGATTGTTTTCTTTGTTCCTGTTTGCCTGTTCCCAGGATTTTTCTGTGTTGTTGTCCATGGGGTCTCAGTTGTTTGTATCGATGAAAGCTTGCAGGTGCGGCCCTTATTATTTAGGGTGACTATTAGCGGAATTGAGTTACTTTGTTCCTTGTTATCAATTTGGGTCTCTATTTTTTGTTCTGACGATGGGAACTTGCAGGTACGACCCTTCTTATTTCGAGTAACTATTATCGGGGTTGGGCTGCTGTAATCCTCGTTTTTAATTTCGTCCGGAGATTTTGCCCCCTGATCTTTCTTCTGCTTTTACCACCGAATTTTTTTTTTTTTTTGCGCTTTTACCTTGTACCCCTTTATCTTGGCTTTGATCTCTGCGACTTTGGGGTGCTAGTTATGTCTGGGCCCATGGGGTTATTGCTACCTCTTCTCCATTGTTACTCAAGTGTTTTTGCTCTACTTTCTCCTTCTCGGGGCCTATCTTTTGAACCCCTTTGTGGACCTTTTATTTTTTAGTTGTATTGATGTATTCCTGACTCGTTTTTTCTTGGTTGCTTGAAGCATTTACAAACTGAGACGGGTATGTTATGATTAGTTTATTTGGGTCCACAGCCATGTTTGATAAGTTGGACCCTATGGTGGATAAATCTAAAGATTCTTCTTTAAGATTCCTGTTTTTTTCCGTTATCAAGATTTGGTTGGTAAAAATTGGATAAATCTTCCCTGGCCCAGGAATAGTTTGAGTGGTTTGCTTTAATCTGGCTTTCCTTGCACGCTTTCTTTGTCTTTTGGTTGGTTTCTCAGTTTGAGAGAGGATGGCGGAAGCCAATTTTGCCTCTATTAGGTTAACCCCTACACCTGATTTTTCCTCTTCCTCTGCTTCCCCTTTATTTTTGCCATTGGTCGCTGTAGTCTCTATTGGTGATTTTAGGGACTCTGCTTTGGCTTCATTCTCGTCTATCTCTTGTAGTCCTTCTGTAGATTCAGCTTTGCGTGTTTGCTGCACTGCCCCCAATATATCTGTGAGTATTTCTGGGAGCTTGGCCAATTTGTCGATAATTATACCACAACCACAGGTGACCTGCTGTTGAAGGTCTGAACAGCCCCTGCCGTTAAGTAGCATCGTGATTATGTCCAATTTGACGTTTATACCAGCTATATGTTCTGCAATCAAATTGATGAGGTCTATCTGCACCTCCATTTTATCTGACTGGAAATTTAGAGCCCTTGTTGCTTGCTCCAGTGCACTTAGCAAGGATTTGCTCCATGGGGCAGTTGGTATCTCTTGGGTGAGTATTCCCGATGACCCCGAATGTGACTCGATCCTGCTTACCGATGAAATTGTTATTGGAGGTGACGGGCATGTGGGATTGGTTTCTATTAAGAAGCTTCCTTCTTTTGACTTTTCCTCTTTTCGGATGTTTCTAGGAGTCAGGTTTAGGGGAGTAGAGGCAACCCCCCCCTCCCCCTCCCCTTCTCCACCGGATGTCCATTCCTTTGGGGAAATGCTTGATGGAAATTTCCCTTGCTTGGCTGAGGCAGTTGTATCTGGTTTTATTGTATTGATTTCCAAGATTTGAAGGAGATTGGCATCAGAGGAAAAAGAGAAGGAGCTTCGTCCGGGTTGGCTACCTGGCTGCCAGGGTTTTTTGGCGGATCTTCAGTTGCAGCATTATTGTTGCTCATTTGTAAGCTTCTTCCTGTTTTGTTGTTATTTCTCGGGGGGGGGGATACATTCAGGTGGACTTGTGCTGTTGTGGTTAACTGTCTGTTTGCTGCAATTATTCCCTGCGGGGCTTGATTCTCTGTTTGAACTTTGCTTCGGACTGCCTCGGGGAAGTTAGACTCTTTTTAGTAAAGATGGACGTGTCCAGTTGTTCTGGCCCCCCTGGACTGTAATGGCCTTTTTTTCTGATTTATTTGGCATTATGGGACTAGGCAATCCTAATATCGCTTTTGTTGGAGCGTAGATTGCGGCCATTGGGTCCTTTAGGAAGAAGAATTTCTGTTTTCCATTTTTATTGCCAAAATTGAAGAGTGTAGGTTCTGGTGTTGGTGCTGCAACTAGCCTTTCTCTCGACCCGGGTGTCTTCCTTTTTTTACTTGATGGAGGGGTTTGAACTGTTAGGGGGGTATTTTTTTTTATTTTTCCTTGTTGCCACCTGGCGGATTTTTCCTGATCTCATCTTCCCGGAATTTATTGGCTTTCCCTTATTTGTATAGTTTTTGGGAAGTGTATTTGAGAGTCTTTGTTTCCTCTATTTCAAGTTGCGTTACTATGCTATTGCCGTTTCTGGCCAATCTTCCTATCGTTCTCTGGAGCCCAGCTAGGACTTAAGCTAGGGCCTCGGTTTAAGGCGAGCCTCTTATACTTTACTCATGGCTGAGGCGTCTCTTGTTCAATGAGGGTGCCTGAGATTGCCTTGGAGCCAATGAAGAAGCTGCACCGAATCTCCAAGCTTGAAGTATCCCAGTGCCGCTCAAAATCGGCTGCGGATGTTAGAAGCTACTGGCGATGAAGAAATTTGAGTGGAGAAGTTGAGGAACGATGGATTTGAATGGGACGTTTGAAGAGAGCGAGAGGAGAAGATGAATAGGCGAGTGACTGGCGGACAGCAGACAATATGCTGAGCAGGAGGCTGGACAGGAAAAGGACAGGAAAAAGACCAAGAGGGTGGAGGCTGAAGGGCAAGGAGCGCCAGGGAGCAGGAAAACCGAAAGAACCGAGAGCAGGGCACACTGGCAAGCCGCTAGCCGCTCCCAACCTAGTTGGGCCGCTTCCGCTGACTCACCGGGCTCGCACTCAGCGCCGCCAATAGTGGCGGCCGCGCTCTCTTACTTGCAGTGACTGCTCTCACTTGCTTGCTCTTACCCGCTCTCCTCGCTTCTTCTCCACAAGTCCCTCAAATCCTCAGTAGTCCAAGTTACCTGGAAGTAACCTGCCGCCGACCAGCTGACCGGCTGTTACACCCTCAGCTAGAAGCAGGTATTGACAGTCCTCGGCTCAGTCTCCTCCTTGCAGGATGCGGGGATACCCGGGGTGCTGAGTGAGTTGCGAGGGCGGGCGAGGGGCTAAATTGTCCGAGTTCTCTATCTCGCTCCTCTCACCCCCGGTCTTTTCCTGCCTCCCCGGCTCAGCTGCTCTGCTGTGCGCCAATGTCCTGTGCATCCGCAGTATGGCGCTGGCGAGCCCTTGACCCAGAGCTCTATGTCAGGTCTGGTCGGCCCGCTCCTCAATACTGCGGGGGGGGCCGCTCCTCAATACTGCGGGGGGGCCGGTATTCAATTCAGCGATTCGACAAGCCGGGGGCGCCCGGCTTTTGCAAAATATTGCGGGAGCCGCGGGAGGCCGGGAAACCGCGGGAGGCGGCAGGCCGGGAAACAGCGAGGCAGCTAGGCAGCTATGCGGCGGCGTCCTCGCACTGCAACTGGCGTTTGGCGGTCAAGCGTGAAAACCTGGACCGGACCAGATCCAAAATCATCAAACACGTACTTTTACTATAGCATGCAGTTTATATTCTGGGCTAGTGTACATTTTCCTACAATCTGTGTAACACCCCTGGGGCTAATCTCCACACAATAGAAAATAAGCTTTGCGAAGCCAATAAGTCTGGCTTTAATGTGCTAATGCATCGAAACAGCTAACAGACACAAATACAGGCATGCACAAATAAATGCTGACTGAATCCAGAACGGCTTCGACAAGCTTTTTTTTTTTTTTAAATGTGAACACTTAAACGACGAAGAACTATGGATAACGGATCGATGGAGGAGACAATAGGAACATTAACAGGAAAAAAAGCAACTTACACTAAACATGCAGGCAAAGTCAATAGGAAGGATGCAAGGGTGAAGACACCGGAAAAACAAAACCTAGATGAAGAAGCTCAATGGGGAAGATACAGGCGCGGAACAAAAGCTGTGGATAGAGCCAGTGGCGGCTCCTCCATTGGGGCGTGGGGGCGTAGCCTCACTGCTTTCTCGCAGTGCGAGAAGCAGAAACATAAAATGGTAAAACTACCAATTTATGTTTCTGCTTCTCGCACTGCGAGAAAGCAGAAGTGCCTGGTTGGGGGCGGGCAGGTGGGCGGTCCTGCTCGATGGCAGGGGGGGGGGGAGTGGCTTGCCCACTGTAGTGGGCCCTGACTGTTTGGTCGGCCCCAGGGCCGACCAAACCAGTCACTCTACATTTTCTCTATGTAGGCTGCATGCAGCCTACATAGAGAAAATGGCCTCACTACAGGCGCCCGGCTGGGGCACTGTCCGATGCACTGCACCAATCACAACGCTGCCATTGCAGCGTTGTGATTGGCTTAGGGGAGGGAAGGGAGGCTGCCTAGGTAAAATGTTACGCAGACTCGGCCAGGAGCAGCAGGAGCTGAGGCGGCGGTGCGTGTGACCCGGAGGAAGGTACATTTTTTATTTTAATTACAGTCCCGCTTCAAGCCCCCCCCTCCCTCCGTGCGTCCCTCCGCGCGTCCCTCCCCTCCCCTCCATCCATCCCCCGCGTCTTGCCGGCCGTGACTGAGTTCTACAGGCTCTCAACTTTGTTCACTGTTCCAATGCCATATGGTCCACGTAGTATGACGATCTGGACGTGCTATAGGTTCTAGTGCTTTAGGTTTCTCTATAGGGTTTCGGAAAAGCCTAAGCAGTGCACAGTATATACCACACAGTGTCTCCTAGTAACACTTAGAGCGCTATGCATACTCTCAAGGCTCCTTAAATTGTGGCTCGCGTTACTTTATATGTCCATAGCAGAAGCGTGCCTCTTCCTAGCAGCGTCCTTTTCTAGGCTCTCTCTGGTACTCCGTTTACTCCGATTCCATGCCGTACTCAGTTGTAGCTATCACAGCACTTTCCTACAGTCTGCGCCTGCACCCCGGCCCTGTGCTTCTGTTGCTGGCGCCCTCCTGGTTACCAAGTGGTGCACCTCTGGTCCACAGCTGCTTCCCTGGGGGTTGATAGAGACGGGGGGGTCTGCTGCAAGCGGAATCCTGCCCTTCCAGCTGTCCTCGGCTACAGCTCCGACCTTCAATCCTGGCGCGTCCTTCCACCGCAGCACCTGGTACCAAAGGTCTCCCGGGCCCGGTGTGTACTCTGGAGTCACAGCACAGGCTGGGAGCCAATTAAAGGGACCTGCCCTCAATGCAACCGGCCTCGCCCTCTGAGGGAAGCTGAGCTGAGAGGAGCCCGTCCCGGGATGCACTGGGTGCACGGAGCAGGCCTCGCCCTCTGTATCCTGTACCAGGCGGCCGGTGACCTATAACACCCAGAAGGACACACATACTCCTCATTGTTAATAACTGGCGCAGGCATAGTTGGACATTAATGGAACACAGACCTAATTACATATATATTTTATCAGGACCTAGTATGCAGTATTCTTTGTGTCAGTAACGTACACAGTATCCAGTAACATGCCATGCCAGGGCCGTCTCTGGAAGGAGGCCATTGTTGCGCCCCGCCCTCCCTCCCCATGATTGGTGGTTTCCCCGAAGCCCCCGGTAGCAGCACAGGGCCCGTCCCAGTATCTGCATATTCCTTGGACAGGGGTTAGTTCTGAGCCTGGGCCCCATTCCCCGACCACCCCTTCCGCAGCTCCCTTCCCCGCCAGAGCCAGCCTGTAACACCTTGCGTACAACCTTTCAGCAGAACACACCTGCATCGCCCTGTGTCAGTCGAGAGGATGGTACAGCTGGCAAGTCTGGAATCCCGCTTCCCAAAGTCACTCACAAGTCTTATTAGTAGATCTCAGTGATTTGGCCACCCAAAGTATGCTGTGGTGGAGTCTTCTGGCCCCCTGTCCCTGTACGCACTGATCTAAAATGTATGTAATCAATCACCTACATCATCAATCAGTAATACTCTACGCATGCGTCCGAATTGAATTAAGGGCTCCGAGTGTTTCATTATCTGCAGTAATGGTATTCGTGGAATTCAAGGAATACCAGCTCAGTTTAGTACAAACGATCACTTGTGGAAGAATAGCACACAGTGGCACAGATAGACAGAGCACGTGGTAGGCCGGCGTCTGATATGCATCCGATTAGACTGACAGTCACTGTCTTTGTTAGAACAGATTCACAATTGCTTTATTAACCTTCCTGCTTTCTCAAATTTACTTGAAAATGCACCATTTGTCCACTCTTTTTTCAAAATTTTCACGGGGGGATAACCCCCCCGAGCCCCCGTAGGTTGCTCGGGCTCACTCGCTACACTCCCTCGCCGCATTGCAGTACGACAATTTATTTTACGCCTCACCACTTTCAAATGTCACCAGCCGCCAATGGATAGAGCACAGGGTGGATGGCTAGAAAGATAAAGGTTTTGTTTCATATTAGCTCACAAGACACTGCTGTCAATGCATGCCTGCAAGGTTTGTCGTTTTTTGGGATGTTATGAATGATTTGCTAAAGATTTTTGCGTGCTATTACTGAATAACTGGAAGCGACTTTTATAGAGCTTACCTGACTACAATTTCTTAATTTGTATAAATATATGTGAATTAATCCCTTGTAGGCACACTTACCTGCTCATTACTGAATAAGGCCAGTGGTGTAGACTACGAGCGCAAATCACCAAAGAGGGAAACCAAGACACACCTCAGCAAGTACCCTCAGCTTCTTTCACATGGGCAGTCCGATAAGGGAGTGGGGAAATACATGTACATGAAACATGCAAACATTGAGCAAACATAAGAAAGTACATCAACATATTGGTCCACACAGACCCCTACAGTGGAAATGCAGCTGACAGGTAAAATTAGGAAAACAGCGAGGCTCAGGCACAGAAAGGGATGGAGAATACTAGAGTCGGGCTCAACATGTGTATATTCAGTGGCATAGCTAGCCCATGTGCCGCCCGTGGCAGTCACTGCTTTTGCTGCCCGGCAGCCGCATGAAAGAGGGGGGGTGGGGGGGGGGTGGGGGAGTGGAGGCCGCCGCCCTCAAAACTCGTGCCGGCTGGAGCGAACCACCCCCCCGCCCCCTCTTGCTACGCCACTCTGTGTATTCAGGCGCTAAGCGCCTGAAGGAGTTTAGATGTTCTCAAGTTTTGAACCCAGCCTTCATTCTGTCGCAGGCAAATAACACCCAGAATACTTTAGAAATACTCTGCTTTGCATTAACAAGAAATAGTAAACACGAAATTGCATGCACACACATACCCACGCACAAACTTCAAGCACAGAAACAAACACGTGTACATACTGACAGAAGAAAAAACAAACTCCTATACAGATGCACAGACATAAGCACACACAGCTGCAAACATGTACATATACAGAAACACTGACATCACCTCACATGTATACAGGCAACCCCCTACACATTCACAAGTACGTACAAGCACAGTTGCAAACACACTTTCAGATTTACACATCTGCATGCAGTCCGTGTTCTACATAGGCAGTCCTACGTACACACAGTGAAACCAAGTCGCACATACATCCATACAAAGTTACATACACAATAACATGCTGCCAGAAACCATTAAATGCATGTATGCACATTCAAAATTGCACACATACACCCACATGTCTACACAGTCATACACGTACACACAATCTTATAAGTACTCATCACCTGCATAAATTACATTCACTAACTTCCCTAAAAAATACGCATGACGAACACACAGGGCATCACAATAGAACCCATACTACATCAAATATCCATGCATACACAGCAGGTAGACACACACTGAGGCTTAGTATGCATGTCTTCAGCTTTGGAGGAGGTAATGGGTCTGCCCTCCTTTTATAACTTACCTTTCTATGGAAAACATAAAGAGATGTTTGTGCTCAAGTACTTTAAAACTGGGGTCTGGTGGTATGCGTTGCTATAAAAAAAAAAAAAATACAGGTATTGATGAATGGGGAAATAAAAACGGGTAACAAGAAGGCACGCAGTTCACGGAATCCAGCTAATGCTTGAAGGGAATTCCTCAACTGCCTTATCCAGCCAAACGGGTCACATTCGAAAGACTAATTTAAGTCCTTTTAATGTTTCTTCTTTTAATTGTCATAATCAAGGCCCCCTGATATACCTCTGTAAAAAAAATTGTTGTCCAGAAATTTCCATTTTTGATTTGTGTTTTTGGATTATTAGAGAAGTAATTTAGCTTAGTAGACATTGCTGATCCGAGCCGAATTTTTCTGGATGACATTTTTAAAAATGGCGGATGTGTTGCAATGATGATGTAATGTTTCAGGAATCATGAGACCTATATACTTCATTTTGGTGTCAAAACATAGGTTTTGGGGGTCAAGTAGTCTTAGAGAGACAGAAAATAACTCCTTGGAGCAACCCTTCTGCCATTTTCCAAAATGGCGGCTGAAATAGAGGAAGAAAAGACATATATAGAAATGAAACGAAGAATAATGGTTTTTAATCCTTTTATGTATACACCAAACAATGTTTATGAACTGAATATGAGAAAAAAATGTTTATCACTACTGTTTTAGACACATTTTCATAGTTCATTTTATTTGTTTCGGCAATCGCTCGTGGTACATTTGCAGAATGTTGAACATTTCAGAAGAGTATATATCGAAAGGGACATCTGTTTGTAGCACAGGTTTTGCAAGTACTTATACATGTAGGTTCTGTGGGTAGAGGCTTTAGACATTTTGTAGGTTTTAGCACACCATCAATATCTTCCCAACCAAATTCACATGGATCTTTCTCTACATATGCATGATACAAAATAGGTCCACATCATCTGATCAAGTAGAACGCACTTTTAATGTGTCCACCACAGAATATTTCGTCTGTGAAAGGCCACTTAGCCGGACTGATCTCTTGAACCCACTGTACCAAAGATCGTCAAATGCGTGACAGTTTTCTGTCTCAGCAAATCCTTTTATAAACTTCACAGGTTCAGCAGTTAAAGCTACAAGCTTTGTTCCAATTTTGCTCATAGTGTCATCACCCATAAGAATAGGTGCCTTGATAAGAACACTGGGCATCTCTGGGTCAAGATTTTTGTACAGAATATGAAGGCGTATTAAGTGTCTTTTCTTGCCTGTTCCATAACGTATCAATAACTTTGACAATCCTTGACTTATGAACATTGCAACAAATCTAAGTAGCACATTAATAACATCCTTGTCATTTGACAGTACAATGACTCAATTGGAACCATTTCGAACAGCCCACTCAACATGTGGCACAACACGAAGGTGAGCTTCCTCCAATTTGCTTTTAACTTCTTGAACAAGCTGCACCATACCTTTTGAATATCTCTTTAAGCACCAACTCCTTTTTGACAATCTTTCCACTTGCAATAATTGGAAATTGAGTGTTCACTGAAGCATCAGCAAAGTTTTGGTGAGGTAACATCTCCATGTTCATCTTGTTCGATGTTGATGCCCAGAATTTATCAAGTTGCACAGGTATAGGTGTCGAATTTTTGATGTAGGCAAGGTCAATTGTTCCATTTGTAGATATTTGTCAGATTCTCTCACATTCTTTGACAGTTCAAGATAACTGTCAAAGACAGTGTGCAGTTCTTGCAGGTGAACGCTGACTTCGATATCTGTAGAACAGTCTGAACGGCCGCTCCAAAGTTTTGCATAGATGAAATCTTGACCATTCACAATTGTGACATATAGTCCACAACAGCAGTTTTCAGTGAGGACACCTTTTCGAATTGAAATTCTTCAGGTGAAAGTTTTTTTTCGAGCTCTTGTAAGAGTTTGTGCTTCACTGGTTTGGTTGCAGCAGCTTCATCAAATAATGCGTTTGTTGGAAAAAGATCATGTGACAGAATGTCCTTGATAAATTCACCCCTTTCTTTTGCTACATCCATCTCTTTTTGTGCTTGCAAAAGTTTTGTTTTTGTAACCTGTTTTGTAGTGGCTGGTTGTACGAAACTCTTACTATGGCAATTAAAGCGTGGAAGTTTAGCTTTAGTGATTATGTCAAACAGCTTTTTCTCTTTCAATACAAATCTCTTCTGCTTCAGTTCTACATATAGTTTCGATCCATGTTCCAGGACATCTAGTAGACGTGTCTTTATATCATTATCCACATATTGTTTGGTCACGAAGTTGTGTAGTCGCAAAGACTCAGTCATTTCAAAGGGGGTTTCCTTGCTGCTACATTAAATGAAGAAGGCTGTCAACATATTTATTAAAAAGTTCTCCTCTCTTTCTGACAAGTTTGTGGTGAAGAACAGTTTCACGAGGGTCCATTAATTTTGAATTTGTCATCTCTCTGAAAACATTTCAAATAGAAAGGACTTCGTGGTAAACTAGCTGCCACTGAACAACATATTCACTTTTACGTGTCTAACCAAAAATTCCCTTGGAGCTTTTCTGTGATCTCTGGATCGTCTGTTACAGTTTTATATCTGGAGCCACAGCATTGAACCTTCCCTCTCTGTCTTTCAGCACAAAATGTCTTTGGATACATTTTCTGTAGAGGTATGATTTTTCCACCTCTAGCTTCTTCACTCTTTCCAAATACCAGTTTATGCAATCGAATTAACAAAACACAGTACTCAGTGACTCTACAGTCTTCACATGCAGCTCCCAGTCACATTTCCTGATCAGCATGTACCAAGTTTTTCACTAGAGCGATCATGTGTATACATTTCCCCAGTACTTGCAAAGTTCTGATTTTTCTTCACATTCTTTGAAAAATTCTATGAACTTGGTGTTCTGATTTCGAACTGAGTGTATTGAACATTGCCTGTATTTGCATTATGTCTTTTGAATGGAGGGCTCCCTGTGCCTTGTTCACTTCTGAGATAAGATATGCAAACCCTAATTTGTCATTCTTGTTCCAGAAAGCATTCCAACGCATTGTTTTTATAGCCTCAGATATAATGAGCATACCTTGTAACAAACTAACATAAAGAGATCCGCTCAATACTTACTGGACAGTATTAATTCCAAAGATTTCAGCCTCAATAAGTGCATTGTCTATGCCACATCCAGTGAGATAACTTCCTGCACATCGCAACGCAACTTTTGTCATGTGGAAAACATCCATCATTGGATAAAGATCATCAAATTCTACTGGATTGCTCATTAACATGTCAGCTACAATACAGAAAACAAGCTTCATCACAGAAAATTGGCCGATTAGGCTGGTCTTCAAGCTGAGCACGCACATTTTTGATATTTTTTAGAGCTGTGTATTCTGTTGCGTAGTGTGTGACTGGAGATGGTATAACTGATAAAAACCTAACCTTCCTCAATGGGACGGTATTCAGGGAGATCAGAGCATGAATTCCAGCCCACGGAGGAACTGGCTTTCCTTCATCCTTGAGTCTGCAACGAATAAGCAAAATGATAAATTCAGTTACATTAGCATTGTGGACCGCAGCACCAGGTAGAAGAAGATCCATGTCCTCAGCCACTTTGAAACTTCTGGTCGACCGGGACATGTTGATGGCTTGTAGTGATTTTGCACACGTTGGCAAGGCAGTTGGATTATAAGTTTGCAGCTCCGTTTGTTTATGCCTACAGCTTGTTTCCAAGCAACGACTTCATTGGTGCAGTCTTGAAAAAACACCATGGCTGTATCATGTGTGCTGGATGTTCCAGACAAAGAAGAGCTGTCTTTCCAAATCAAAATTATCAAGAGCAGCCATTGTAAATCCTTTCCTGGTAAAGTGACTTGGAAGTGGTGTGTTGTCAGATGCACAAGATTTTACAGCTTGAGCTGCTAACAAGTTCCTGCTCTGTACTGTCTTTATAACTTGTTGATACACCAATCCTATTCATTGAAGTTATTAGCTCTCTACTTTTGTCCTTGCCATAGATTGCGTAGGCAGTCATCATGTGTAGCGGAGTTTACTTTTTGCCGTAATGTAATTCATAAAACATGATTTGGAAAAGACATTACATTTGCACAGCATGAACCTGTCAGTTCCACTTCTTCACTTGTATCTTCAAAGCCACCATTAATGTTGTCTGCTTCTGTTCCAAACTTTAGTTTGCATGAGTTTTTCTTTGCTGATATTAAACAATGATATAAAAAATGTTAAGACAACATCAGGCATTCTTGTTGACTCCCATGATTTGCAGAGCTCTGGGGCACCGCAAAATTTGTCATTAAATCCAAAATCTAAATCTTTCAGGACGTTTCTTAAAATAGTTCTTGCTGATTTTATTCCATCCTGTGATCTTATTTTGGCAGCAAGAACTTCAGGAGTAAAATCAGCTGAGAACACCATAAGTGGCTCATTCTTCTTGTTCGACTGACAAAAACAAATTCTGTCATTGTACATTCTCACCAGAAAAATCTTAATTTCATCATTATGGATCAATACAGTTTCATCAATGTTGACCATTATTTCTCTGATCTCACTGAGTGTGAACCTGCCCTCGAGTGTCTTTAAAACTTAATTTGCTTTTTTAAAGAGTGCAAACTTAACTGAAGGCTTGTGGTTACGTTGCTGCTGGGAGCTCATTGTACATTCATATTTTCGAATGTATGCAAGCATGCAGTTCGGGTGGGCATCTGCTGCAAATACACTCGCCTCGCTGTTTAGATCAGCTACTCAGCTGAAAACTTCATCTTGGAAGAAACTAGCTACAGATAAAAACATGTTTGGCCTTTGTACTCTGTACTTTGTTCTTTCGTTATTCCCTTTGGCCCTTGTTCTGGCTCAACCACAGATAACACATTGAAGATCCTGTTGTTGGAGGTGGACGAGGGGTAGTCATCGATCTTCTAAGTGGATGTGCATTGGGTTTGGTTGTCATCGCTTTCTCAGAAGACTCGGATTCTTGTTGTGATTCACTGGTTTCTGCTATTTTTTGACAATTTTTTCCTTGGCTTTTTTCTATTATATACGACTTGTAGCACTTGTTACATTGATAAAATATTTGATCCTCTTCACCCATCAGTATCAATCTTTTGTGAACTTAGTCTTGCCGTATTTCTGCAGCATCTCCGACTCTCTTCTGTCCAGCCGCAGTTGACGTTCGCTTTTCTTTCGGATTAGCTTGGCATCCAACACATTTTTCTTTGTTGAAGGAGTCCTTAGATTTTGTAGTTAGCAGCACTCTGTCAGGAGTTAAAGATCCTCTGCTATCACATGCTTTGCTCATGTTTACAAATTTTAATCAACGGAAAACCTGAAACAAAAACAATATTAAAATAAATTGCCAAAATGATGGCTAAAACACACCATTATAGAACCGCCATTTTGGAAAATGGCAGAAGGGTTGCTCTGAGGAGTTATTTTCTGTCTCTGTAAGACTACTTTACCCCCAAAACCTATGTTTTGACACCAAAATGAAGTTTATAGGAATCATGGTTTCTGAAATATTACATCACACTGCAAGACATCTGCCATTATTTAAAAATGCGTCCAGAAAAATTCGGCCCGGATTAGTAATGTCTGCCCAAGCTAAATTTCTTCTCTAATGATACAAAAACACAAGTTAAAAATGAAAATCTCTGGACAACAATTTTTTTTACAGAAGGATATCAAGGGTCCAGGACTATCTAGTTTAAAAGTGCTCTGTTTCACCTTTCAGTCCCCTCTTATTAACGATCTTAAATTTAAATGTGGCAATACATTTATGAGACAGGAAAACACGGAGGGGAGTGTGACTCTTGCACGAATAATTTTAGTCATTAGTTTACAGGAATCTTCCAGTTAAAAGACACTGTAATTCTTGAAAGGACAGTCTCATACGGTTCCTGATTGTAAAGCCTATAGGTCTAGCCTTTTGGAGATATTGCCATGCCAATGCAGTTTGCCAATGCTGTGCATCAGCGGATGCTGCACAGTATCGGCAAAAAACAAACAAAAAACAAATGTTGCAGTGATTCAACCACTGTTTCCAGTCACATAATTCTATAGGTGCCTGCATGCATTACCACACATGCATGCATCTACAAAATGACATGGGCATGATTTTCTTTTTTTGAAATTTACCGATTCAAGGTGATGGGCTCCACTTGGATCGGTAAAAATAAAAATAATTTTTGTTTAGTGGGAAAATAAGAAAAAAAGTAGAGGTGCAGGAGGCAATGGAGAAGCAGGTAGGAAAGGCGAAAAGCAAAACTCAAGGCAGAGAGCAGCACAATAGGAAGGAGAGAAGCATACGATGGAGAGAACAACATGGAGCACAAAAGGGGAATTTGGGGGAGAAGCACATGAAAGAGGGAGGGTGAGCAGCACGCGGGAGAGAGCAACTCGGGTGCCAGGGGGATAAGTGTATGATGGTAAGAGCAACACTAAGCAAGGGGATGGGGAGTTTGGCAAGAGAAGTGCACGAGAGAGACTGCGAGCAGCACACGTGGGATAGAGCAAAACAGAGTGCTGGAGGGGCGGGTGTTTGAACTCTTGACGTCACCAGAAGCAAAATGCATTATGATTCTCTGTTTTGTGGGAGTGCTTAACCCTTTGCCACTGCTTATTTTTTGTGAATGTATTTTGTATGTAAACACACAGCACAAGATTGGCCCAGTAGCAGTGTTGGGAGAGTTGCTGGTCCCTCACCTCTATAAAACTAAGATTGTCTAAAAGCCAAAATTCATATAATTTTTGTCATATAAAAGCACACAATTCACCACTAGTCCCTGGAACTGAAAGGAACTACTTATTGTACATATGTGCACATTAAGCAACAACAGAATGTCGCCACTCACAGTCCGGTAAGCCAGTGGCTGAAGTGGGCTGAGCCTATGCCCCATGCTGTATGCTCTTTTGGCCAGAATCAAGATGTGAATGAAACTACTGGAGTTCAATGCACGAAGAGAGTTGATTGTAAACCTGTGTAAGTATGTATAGTACATACATGTTTATTAAAAGCAAAACTTCATGACTAAGCCAGACCTAAAAATAAAACCAAGAGATTGCTTTTTGTATGCAGTGCATTTACAGGATAAAGAATGTGTTGTGTTATATAAATTAGTCCCTCATGCATTGCATTGAGACACCTCCTTAAGAGGCAGAACGAGATACGAAACAGCCAATAGCATGTAGAAGAGAAATGTCCACCGGGTAGGAACCAGAACCCACTCCAATGCATATTTTAAAGAATTGGTAACAAAAGGTCTGCCAGCAGACCTAAAAAACTAAATAAATAGTGCATTGCCTCTAGTTTTTCTCCTTCTCTCCTATGTGAAACCTTTGTCCTATTCCTCCCACCCAGATCCTCCAAAAGAACACGTAAAATAGTCCCTAGGTTTGCAGCGGAAGCCGTTCATCCATAGGCAAATCCTTGTTGCAGCGCAACGGAGCCATTTTATATTTGGACGCTTTCATGAGAATCTGGCAGCACAATCTTAAATGCCAGTTATTAACCTTGAGGCAACTATGCCGGCATGGGGAGAGTTAGCAGCTGTGTGAACTAGTTGCTAGGGGAACAAATTATGGTCTGTTTTCTTCATCAGCTACTAAATAAACTCTAGGACCACATAAAACTTGAAAATGACTGTAAAAGCACAATTTTTTTCTTTAAATTGCAGGTTGTTTTTATACAGTTAATCTGTATTATTTTTAAAGAAATAATGCTAATATGCCTGTATTTTGGGATGGGCTCCTATAGTGTGGTGTCCTTGAGTTCAGTGATGAACACAGAACATCTTTCAAGACGAGGGCAGCGAGGCCGATTGTCGATGGTACCCTCAAACATTCCATACTGGGAATATACCATTGGCCTCACTGGGGAGAAATCCACCTCCGGGTTGTTGCTTTGTGCTTGGTGAGGGTGTGAAGTTGAATAGCCATGCATTGGTAGCATAGAGCTGGTGTTCATCTGGACATGTGGCATAAACATGAGCTGGAATGGACACTAGCTAAGGAGGTGCACCTGTCTAGAACTTGCTCGGATTAAGGGGTGAGCTATAAGATTGGTGCCCATTCCCTCGTTCTCTGCTACATCCAGCTAAAGAACGGCCTTAGTGATCCTGTTGTGGTCTCTAGCTTGAGGTTAGATGTTATTTTGAGTTGTTAAGATGCTACACTTGAAATGGTAAAATCTAGAGAGTAGGAGGTGGGATTTGGGGTTACCCACTAACCTTTCTCTGTCAAAGTTTCCACATTGCTATTATTGTTTCACCCAACCCAAATTTTATGCAGATCTGAATGCTAATAAAATGTGAAATAAGCACTGGCAAAGCCAGTCGGTCTTGTCTTTTGGCTTTGCCAATGTAGTTCTCTTGGTTTTGCCATTGCTTTTTGACAGAACAAAATAATTATTGTTGATGCTGAACAGCATTGTAAAAAAGCTCTATGTATACATGCGCACACCAGTGTATGCATGCATCATGATGCCACTGCAGCCCTAGCCTATGATAAGTATGTGCGCATTAATCATGACGGGGCCTTTATTTTATTTTGTAATTTGCCATTCCAATATGCTGAACACCCATCTTGGAGCAGTAGAAAAATGTGTACCAAAGCACATTTTTAAGAAGGAGCAGCCCAGTAAAAAGTATAGCTGCCAGACCCTCTCAAAAAGATTTAAAAATATAATAAATCTATAAAAAAATTGAGGAAGGGAGGGGGAGCAGTGGAAGTAGAGGGAAGCAAGTAAAAACTGTCGACTAGTGGCTGTGGTAAGAAGCGATGGTCAGGGCAGCAACACATGGGCTGTATTGAAAAAAAGCTGAAGTGGGAAGCAGCCCATATGGAAGAGGGGAAGAAAGCAAGAAAACACACACAATGCTAACAACAAAAATAAAAAGCAGTTCCATGAATGTAAACAGCGGAAGGATACAAGTCCTCCAATTAAAACGGTGGTAAAAAAGTTATGCTTCCTGGGAGGGACAGACACAAGAAGAGGAAGAAAAGCCATCAAATAACAGCAAGCAAATTAGATTGACAAGAAAGCCAAACAATGATAAATAATAGGTTAACCCAAATCCCACTACAAGTATTATTGTCCACTATAGGTTCGCCACTCCAATGGGAACAGCACCTTCATTGTGTTAGGGTGCACTTACCTGGTCCGTGCATCGAGTTAGATGTGCGC